>CM062293.1:302162093-302584402 GCA_031216915.1 Pictodentalium vernedei | reverse complement strand
ATTTTGAGCAACTCAGCACTTTGGGCTCCTAGGGTGCCCAATTTTGGGATGGTGAGGTACCTAATTTGGGTGGCAATCTTCATGAATCTATTTGTGCCACCCCACAATGCAGTTTATTTGGAGAAAATCGGTTGATAAATGCGATTTTGAGCAACTCAGCACTTTTGGGCTACTTGTGTGCCCAATTTTGGGAGAGTGAGGTACCTAATTTGGGTGGCAATCTTCATGAATCTATTTGTGCCACCCCACAATGCAGTTTATTTGGCGAAAATCGGTTGATAAATGCGATTTTGAGCAATTCAGCACTATTGGGCTCCTAGGTTGCCCAATTTTTGGGAGGGTGAGGTACCTAATTTGGGTGGCAATCTTTATGAATCTATTTGTGCCACCCCACAATGCAGTTTATTTGGCGAAAATCGGTTGATAAATGTGATTTTGAGCAACTCAGCACTTTTGGGCTCCTAGGGTGCCCAATTTGGGAGGGTGAGGTACCTAATTTGGGTGGCAATCTTTATGAATCCATTTGTGCTACCCCACAATGCAGTTTATTTGGCGAAAATCGGTTGATAAATGCGATTTTGAGCAACTCAGCACTTTTGGGCTCCTAGGGTGCCAAATTTTGGGAGGGTGAGGAGCCTAATTTTGGTGGCAATCTTCATGAGTCTATTTGTGCCACCCCACAATGCAGTTTATTTGGCGAAAATCGGTTGATAAATACGATTTTGAGCAACTCACCACTTTTGGGCTCCTAGGGTGCCCAATTTTGGGAGGGTGAGGTACCTAATTTGGGTGGCAATCTTTATGAATCTATTTGTGCCACCCCACAATGCAGTTTATTTGGCGAAAATCGTTGATAAATGCGATTTTGAGCAACTCAGACCCTTTTGGGCTCCTAGGGTGCCCAATTTCGGGAGGGTGAGGAGCCTAATTTGGGTGGCAATCTTCATGAATCTGTTTGTTGCCACCCCACAATGCAGTTTATTTTGGCGAAATATCGGTTGATAAATGCGATTTTGAGGCAACTCAGCACATTTGGGCTCCTAGGGTGCCCAATTTTGGGAGGGTGAGGAGCCTAATTTTGGGTGGCAATCTTTATGAATCTATTTGTGCCACCCCACAATGCAGTTTATTTGGCGAAAATCGGTTTATAAATGCGATTTTGAGCAACTCAGCACTTTTGGTCTCCTAGGGTGCCCAATTTTGGGAGGGTGAGGTACCTAATTTGGGTGGCAATCTTTATGAATCTATTTGTGCCATCCCACAATGCAGTTTATTTGGCGAAAATCGTTGATAAATGTGATTTTGAGCAACTCAGCACTTTTGTGCTTCTAGGGTGCCCAATTTTGGGAGGGTGAGGAGCCTAATTTTGGTGGCAATCTTCATGAGTCTATTTGTGCCACGCCACAATGCAATTTATTTGGCGAAAATCGGTTGATAAATACGATTTTGAGCAACTCAGCACTTTTGGGCTCCTAGGGTGCCCAATTTTGGGAGGGTGAGGTACCTAATTTGGGTGGCAATCTTCATGAATCTATTTGTGCCACCCCACAATGCAGTTTATTTGGCGAAAAATCGGTTGATAAATGCGATTTTGAGCAACTCAGCACATTTGGGCTCCTTGGGTGCCCAATTTTGGGAGGGTGAGGTACCTAATTTGGGTGGCAATCTTCATGAATCTATTTGTGCCACCCCAAAGTGCAGTTTATTTGGCGAAAATCGGTTGATAAATGCGATTTTGAGCAACTCAGCACTTTTGGGCTCCTAGGGTGCCCAATTTTGGGAGGGTGAGGAGCCTAATTTTGGTGGCAATCTTTATGAATCTATTTGTGCCACCCCACAATGCAGTTTATTTGGCGAAAATCGGTCGATAAATGCGATTTTGAGCAACTCAGCACTTTTGGGCTCCTAGGGTGCCCAATTTTGGGAGGGTGAGGAGCCTAATTTTGGTGGCAATCTTCATGAGTCTATTTGTGCCACCCCTCAATGCAGTTTATTTGGCGAAAATCGGTTGATAAATACGATTTTGAGCAACTCAGCACTTTTGGGCTCCTAGGGTGCCCAATTTTGGGAGGGTGAGGTACCTAATTTGGGTGGCAATCTTCATGAATCTATTTGTGCCACCCCACAATGCAGTTTATTTGGCGAAAATCGGTTGATAAATGCGATTTTGAGCAACTCAGCACTTTTGGGCTCCTTGGGTGCCCAATTTTGGCAGGGTGAGGTACCTAATTTGAGTGGCAATCTTCATGAATCCATTTGTGCCACCCCACAATGCAGTTTATTTGGCGAAAATCGGTTGATAAATGCGATTTTGAGCAACTCAGCACTTTTGGGCTCCTAGGGTGCCCAATTTTGGGAGGGGTGAGGAGCCTAATTTTGGTGGCAATCTTCATGAGTCTATTTGTAGCCACCCCACAATGCAGTTTATTTGGCGAAAATCGGTTGATAAATACGATTTTGAGCAACTCAGCACATTTGGGCTCCTAAGGTGCCCAATTTTGGGAGGGTGAGGTACCTAATTTGGGTGGCAATCTTCATGAATCTATTTGTGCCACCCCACAATGCAGTTTATTTGGCGAAAATCGGTTGATAAATGCGATTTTGAGCAACTCAGCACTTTTGGGCTCCTTGGGTGCCCAATTTTGGGAGAGTGAGGTACCTAATTTGGGTGGCAATCTTCATGAATCTATTTGTGCCACCCCACAATGCAGTTTATTTGGAGAAAATCGTTGATAAATGCGATTTTGAGCAACTCAGCACTTTTGGGCTTCTTGGGTGCCCAATTTTGGGAGAGTGAGGTACCTAATTTGGGTGGCAATCTTCATGAGTCTATTTGTGCCACCCCACAATGCAGTTTATTTGGCGAAAATCGGTTGATAAATGCGATTTTGAGCAACTCAGCCACTTTTGGGCTCCTAGGG
Source organism: Pictodentalium vernedei (assembly GCA_031216915.1). Lineage (NCBI taxonomy): Eukaryota > Metazoa > Mollusca > Scaphopoda > Dentaliida > Dentaliidae > Pictodentalium > Pictodentalium vernedei. Next base: position 302,581,481 of record CM062293.1, on the reverse strand, counting down.
TGCCCAATTTTGGGAGGGTGAGGTACCTAATTTGGGTGGCAATCTTCATGAATCTATTTGTGCCACCCACAATGCAGTTTATTTGGCGGAAATCGGTTGATAAATACGATTTTGAGCAACTCAGCACTTTGGGCTCCTAGGGTGCCCCATTTTGGGATGGTGAGGTACCTAATTTGGGTGGCAATCTTCATGAATCTATTTGTGCCACCCCACAATGCAGTTTATTTGGAGAAAATCGGTTGATAAATGCGATTTTGAGCAACTCAGCACTTTTGGGCTACTTGTGTGCCCAATTTTGGGAGAGTGAGGTACCTAATTTGGGTGGCAATCTTCATGAATCTATTTGTGCCACCCCACAACAATGCAGTTTATTTGGCGAAAATCGGTTGATAAATGCGATTTTGAGCAATTCAGCACTATTGGGCTCCTAGGTTGCCCAATTTTGGGAGGGTGAGGTACCTAATTTGGGTGGCAATCTTTATGAATCTATTTGTGCCACCCCACAATGCAGTTTATTTGGCGAAAATCGGTTGATAAATGTGATTTTGAGCAACTCAGCACTTTTGGGCTCCTAGGGTGCCCAATTTTGGGAGGGTGAGGTACCTAATTTGGGTGGCAATCTTTATGAATCCATTTGTGCTACCCCACAATGCAGTTTATTTGGCGAAAATCGGTTGATAAATGCGATTTTGAGCAACTCAGCACTTTTGGGCTCCTAGGGTGCCCAATTTTGGGAGGGTGAGGAGCCTAATTTTGGTGGCAATCTTCATGAGTCTATTTGTGCCACCCCACAATGCAGTTTATTTGGCGAAAATCGGTTGATAAATACGATTTTGAGCAACTCACCACTTTTGGGCTCCTAGGGTGCCCAATTTTGGGAGGGTGAGGTACCTAATTTGGGTGGCAATCTTTATGAATCTATTTGTGCCACCCCACAATGCAGTTTATTTGGCGAAAATCGGTTGATAAATGCGATTTTGAGCAACTCAGCCCTTTTGGGCTCCTAGGGTGCCCAATTTCGGGAGGGTGAGGAGCCTAATTTGGGTGGCAATCTTCATGAATCTGTTTGTGCCACCCCACAATGCAGTTTATTTGGCGAAAATCGGTTGATAAATGCGATTTTGAGCAACTCAGCACATTTGGGCTCCTAGGGTGCCCAATTTTGGGAGGGTGAGGAGCCTAATTTTGGGTGGCAATCTTTATGAATCTATTTGTGCCACCCCACAATGCAGTTTATTTGGCGAAAATCGGTTTATAAATGCGATTTTGAGCAACTCAGCACTTTTGCTCTCCTAGGGTGCCCAATTTTGGGAGGGTGAGGTACCTAATTTGGGTGGCAATCTTTATGAATCTATTTGTGCCATCCCACAATGCAGTTTATTTGGCGAAAATCGGTTGATAAATGTGATTTTGAGCAACTCAGCACTTTTGTGCTTCTAGGGTGCCCAATTTTGGGAGGGTGAGGAGCCTAATTTTGGTGGCAATCTTCATGAGTCTATTTGTGCCACGCCACAATGCAATTTATTTGGCGAAAATCGGTTGATAAATACGATTTTGAGCAACTCAGCACTTTTGGGCTCCTAGGGTGCCCAATTTTGGGAGGGTGAGGTACCTAATTTGGGTGGCAATCTTCATGAATCTATTTGTGCCACCCCACAATGCAGTTTATTTGGCGAAAATCGGTTGATAAATGCGATTTTGAGCAACTCAGCACATTTGGGCTCCTTGGGTGCCCAATTTTGGGAGGGTGAGGTACCTAATTTGGGTGGCAATCTTCATGAATCTATTTGTGCCACCCCACAGTGCAGTTTATTTGGCGAAAATCGGTTGATAAATGCGATTTTGAGCAACTCAGCACTTTTGGGCTCCTAGGGTGCCCAATTTTGGGAGGGTGAGGAGCCTAATTTTGGTGGCAATCTTTATGAATCTATTTGTGCCACCCCACAATGCAGTTTATTTGGCGAAAATCGGTCGATAAATGCGATTTTGAGCAACTCAGCACTTTTGGGCTCCTAGGGTGCCCAATTTTGGGAGGGTGAGGAGCCTAATTTTGGTGGCAATCTTCATGAGTCTATTTGTGCCACCCCTCAATGCAGTTTATTTGGCGAAAATCGGTTGATAAATACGATTTTGAGCAACTCAGCACTTTTGGGCTCCTAGGGTGCCCAATTTTGGGAGGGTGAGGTACCTAATTTGGGTGGCAATCTTCATGAATCTATTTGTGCCACCCCACAATGCAGTTTATTTGGCGAAAATCGGTTGATAAATGCGATTTTGAGCAACTCAGCACTTTTGGGCTCCTTGGGTGCCCAATTTTGGCAGGGTGAGGTACCTAATTTGAGTGGCAATCTTCATGAATCCATTTGTGCCACCCCACAATGCAGTTTATTTGGCGAAAATCGGTTGATAAATGCGATTTTGAGCAACTCAGCACTTTTGGGCTCCTAGGGTGCCCAATTTTGGGAGGGTGAGGAGCCTAATTTTGGTGGCAATCTTCATGAGTCTATTTGTGCCACCCCACAATGCAGTTTATTTGGCGAAAATCGGTTGATAAATACGATTTTGAGCAACTCAGCACTTTTGGGCTCCTAAGGTGCCCAATTTTGGGAGGGTGAGGTACCTAATTTGGGTGGCAATCTTCATGAATCTATTTGTGCCACCCCACAATGCAGTTTATTTGGCGAAAATCGGTTGATAAATGCGATTTTGAGCAACTCAGCACTTTTGGGCTCCTTGGGTGCCCAATTTTGGGAGAGTGAGGTACCTAATTTGGGTGGCAATCTTCATGAATCTATTTGTGCCACCCCACAATGCAGTTTATTTGGCGAAAATCGATTGATAAATGCGATTTTGAGCAACTCAGCACTTTTGGGCTCCTAGGGTGCCCAATTTTGGGAGGTTGAGGAGCCTAATTTTGGTGGCAAACTTCATGAATCTATTTGTGCCACCCCATAATGCAGTTTATTTGGCGAAAATCGGTTGATAAATACGATTTTGAGCAACTCAGCACTTTTTGGCTCCTAGGTTGCCCAATTTTGGGAGGGTGAGGAGCCTAATTTTGGTGGCAATCTTCATGAATCTATTTGTGCCACCGCACAATGAAGTTTATTTGTCGAAAATCGGTTGATAAATACGTTTTTGAGCAACTCAGCACTTTTTGGCTCCTAGGGTGCCCAATTTTGGGATGGTGAGGTACCTAATTTGGGTGGCAATCTTCATGAATCTATTTCTGCCACCCCCACAATGCAGTTTATTTGGCGAAAATCGGTTGATAAATGCGATTTTGAGCAACTCAGCACTTTTGGGCTCCTAGGGTGCCCAATTTAGGGAGGGTGAGGTACCTAATTTGGGTGGCAATCTTTATGAATCTATTTGTGCCACCCCACAATGCAGTTTATTTGGCGAAAATCGGTTGATAAATGCGATTTTGAGCAACTCAGCACTTTTGGGCTCCTAGGGTGCCCAATTTTGGGAGGGTGAGGTACCTAATTTGGGTGGCAATCTTTATGAATCTATTTGCGCCACCCCACAATGCAGTTTATTTGGCGAAAATCGGTTGATAAATGCGATTTTGAGCAACTCAGCACTTTTGTGCTTCTAGGGTGCCCAATTTTGGGAGGGTGAGGAGCCTAATTTTGGTGTCAATCTTCATGAGTCTATTTGTGCCACCCCACAATGCAATTTATTTGGCGAAAATCGGTTGATAAATACGATTTTGAGCAACTCAGCACTTTTGGGCTCCTAGGGTGCCCAATTTTGGGAGGGTGAGGTACCTAATTTGGGTGGCAATCTTCATGAATCTATTTGTGTCACCCCACAATGCAGTTTATTTGGCGAAAATCGGTTGATAAAAACGATTTTGAGCAACTCAGCACTTTTGGGCTCCTAGGGTGCCCAATTTTGGGAGGGTGAGGAGCCTAATTTTGGTGGCAATCTTCATGAATCTATTTGTGCCACCCCACAATGCAGTTTATTTGGCGAAAATCGGTTAATAAATACGTTTTTGAGCAACTCAGCACTTTTTGGCTCCTAGGGTGCCCAATTTTGGGATGGTGAGGTACCTAATTTGGGTGGCAATCTTCATGAATCTATTTGTGCCACCCCACAATGCAGTTTATTTGGCGAAAATCGTTGATAAATGCGATTTTGAGCAACTCAGCACTTTTGGGCTCCTAGGGTGCCCAATTTAGGGAGGGTGAGGTACCTAATTTGGGTGGCAATCTTTATGAATCTGTCTGTGCCACCCCACAATGCAGTTTATTTGGCGAAAATCGGTTTATAAATGCGATTTTGAGCAACTCAGCACTTTTGGGCTCCTAGTGTGCCCAATTTTGGGAGGGTGAGGTACCTAATTTGGGTGGCAATCTTCATGAATCTATTTGTGCCACCCCACAATGCAGTTTATTTGGCGAAAATCGGTTGATAAATGCGATTTTGAGCAACTCAGCACTTTTGGGCTTCTTGGGTGCCCAATTTTGGGAGAGTGAGGTACCTAATTTGGGTGGCAATCTTCATGAGTCTATTTGTGCCACCCCACAATGCAGTTTATTTGGCGAAAATCGGTTGATAAATGCGATTTTGAGCAACTCAGCACTTTTGGGCTCCTAGGGTGCCCAATTTTGGGAGGGTGAGGTACCTAATTTGGGTGGCAATCTTCATGAATCTATTTGTGCCACCCCACAATGCAGTTTATTTGGCGGAAATCGGTTGATAAATACGATTTTGAGCAACTCAGCACTTTGGGCTCCTAGGGTGCCCAATTTTGGGATGGTGAGGTACCTAATTTGGGTGGCAATCTTCATGAATCTATTTGTGCCACCCCACAATGCAGTTTATTTGGAGAAAATCGGTTGATAAATGCGATTTTGAGCAACTCAGCACTTTTGGGCTACTTGTGTGCCCAATTTTGGGAGAGTGAGGAACCTAATTTGGGTGGCAATCTTCATGAATCTATTTGTGCCACCCCACAATGCAGTTTATTTGGCGAAAATCGGTTGATAAATGCGATTTTGAGCAATTCAGCACTATTGGGCTCCTAGGTTGCCCAATTTTGGGAGGGTGAGGTACCTAATTTGGGTGGCAATCTTTATGAATCTATTTGTGCCACCCCACAATGCAGTTTATTTGGCGAAAATCGGTTGATAAATGTGATTTTGAGCAACTCAGCACTTTTGGGCTCCTAGGGTGCCCAATTTTGGGAGGGTGAGGTACCTAATTTGGGTGGCAATCTTTATGAATCCATTTGTGCTACCCCACAATGCAGTTTATTTGGCGATAATCGGTTGATAAATGCGATTTTGAGCAACTCAGCACTTTTGGGCTCCTAGGGTGCCCAATTTTGGGAGGGTGAGGAGCCTAATTTTGGTGGCAATCTTCATGAGTCTATTTGTGCCACCCCACAATGCAGTTTATTTGGCGAAAATCGGTTGATAAATACGATTTTGAGCAACTCACCACTTTTGGGCTCCTAGGGTGCCCAATTTTGGGAGGGTGAGGTACCTAATTTGGGTGGCAATCTTTATGAATCTATTTGTGCCACCCCACAATGCAGTTTATTTGGCGAAAATCGGTTGATAAATGCGATTTTGAGCAACTCAGCCCTTTTGGGCTCCTAGGGTGCCCAATTTCGGGAGGGTGAGGAGCCTAATTTGGGTGGCAATCTTCATGAATCTGTTTGTGCCACCCCACAATGCAGTTTATTTGGCGAAAATCGGTTGATAAATGCGATTTTGAGCAACTCAGCACATTTGGGCTCCTAGGGTGCCCAATTTTGGGAGGGTGAGGAGCCTAATTTTGGGTGGCAATCTTTATGAATCTATTTGTGCCACCCCACAATGCAGTTTATTTGGCGAAAATCGGTTTATAAATGCGATTTTGAGCAACTCAGCACTTTTGGTCTCCTAGGGTGCCCAATTTTGGGAGGGTGAGGTACCTAATTTGGGTGGCAATCTTTATGAATCTATTTGTGCCATCCCACAATGCAGTTTATTTGGCGAAAATCGGTTGATAAATGTGATTTTGAGCAACTCAGCACTTTTGTGCTTCTAGGGTGCCCAATTTTGGGAGGGTGAGGAGCCTAATTTTGGTGGCAATCTTCATGAGTCTATTTGTGCCACGCCACAATGCAATTTATTTGGCGAAAATCGGTTGATAAATACGATTTTGAGCAACTCAGCACTTTTGGGCTCCTAGGGTGCCCAATTTTGGGAGGGTGAGGTACCTAATTTGGGTGGCAATCTTCATGAATCTATTTGTGCCACCCCACAATGCAGTTTATTTGGCGAAAATCGGTTGATAAATGCGATTTTGAGCAACTCAGCACTTTTGGGCTCCTTGGGTGCCCAATTTTGGGAGGGTGAGGTACCTAATTTGGGTGGCAATCTTCATGAATCTATTTGTGCCACCCCACAGTGCAGTTTATTTGGCGAAAATCGGTTGATAAATGCGATTTTGAGCAACTCAGCACTTTTGGGCTCCTAGGGTGCCCAATTTTGGGAGGGTGAGGAGCCTAATTTTGGTGGCAATCTTTATGAATCTATTTGTGCCACCCCACAATGCAGTTTATTTGGCGAAAATCGGTCGATAAATGCGATTTTGAGCAACTCAGCACTTTTGGGCTCCTAGGGTGCCCAATTTTGGGAGGGTGAGGAGCCTAATTTTGGTGGCAATCTTCATGAGTCTATTTGTGCCACCCCTCAATGCAGTTTATTTGGCGAAAATCGGTTGATAAATACGATTTTGAGCAACTCAGCACTTTTGGGCTCCTAGGGTGCCCAATTTTGGGAGGGTGAGGTACCTAATTTGGGTGGCAATCTTCATGAATCTATTTGTGCCACCCCACAATGCAGTTTATTTGGCGAAAATCGGTTGATAAATGCGATTTTGAGCAACTCAGCACTTTTGGGCTCCTTGGGTGCCCAATTTTGGCAGGGTGAGGTACCTAATTTGAGTGGCAATCTTCATGAATCCATTTGTGCCACCCCACAATGCAGTTTATTTGGCGAAAATCGGTTGATAAATGCGATTTTGAGCAACTCAGCACTTTTGGGCTCCTAGGGTGCCCAATTTTGGGAGGGTGAGGAGCCTAATTTTGGTGGCAATCTTCATGAGTCTATTTGTGCCACCCCACAATGCAGTTTATTTGGCGAAAATCGGTTGATAAATACGATTTTGAGCAACTCAGCACTTTTGGGCTCCTAAGGTGCCCAATTTTGGGAGGGTGAGGTACCTAATTTGGGTGGCAATCTTCATGAATCTATTTGTGCCACCCCACAATGCAGTTTATTTGGCGAAAATCGGTTGATAAATGCGATTTTGAGCAACTCAGCACTTTTGGGCTCCTTGGGTGCCCAATTTTGGGAGAGTGAGGTACCTAATTTGGGTGGCAATCTTCATGAATCTATTTGTGCCACCCCACAATGCAGTTTATTTGGCGAAAATCGATTGATAAATGCGATTTTGAGCAACTCAGCACTTTTGGGCTCCTAGGGTGCCCAATTTTGGGAGGTTGAGGAGCCTAATTTTGGTGGCAAACTTCATGAATCTATTTGTGCCACCCCATAATGCAGTTTATTTGGCGAAAATCGGTTGATAAATACGATTTTGAGCAACTCAGCACTTTTTGGCTCCTAGGTTGCCCAATTTTGGGAGGGTGAGGAGCCTAATTTTGGTGGCAATCTTCATGAATCTATTTGTGCCACCCCACAATGAAGTTTATTTGTCGAAAATCGGTTGATAAATACGTTTTTGAGCAACTCAGCACTTTTTGGCTCCTAGGGTGCCCAATTTTGGGATGGTGAGGTACCTAATTTGGGTGGCAATCTTCATGAATCTATTTCTGCCACCCCCACAATGCAGTTTATTTGGCGAAAATCGGTTGATAAATGCGATTTTGAGCAACTCAGCACTTTTGGGCTCCTAGGGTGCCCAATTTAGGGAGGGTGAGGTACCTAATTTGGGTGGCAATCTTTATGAATCTATTTGTGCCACCCCACAATGCAGTTTATTTGGCGAAAATCGGTTGATAAATGCGATTTTGAGCAACTCAGCACTTTTGGGCTCCTAGGGTGCCCAATTTTGGGAGGGTGAGGTACCTAATTTGGGTGGCAATCTTTATGAATCTATTTGCGCCACCCCACAATGCAGTTTATTTGGCGAAAATCGGTTGATAAATGCGATTTTGAGCAACTCAGCACTTTTGTGCTTCTAGGGTGCCCAATTTTGGGAGGGTGAGGAGCCTAATTTTGGTGTCAATCTTCATGAGTCTATTTGTGCCACCCCACAATGCAATTTATTTGGCGAAAATCGGTTGATAAATACGATTTTGAGCAACTCAGCACTTTTGGGCTCCTAGGGTGCCCAATTTTGGGAGGGTGAGGTACCTAATTTGGGTGGCAATCTTCATGAATCTATTTGTGCCACCCCACAATGCAGTTTATTTGGCGAAAATCGGTTGATAAATGCGATTTTGAGCAACTCAGCACTTTTGGGCTCCTAGGGTGCCCAATTTTGGGAGGGTGAGGAGCCTAATTTTGCTGGCAATCTTCATGAATCTATTTGTGCCACCCCACAATGCAGTTTATTTGGCGAAAATCGCTTTGTGTCGAATGTCGAATAAGGAACCGGGAATAAGTAACGGTTGTCACGTTCGTACCATCCCTCCGATTGTTCAGCGTCTTTGTTTGGTGATTATCAACCAAACTTCGTCATTATCACTAATATACCTCATACACCTGATTTTATCTCGAGATTTCGAGATCTTATCTCGAGATAAAATAATCTCTTTAGATGTCCTAAATCAGCCACCGTAAGTCACTATACGTTAAAAATATATCTGATTTTGAAACAGTCTGAACCTTTAAATAACGTAGCAACCACACCTCGAGTTTTATTCAGAAATATCTCTACATTCAATTTTTTTCAAGTTTTACATCGATGCACGGCTTATGAACCCGAGCGAGCGCAGGTGTCCTTAAGCTATGTTTTACGTCAGAAATGAAAATGCTAAGTTGTGGATTTGTTTTTGCAGGTGTCCTCTGGTTTCGTATAATTAATTAATTTCATTTATTTATTTATTTATTTGGTTTAAGGATACTTTCGACAGACATTGTCACCTCCTATGGGACATTTTTACGGCTGGAATAAGCCGGAGTACCCGGAGAGAACCGTCAAACAATAGCGATCGACTGTCAGATTACCCAGGTTACCAACTCCTTACAAACAACATTAGCATTCATTGAAGACCGCTGACCGAAGGTCAGGGTCGGACCGTTGATCTTTTTAGTTTGAAATTGAATGCACTGGCCACCGTGCTACCGCGCCCCCTTCTATTTGTGTAAGGCAGAAGATTAATGGACAATCGGACACTATGTTCTTATCTATCTTCATGGACATTATATCACGTTTGACGGGGATATGCGCCACGTTGGCTTTTAAAACGGTACTGATTTTGACTTAACCCTTAACCCGGTGAATATTTTATCATCAAATCTATTCATGGCTGCTTCACAGCAGCCATGACTAGATTTGATGCAAAATTCATCTAAATTTAACTAAAGAAGTCATTGGTGAAAAAATCCATGCAATTTACATGTGAAAAATTTGTTTAAATGTGCCGAAATGATACTTATTTCAGTGGTAAGAGAAAGTATGCCCTGGGCTGGAATATCCGCCAGCAGCATGTAGGGAGTTAAAAACATGGCTTATGAAACCTCATTGAAACGAGCTTGAGGAACTCGTTCTAATAAGGGGGTAAAAACGATTGTTTTGAGGTAAAAAGGAAAGTTTTTAGTTACCGTAAACCGGGGTGTATAGGGACACTTTTGAACATTTATATATTTTTAAACTATGTTAGGATACAAAATTTGGGGTTTTCCTAATACTGAACTATGACCCCGATGTGATACTTGAGATCCATCAATAGTTTTAGTTTCTGTTGATTATTTAAGTATATATTTTTTTTAATAAACAGCTGTCCCTATTCACCCCACGTTGTGGGGTGAATAGAGACAGTCTGCCAATCATATAGCTGTCTCTTTTCTGCCCTTGCTTGGGGATAATAGGGACTTTTTACAGGTTTTTAAAAAACAAATTGAACAATGATAAGGCAAAATGAACTGATATTTTGGCAGACTAGATTCACAATAAGTCAACATTGAGCAAGGAGGGGGGCTCGGATTGGTACATCCTTTAGTGTTTCAGACAGATTGTCAAAATAGTCATTAACTGTCTCTGGTGAGACCCCGGCCCTTGACTCTTTTATGTTCTGGCACATTCTTTGTGCTATTTCATCTTTATTCCTTTTCAGGAATGAACGCACCCAATCCCCACTCGGCATATTGTTTTTAAATTTTTTTGATATTATGCCACGCCGATCCAGATAGCCTTTCACAATTATTCTGACGTCATACTGATCCATAGGATAGCCCCACTCTGCTGACGTCTTCAACCTCTTAACTAAGTGATCTTCAGTAGATTTATCCAGTTCAGTCTGCCCACCCTGTTTTCGAGTCTCTGGACATTTTTTATGTCTGTATAGAACAGTTTTGGGGATATTAAACTTTTTCTCGGCCTTTCGAAATGACATACCCCCCTTCACAGCAGCTAATGCAGCATTCAAAGCATCTTTGTCGTGCTTACGATAGATTTTTCCACCCAGCTTTGGTTTATAGTTTCGCGGCATGTCTGTCCCTATTCACCCCTCGAAAACTTTAACAAACACTTGAAAAATAGAAAAAAACTCATATTAGAACAACGTAATGCAGGAATTCATTGGTATCGGAAATTTACCTTTGTGACACCTGGGGTTGAGGTATCAAATGTTGCAGGAGCCCATATCTGCTATACTTAGCTCTGGACATACAAAGTTTTCGCCCCTTCCAAAATTTGTCAGAAATTACGTCCCTTGTTCTTGGCTCTATCACTACACTTGATATGAGTCAAAACTATTATTCTATCTTGATGAGTTTTCTTCAGTCATAGACCCATCCGTAAATAATACATAAAGAAATAAAAAATATATATCTAGGCATGTTTACAAAACATGAAACAACTTTTCAGTTTACTGTCCCTACTCACACCGCAGTCCCTATATACCCCGGTTTACGGTACTGAATAACTGCTTTTTGTGTCGTCTGTTATTCGGGTTGAGTAGATTATTAATTTCTCCAGTTTTTTTTTTCCAGATTGCCCATCAAAATGGAATTAAAAGACAATATTCGTTTCTGTTCCTATCTGGACTTTGTATATTAATGCTGTCCCTCAGTACATACTGTTTCCTACCAAAGGACCATGTGAAGAAAAAGGAAGACTATTCTTGCAAGATCGAGAAAGCGATGGAGTTGAAGGAAGATGTATTTAACAATGATGAACAAATTGGAGAGGATGGCACAACGAATTATAATAATGGTGATTATTGGTAAATCGCGACTTGCTTATTTTCGGAAATGCCAAGTCGCTCGCTCTAAACACGCGGCTATTATGTAGACGTTTCACGGTTATACCAAATCCTGTCTCTTTCCTCTGACCACAATCTATAAATAAAAAATTGAGTGATGACTGTGTAGCATGTTTTGAGAAATTAAATGACGCAGCAACTTAACTACGGCAGCACGCAAGCGACAAATTTAGTTAATAACTTGAATTAACCAATTAGTAAATTGCTTATTTCAAATTACTAATTTATTAATTCAATTCACTTATTTGAATAAAATTTATTACGTTACTGATTATTCAAATTATTAGAAGACTATAAATTTAATTTATTTAGTACAAGACTGTTAATTCAATTTACTAATTTTCCAAACAAATAAGAAAAGAATACAATCATATTGCCGTTGCGTCCATAGCTAAAATGGTCATGGATTTCAGCAGGAAGCCAAAAAGCTTATACAGGGCTGTTATCATAGGAAAATATACATATGATGATATCAGCAGTACATGGGATATTTAATTTTTGCACAGACTAACAAAAAATGTAATTGGATATCTGAAAATGATAGTGGAGGTGCAGTGTGCAGAAGGAGGACAGCGACTTTGCAGTAGAGGCGAAAAGTGGAAAGATCCAAGGGAAACAGTGACTTGTGCTTAGATTTTTGCGCTGTGTACATCGAGATTCACAAGTATTTGTACAATGGGGAAAAAAAGATGGTTTGTTTAGTCAAAGCGTTTAGTAAGAAGAATGAATTCGTGAACTTTCTCAGATTGATGTGTTTATTTCCGGGCCATAATCTACGCTACCGTATAATAAGGTGTCAGCGGTAATATGGTACTGGATGCTGCCGAGAGTTTGTAGTCGTATCTGCGCGTCCCAATTGCAGTGAAAAGGGTAGTGATCCACCGTTCCACGTGCGCCACAGCTGCATAAGAATGATTCAACGACGAAGTTATTAAATTTATCATTTTTCAGGCCGCTATAGCTGAGTCACAGTCGAAAATGTAGAATTTGAGCACGACGCGACCTAGCGTCCGCAAAAATAGGGTGGGACAACGCATTTGTTCCTATTAAGATATGATTTAAAAATTTAGACAACGAGTTATTTTGTCTGATTACAAGGGGCACGTCATTTCATAATCGAGTGGTGGAAGGTAGGAATGAGGTATGATGGAGGTGCGTTCGGCAAAGTGGAGTTCTTAGATTATTAGTATGTGGAAGGTTATAACTTTGTGAGCCGGCCGGAGCTGAGAGGCGGAATCATATTTGATGAATAGGCGGGACAAGATCGTGGACCATTTTGAAATATTGTATAAGTTTATGATGCATCCTACTGATCTCGAGTTTTTCCCACCCGGTTTCGATATACAACTGTGTTCTACTTGAGCTTTTGGCACCCCCAGTTACAAGGCGTTCGTTCTGCTTCCACTTGGATTATTTTCTAGTTCGTTAGCTTCGTTCGTCGTGCAGTTATCTCAGACAGTATCAGTATACTCAAGCACTGGGCGAACAAAGGCATAATAAATTGTTTCAATGGTTTTACGGTCGAGTCGATACTTAAATCGCCTGAGAATATCAAGACGTTTCCGGGCTTTAGCTCTAATTACGGTAAAATAGGCTGACCATGTTCCTGTATAGCTGAACGTTAATCCAGGGTGTTTGTGTTGGGAAACTTCGTTGATATCCGTCGAGAACAATTTTAAAGTTGGGTGTGCATTTCCCTTGTTTTTCGAGTAATTAATAGTGTTTCGGGGTTTTTTGTGGTTGAAATTACCAAGCCACTTGTTGGCCCACGTCTTAATTCGTTTTATATCGTTACTTAGCATCTCAGCAGCAACGTTTGGGTCGTCAACGACTAAATATAATGAACTGTCATCTGCAAACAGTCGTATACTACTTGCGATGTTATCAACGATCTCGTTAATATAGATAAGATAAAGTAGGGTACCGAGGATCGAGCCCTGGGGCACTCCAGCCTTGACTGGTGCCCAAGGAGATGACACAGAGTTGAGTGCTGTCGATCACTCAAGTAGGATTCAAACCATTTTAGGAGGGGGCCTGCTATTCCAATATGTTAGAGTTTGTATAAAAGGCCTTTGTGTCAGACCTTGTCGAAAGTTTTACTCACATCACAGTGTAAAACCCTTATTTCTTTGCCACCATCGAGTGCTGAGCTGAATGCATTATAGATATCAGTTAATTGCAAAACCGTAGAATCAAAAGGAAGGAAACCAGACTGAAGTGGGGTAAGAAGCATATTAGTTTTCAGAAATGAGTACTTTTTCGAAAACACATTTTTCGAAGATTTTACCCAAGCAGCCGAGTAGGGTAATTGGTCTATATTTTTGTAACACGGAGCTGTCACATTGTTTTGGGATAGAAGTTACATTACCTAGTTGCCATTGCTTCGGAAAAATCGAGCTCAGTAACATAATATTACATAACTTGGTTAAGGGGTTAGCTAAACTGGAAGCGCATTTTTTAGTAGGTGAAAGCTGACTTTTTCAGGGCCACGGGCATTAGATACATTGACTGAGTTCAAGGCCTTCAGCACGTCATTAGGGATCAGTATAATGCCTTTAAGTTCCAGTTGGACAGGACATGTGTGGAGCTCGTGAAGGGTATTATTTGAATCATTGATCAAGGACATGCTACAGAAGTAGTTATTAAAAGCGTGTGCTTTTTCTAAGTCGGTGGCGATCATTTTGTTGTCGACCTCCAGCATTGTAATGGGCGAATGTTCAGCAGAGATTAAGCGGCTAAATGTTTTCCACCAGTTAGAGTAGCGCGTGTTCGGGGAATTCAATTTAGTATTCATTTTAGAGTAAAAGTTAGTTTTTGCTTTCCAAATGTTAGCGGTAGTCTGGTTGCGTTTCTGGCGGTATTTCTCCCATAACTGTAAAGTGTTGTGCTTTTGGCGCTGCGAAAGAGGCGCTTACTTTGGCGTATAAGTTTTCTAATATTGTTGTGCATCCATGGAGGTTGTTGAGGGCTGCATGAGGTCATCTTATTTGGAATGTATTTAGCCGCATTGGTGAGTAATATATTTGTGACCTTGTCGAAGGTATTGGTAAGTGATGTTTCAAATACTGCATTTTCCCAGTCTATATTGTCAAGTTCATTGTTAAGGCCAGCGTAATCTCCTCTTTCATACGATCAGATGTGCAGCTTGATGATGTTAGGTTTATGTTTGGGCATTTTCAGAACCAAAAGTAATGGGCAGTGATATCGTACATGCTCTTGGCAGAATGGATAAATAACGTCAATTTTAGCGATATATGGAAGTATTTGATCGTTCACTATAAAAACGTCGGTAAGAGATCTGGATGTTTCTGTGAAGTGCGGTGCGTCGGTTCCCTAAGAGTTTGAGTGAGGTTGTACTCAGCAAGCAGTTGCTGTAGTGCTCCGTCTTGTGCCCTCAATTGGTTGTCGTTCAAATCACCAGTTATTATTACTTTCAGAATGTTTTCATCGCGCTCGTTTTCGAATGCCGTTGAAATTAGGTTCCAAGTTTCGTTGAGAGAGTTGGGTGGGCAATAAAAATCTCCAAACAAAAACGATCCTTGGTCAGTAAAAAAATGGATCCACAGACGTTCGAGGGCATTTGTATTTAGATCCTCGCGCTGTTTATAGAGAATATTATTTTTAACGTAAATGGCTACCCCCACCACCCCTGGATTCACGATCATTTCTTAGTGGAAGTTGAAAATGTGGTAATTCTATGTCCGCGTTATTATCGGACGTGTTTAGCCAAGTTTCAGTGAATGCACATACATCGATGCATTGCATATAATAGCTTAGGGGGTCCATTTTTGGTTTCAGACTTTGGATATTGAGAGGGTAGAATGAGATACCATATGATGAGGTGAACGATACAGAAGAAAATGATGTATCAGTTGTGGGTGAAGGTGCTACATTTACAGGACCGGGATTTGTCTCAATATCACCAGTCATAACGTGTAAGATTAACAACCAGAGAGACAAGGCAGTCATCACAAGACAGAGGACCGTGAATATTAACAGAGATACAGATACTCTTGGTTGTTTTTTTATAATCATAGGTAGAGCGGGTTCCTGTTCGTCTTTCTACGTTACCTGGCGGTACTTGTAAATTTTGCTTTGTCGAGATTTGATTGTGTGCATTGGCAACTTTTGTCAGCAAGCATTTACTCAAGTGTTCCCAGTTGGTGGATAAAGTTAGGAATAGCATGAGTCTGCGACCGGTTACATTAGATCACAGATATAAGGAAATAAGCAGAATTGAGTGAGGATTATGTTGCCTTTTACGATGTACACCACTTTTGGCCATACCAGCGAATTGGCCCACACGCATTCTGTAAGTATCTATATCATCCATTTTGAGTCGGTTTAGAACAACAGAAGCGAGTGGGCCCCTCCGATCGTCCGGTTAACCAAGCCCTGGTCACTTTCGTTTGAGTCATAGAGCATTTGTGTGAAGTAGAGAAGCCAATTGGGCTTTGTAAGGAGAGACAGCAGATGTGAAGGGCAGTTTCTAGAGAGTGAGGTAGGCAAGACATAAATGCAGTGTGCAGTGTGCCAAATGGTATTAACAGACATCGGAATTATCCTATCTGGGATAAGCAGAGATATAAGGAATATCATTATATTGTTTTGGAGGAAGAACATACTACAAATAGCGGAGATTTTGTGTGCTAAGTTTTGCTGGTGATGGGTTCGGTTCGTTCAAAGTGAGGCATCCGTGTAGTTGGGCAAGCGTTTGAGCTCTTGTTTTAATTGCCAGTTATTTTGCGATTGGGCAGTATCAGAAGAAGTTGATTTAACCAAGGGCCGTCGTGGTGCAATATATGAATCAATTTGATGACGTGAGATTTGTTATATAAACAGTGAGAGGCGTATCAGACAAAGGGGTAGGCAAGAGGTTGGTGGGTTAATTAAGATCTTGAGATCTTCCTGTCACGAAAGTGCGAACGTTGACAGGAAGATGTTGGAATGTTGCACTTTTTCATCAGGGTAGTACCCATAACCTAGCCCCTGTGTGAGTAGTGATACACCCATTTCCAGAGACGGCATTGCTTCACAAACTATAAATCAGAGGCATTAAAGAGATGGCAAGGGAGCGCTGCACATGTGTCACTATTGTGTTGTCGAAGGCCTGGCACGGTATATATATGAACTAAATTGAAGGAACTAATATTTAATTACATAAAAGAATATAATTTTGACAGGAGGGAGAGACGTGCCATTAAGTAATCTGAACGATATACATTTAGGCAAGTTAGAAAAGACCCTGAGGAATTTATTGAGTAGCTCCATATCCATTTGAGACGTGTCGTTATGTGTTGTGAATATGCAAATAAAAAAAATACTTTTTGGGTACGATGATTTTTCAGTAAGCGTGATTTAGAAGCAACACTGGAACATTTGAAAGAAAGGGAATGTGCCGAAGAGCAGTCAGTCTATAAATCTGCTACCAATGATAGTGGAGTCACAGGTACATGGATGTTATATCAACCTTTGAGCCTCACGTTATTTTTATCGTAATTACTGCCGTGATACATCCGCAGATGACCAACAAACAATGCCTCCACGTCACTGTTGGCTGTCTGTACAGGCAGCCAACAATGACGTTGAACAACTGTCAAGATAGATGCAGCCTCTCTGTTGAATTTTCAAACAAGAGTACACATAGGGAAAACTTTTGTGAAGGAATATAAAATGGCTGTATAGGGATCAAGGGTTAACCTGCTAGTTTAGTTTGACCATTTACCTAGCATGAGTGGAAGTCATCACTTGCCCAGATTCTTCTCAGACTAAAAAGTTTCATTTGTTTTGCTCCCCAGAGCACCCCTGGGGCCCACAATCGGCACGAGCTCCATGGGCTCACCCCGATTAGGGGCAACAAGTCATGCTTCGGGGATGCAGATATGAAAAAAGAAAAGCAAATATAGTATAAATAGGAAAAAAAAGTACAAACAAAATACGACTTTAAATGACGAGTATTTTATCCCTTTTTTCGTAAACTGATGGCCGGTTTTGCCGTTACTCTAGGTAAAGGGTCATCGTGTAGGACAGCTTTGAAGCCTATCCTCAAGTTCAGTTAACTCGGGAAGTTTCGTCAAACGATGCACAGATTCATCTGTGAGTTTGACGAAGATTATTCCATCAGCAGTCCAAGTACTTGATATTTTCGAATCTCCTTGCAGCATACGAGCTCTAGTTGCGATTTGTGCACGAAGCCTATTGAAGTCTTCATTTATATAAAGTTTTGTGTTTGTTGAAGTGTTGAAGCGTGGAAGCAGGAAAGTTTAGAAGGATCAAGTTGCTTCAATTTAGATTTTGCTTTAAGTCCCGTCTTAGTCCGAGGCGATGGCTTCGCGAGATGTCATTAAGGTCTAATGGAACACCAAAAGCATTAGCCACTTCGAGAATAATCGTATCCGTGTTTTCCTGCTGAGTCTCGGGAACCCCAGAGAGCCCACAGTTTGTGCGGCGCCCATATTGTTGAAGGTTTTCTAAATCAGTGGCCAATCGAGAGATAGTTGCATCCCTTTCAAAAATAGTCTTTTCAAGTTCCGCCGCCTTTGATTCTATAGCTACAAAGCGTTCATTCACTGTGTTATTTACTGCTTTATTTATAATATCCCCCATCATGTCTTTGACAGAGGGGTGGCCCAGTATTTTTAGGTCTGCTACTGGGTCTGGAGTAGTTTGAGCAATAGAAGTGGATTCTGCCATTATTAATACAGTATCATTAACGCTTTCACGAATAGTTTGGATATCTGCCTCAGAATCAGTGTCAGTACTGGTGGTTTCTTTGGTCGGAGATGAGGAATCGACTGAGTCTGGTGAAAATTCGCTTGATAGTTTAGGCTTAGCTTTGTTGTGTTCGGGGTCACAGTGATACTGTCATCGGATTCGCGGCGACATTTAACAGGCTTTTTCTGGGGGGGGGGGGGGGGGGGGGGTCTGCCCATTAAAGCAAAAGTTCGGCAACAAATCAAAAGGCTTCATCAAAACATATTTTACAAATTAATTTCCATCTGAAGTAGTATATATATCATGTATGTACGCCATTAACACAATCAGAAGCTCGAAAGTGAAGTTGAAATGAGGGTATGTGATTCCATCACGCGGACTGTGGTCAGATCGCGTTTGAGTTGCCACCAGGTAAGAGTGATTCGCAGTGTGAATCCGCATGCGATGCACATGTTCCCATAGTGCCGCGCTTGGAAAAGTGAATTTTGGTTTAGAGATTCTCTGAAATACTGCTTTTATCACAAACGCGTCTTGATACCAGTAATATACCACCTTTTGCGACAAGGACGATAGAATAAAAGTACAAAGGTGACGTAAAATTTGTTCCCTTTTCAGTATGGGAATTTATTGATCAATTGATTATAAAGCAGCCATAGACCCCCCCCCCCCCCCCTCCCCCCCATTACCTTTTGTGTCAAGGACTAGAGAATAAAGGCGTAATGTATACTCACAGAAAAAGAAAGGAGTAGGTGGCTAATGGTTGGCCGTGAGGCAGTCTTGTAGTTAGAGCGATGTATAACAACACTGTAAGCAGTATCGATGCCAACTCAGAACGGGTGAGGGTCGAGTCTTCTGGGTGTCGCAAGAGTGAGGTGGTGAGTTACTCGACAACTCTGCTTTGCTGTGGCTGCGGCGGGCATGGAATTGCTCAGAAACTCATCAATTCGTAGAGTAGGCTCGACGACTCGTCGACTCGACGAGACTTTGCTTCCGTTCTTGGACGACAAACGGGGGTGGGGGTAGGGTGGGGGCGGGTCCCATCCATGTCATTCTGATCGTGATCGCGGAAAGCATTATTCTACTTCAAACTGGAAGTTAATTTGTAAAAACGGTTTGTATTTAAAGAAAAAGTTTACTGGGTTGTAACGTTGGTTATCTGGCTAACCTGGATTTATAAAACGTTCCTCGGGCTCCATGTCCTTCAAGCTTGCCTCGGTTGCCTCTGGATTTTCAGTTTGGTATATAACCAAAATTTTAAATGTTGAATTCAACTTTTTGAAACTTTGGTTAATGGGGTATTTCATGAAGGATACTGATTCGAGTATCCAGGGAAATTTATATTCAGTGTCAATGTAGATGAGGAAGTTCAAATAATGCAGTCGTCTGCAGATGGACATAATTTGAACACCAAATTTTACAATCATCTCAGCCGAACAAATTTGACAAGTGAAAAAAAACTTGCCGATGTTTCACCAATATTCAAGCAGGGGGCAACAAAGATCCCAACAATTAATAATAATAATTTATAATAATAATTTATTTATATAGCGCTTTTCCCAGCGAAACGCTGCTCAAAAGCGCTGAAAACATAGGTGACGGTAACAATGGTATAATCAGCGGCCGAAGGCTGCTTGAAAGAGATGCGTTTTCAGAGCTTTCTTGAAGTGATCTGCATTTAGGGTTTTTCTAAGGTTCTGAGGGAGGGTGTTCCAGAGTGAGGGGGCTGCAAAAGTGAACGATCTCTTCCCTGCCGTTGATCGAATTCGAGGTACAACAAGGAGACTCTCAGAAACTGATCTGAGATTCCTCGACGGTGTGTGTACTTTGATGATCGGCTTAAGGTAGATTGGTGCTTTGTCGCTATGTAAGATGTTGTGTGTCACCGCCAATACCTTATACTTAATGCGGGACTCAACTGGCAGCCGATGCAGAGATTTCAGGATTGGTGTAATGTGGTCATATTTTTTCGCACCGGTAATGATCTTAGCTGCTGTGTTTTGAATACGTTGAAGCAGGTACATTGATTTCAGAGGAAGACCGAAATAGAGAGAGTTGCAATAGTCCAAACGGGACAGGACCAAAGACTGTATAACAGTTTTCAGAGTGTTTTGGTCAAGTAGCTTTCTGATTTTGTTGATGTTTCTTATTTGGAGGAAGCAGCTTTTGCTCACTTTTGTGATTTGGTTATGCAGATCAAAGCAATCATTAAAAGTGAAACCGAGGTTTAGGGCAGTTTTACGTGAGCTAACTGCGCTATCGCCTATTTTCAAGCAGTTAATTGGAACTTTGTCTAGCTGATGTTTGGCGCCTAACTGTACAAATTCTGTTTTATCATCATTTAATTTCAGAAAGTTTCTCCCCATCCACTGTCGAATATCCTCAATGCATGCCTCCAGTGTTGTTAAGGAGTAATTCATATTGGAAAGATCAGCAGACAGATACAGCTGGGTAGCGATATCCTTGCTTAGCTGTATTGGTAACGTAATGGAATGGTTAATGTTCAAAGCAATCTACTCCTATTTTATAACTAATAACCTGTTCTATAAATTCGAGTCGGGTTTCCTTCCCCCACCGGAGCACAGTATTTCGGTTATTAGAAGTTTATCATAGTTTATGTAATGCTCTAGATAAAAATCAAATTACATGTGGAGTATTCCATGACTAATTCTTAAGCATTTAACAGGATTTGGCATCGCGGTTTTCTTTTCAAATTAGAAGAGTATGGTATATCAGGACCTCTTCTTCGTTGGTTTGACAGTTATCTTTGGAACCGCAAACAACGGGTCTGCGTGAATGGTTGTTACTCAAGGTAACACAAGGTACGAAAACATTGAATCCGGTGTTCCACAAGGCTCATTGCTAGGGCCCCTACTATTTCTAGTTTATATTAATGATATTTCTGAAAATATTGAAGCAATTACTGGACTGTTTGCCGATGATACTTGTTTAACTAATAGCGACATATCAGCCACAAATATAACAAATACATTTAACAATGATTTGCAACAAATCAATGCATGGACACAAAAATGGTTAGTATCATTTAACCCCCAGAAAACGCAATTAATGCTTTTCACGCTCTGTAGAAATATTACTCCTCCCAACATAATATTTTCTGATTCCACCTTCTTATACACAACTGGTCATAAACACCTTTGGGCTCACCTTCCAGTCTGACCTGTCTTTGGACAAATATATTGATAATATCTGTAAACGTGCACATTCACGACTATCCCAAATTAGGAAGCTAAAATTCACTATGAATAGGTCTACAATTATTACATATTACTCATACTAGAATATGCTATTCCGGTATGGGGTCGTGCACCTTTATACCTACTGGAGCGTGTAGATAAGATACATTATGACGCCGCTCGTATTATTTCAGGTATAACACGTTCTACTCCAAAAAAACGTTTACTACAGGAATTAGGATGGCATTGACTTGAATACAGACGGCAGATCCACACGATGTGCTTATTCACAAGACTGTAAACAGCCCAAGCATCCGACTACCTGCAGATTCGCCT
This sequence comes from Pictodentalium vernedei, assembly GCA_031216915.1. Classification (NCBI taxonomy): domain Eukaryota; kingdom Metazoa; phylum Mollusca; class Scaphopoda; order Dentaliida; family Dentaliidae; genus Pictodentalium; species Pictodentalium vernedei. Next base: position 302,559,782 of record CM062293.1, on the reverse strand, counting down.
ACCTCCACGAATTTGTGATATATCGACATAGCAACTTACGCAATGCGTCCGATTTTGCCCCATATCACCTAAGAACTAACTGATGAAACGCTCGTTCTTTCCCTCAGCTGCTGGTCATTGGAATGACTTAAGCGATGACATCACGGCAATACGTTTAACGCAAGCTTTTAAAGTGCGCATCTCCCCACTGAAAACGAGACCTCCATCTGATTTCAATTTTGGAAAACGCAAACTGAATATCCTGCACTGTAGGTTACATAATGGTTGTAGTGATCTTAACTTTGACAAATATTCTAACCATATCAGTGACTCACCGTACTGTAGATGTGGAAGCTTTGAAGAAGATGCTAGTTACTTTTTTCTAACTTGTAGACGGCACGAGGTCTCGAGACTACAATTAATGCTAGTTCTACTTAAATACAACATAACTCATGTCAACCAACTACTTTTTGGAATAACATTGTTGTCAAATAAAGAAAATGAAAAGATATTTAAAGCTGTGCAAAAATATATTCGAGGCACCCAACGTTTCTCTTTATCCTAGATCATCAAATCTATTCATGGCTGCTTCATAGAAAGCGTGACTAGATTTGATTAAAAATATCTTGAGAATACTCAGCGGGTTAAGAGTTAAACTTGGAAATACTAAAACAGATTTCCGGAAAAAACAGTACGTATTGCGTTCCGTCAGTTGCGCGTTCTAGAATATTCCACAGCTAATTTTAGAACGTACAGACGATAGGATTAGTGCACGTTTATTTTTAGAATCCGTGATAGGTGAAGCTATGGGGAATAGTATAATACCTCTTCGACAGTCAGATGAAGGAAAAGTCACGCGAGATAAAATATACTCAGATACCTCACGTTTTCCCATTTTCATAACGATGTTAATGCAGATTAGAAAGCAATGTAACCTTGATAAAAAAACCCAATTCTCCCTACTTTCAAATCCATCGTGGTTGCGAGCCTGATGTATGACAAAACTAAATACTTTATCACTGATTCCAGTCTGCCTCTGTATCTTTTTGGAGTCCCTTGCTACACCAATCTCTCGTATTATAGAGGTGGGTGGTATTAGAAATTTGAACCTGGTATCGGTTTCGGCATTTTGTGGGTGCTATACCGCGGTATCGGTTTGGTATTCGGTATCTGACTTGACTGAGCTTTGCTGATAGCACCAGGGGAAATTCACACAAGGAAAATACAGAATAAGTTGTTCTTGTATCATTCTACCACAGCCATACAAATGCCACTGCCAATGAGCTCAACGTTGGCACTTTTTTGCCAACACAAATTTTATGTACACTAATTTTGTGACTTGTTCCAAACACACCTTAACTTTTAAAGGCCTATTTCAGGCTTTTGCTTTTTCAGAGCATTTGCCTTTAACATGTCATCATTAAGAGGACAAATCACCTGGAAGTGATTTTAATCAAGTCTTGGCTGCCTAAACAGGCAGCCAAGACTTGACTAGAAATTACTACTACGCTACTGCACATATATAGGTTTCCGTCTAGGGGGATCCAGGATTATTGCCCAGGCCCAAGTGATTCAACAGAACTGAAAAGAAACTTAGTCACTTCTTTCATGAAAATGAACACTTCATCTGTTATTAAGCCTCAACAAAACATTATAAATAGCGAATGTAGGGATATTTGAAAATACAGATGGCTTCGGTGTTCAATGATTGCTTCGTTTTAGTTTCTCGGTATCCCCGTGATATCAGTGTCGGTTCGCGTTTAGATATATATATATATTGCCCATCTCTATCGTATTATAATGTTTTAACTCCGTTGTTCCACTCGGAACATTTATTTTAAGTTTTCGCATGCTTCCAATGTACAAGCGTACATTTGGGTGTGAATTATCAATTTGATTTTATTTTTCAGGGAATGTAGTGGGTAACTCCAAATCGGAAACGGATCCAGCAGATGAAATCAACAAAAAAGAACAGAAAGAAGAACTCAACATTCCGCCTCTAAAACAGTGCTTTTTCTCACAAAAATTCATGCTGCATTTATTTTGGTTTGTTATGCTCCAGTTCAGGTATTTATACTTCATGGAGAGTTTAAATCGATGGATAACAGAACTAAATAATGCAGACTCGGATAGAGGTACGCTTATGTAAAACAAAACTGCAAAATGATCACAGTTCATGAATATTAGAGCTTCAGGTATTGAACATAGTATGGCCTGAAAAAGCGTACATTTGTGTATCAATACAGAATCGTTCTACTTTTCTTCACTTGCTATAGTTTGATAACATCTGTAGGAGACAAAAATTATTTGCGCACAAGCATTTTTATCTGAAGGAGTACATCCCTCCTTTCGCGGCGAAATAAAGAAAAAGTATCGTATAAATCTGTATTCTCACTATAGATTTTTATCGATCGATTTTTGTCTAACGTCAAAACTCTGAAGGCTGTTCTCGCTGTAGACTTTTGCCGTACGATTTTTCTCTGGAGGCTGGTCAACCGTAATCTTTTCTACATATCGAAGGAGTGTTTCGATAAAAGAATTTGAAATCAAACACGTTTGATTGTTTCGACAAAAATCGTATCAGTCAAAACTCAAAAATCGTTACAAGGTCATCCGTCTTGCGTGTTTTCACTGTATATTTTTATCGATCGACTCCAACTTTGTCGTTTACTAAAGAAACACCTACGATAAAAATCTATAGTGAGAACACAGCTTTAGACAGTCAATAAACGTTTGTAGTACATTTTTGCACTTCCAACATTATACAACATAAACTCAGTGTTGAAACACCCGTTTTCCCAACTTTTTCGAAAGTATGTTTGAACCGCTCACCAAATACAGTAACTAGAGCCGTTATTGTTGTTTTGCCAAGCCTATTCAGAAACTCGGTGTTAAAAAGTGATTATCTTGTTCACACTGATATATATACAACTCAAAGTTTGCTGAGCACCAAGTGTATCCAACTACCTGTTTTACGTTTTAGTTGAAATATTGTAATGAAAAGTGTATATATTTTTTATTTAATTATATCTTTAATGATTTAAGTATAGAAATTAAGATTTTATTTGTGTTTGACATTATTTTTTAGCTTTTGAATACGATAACCATGGAAAATGGATATTATTGGTAAAAGAGGAAGTTTTTCAATTTGCCAGAAACATGACGGAGCAAACTGGTATGGGTTCAGTATCGAGTATGAGACCCATTACTGTTAATTACAGCTTGACAACGCCCTCTCATGCGTCCAATCAGGTTCCTGGTGGTCCTTTGTGGGATGTTGTTTCATTCTTGGACCAGCATGACACTAAGCTCCTGGACACTTCTTGGCTGGACTGGACGGGCTGAAATTGAAAGCTGTAACTCATTCCAGACATGTTCGATTGGATTGAGGTCAGGGCATCTTGCTGGCCAGTCCATACTCTCAATCCCCTCCCTCTGTCGGTACTCCTCGACAGCATGGCAACATGAGGACGGGCATTATCGTCCATCAGAATGAATCTATTACCCACTGCACATGCATAATCGGACATGGACATCCAGGATCTCATCAATATACCGCTGCGCATTCAGTGTACCACGTTCAAGGACACAGGACTCTGTACGTTCATCCCTGTTGATGCCGCCCCAGACCGTGATTGATCCTCCACCTTAGCGGTCTAGCTCAGCAATGTTGGCTGCATGGAATCACTCTCCGGGTCTTCTCCATACCCTAGACCGCCTATCTGTGTGGTCTAGGCAGTACCTTGACTCATCTGTAAAAAGGACGGGTTGCCAATCTTCTCTGGTCCATCCAACGTGGTCCATGGCCCATTCATATCGTGTCTGGCGGTGGTTCTGGGACAGCAGAATGCGAATACATGGTCTTCTCGATCGGAGACCACCTTCGTGCAGCCTTGCCCGGATAGTCTGCGTCGAAGCATTTACACCGGGTGCATTCTGGAGGTCACTGCGAAGCTGGGGTGCTGTGGCAAAGCGGTTCCTACGGGTCTGAATGATCAAAAACCGGTCTTCAGCTGCAGATGTTGCCCTGTCTCTGCCACCATCATGCCGTCTTACTGGTGTGCCATACTGCTGAAATCTTGCCCAGGCTATGGTGATCACCGTATGGTGCACACCAAGGGCTTCACCAACCTGACGATGGGTAGCCCCTTGCTCCACCATATCTACAACCGCCACATTTCTGCTTCAGACAAATGTCTTCTTACATTTGCATTTGCAATATTTAATCATTAAATCACAAGGGTTTGTGTTGAAATGAAGACTGAATACCCTACACATGTCATGTACATGCAGACAGCACACGAAAACATCATGAAAATCAAGGGGTATATGCTTTCCATGACTGTCACGAAACGTCTGTCTGTCAAGAGAGCTAATGTAAACACTGGGGACCATCTCAATACATTCCTCAATCATATCCACCAAAATCGCAAATATGTCACAGGCAAATTTCACAATGATGTGTCAAATATTTGGTGCTTAGCAAACTTTGAGTAGTATATATGACATCTGACTGCGTCTTTCCGATTGATTGTACTAAAGCGTAATGGTGCGCTTTCCCTAATCTAATACTAACATTGTGCCGAGTTAGTCTGTGTAGGAGCCTGAGACCTACTCTCCCCGGTCGGTGATTCTCTCCACCCATAACACTGTCTGAAAAGATGTCGCCCTGGCTTTTAAATGTGTAGTTAAACTTTAATAAACAAACAAACAATTCCAACAGATTTATAATCAAAGAAAGCTAACCATCTGAAGAGTGTCGATGTTCAAGTGTTAGTAGTGCAATAATTATCACACTAAGAATAGCATGTTTCATATTTTTCAGTTAGTTATTACTTAGATGTGGCATTCTACACTTTCATGGCTGGCTTCGTATTTGCCCTCATCGTCAATGCAGTGTATGATGTGCTTATTCTCAAATATAAAGGTTCGTATGAGATGCATCTAATTCCACATATTATCACACAAAACGCCCTGTTTTTCATGTATCTAAAACCACGAAGATGCTCTTACGCGCAGTGACGTAATTACAGCACGGAGGTGTTTTCTCCCGTACCCTGTTAATTTCGACGAAAGCGTGATATCTTTTGAGCAGAACGTTTATGTGGTACAAAGATGACTACAATACGGCGTAAAAGCTTTCACTTCATCAACCGTCATCGTGATTACTTTATGTTGAACTGTACGTGCAGGGGCTGCGGAACGAGTTTCAAAGTGTGTGTGTGTGTGTGTGTGTGTGTGTGAGGGGGGGGGGGGGGGTGTTGGCTGGATCGGACGATGGATGGCCGGCGGTAGGACAGGCCGACATGACTTGCCCGTCGTACGAAGCTTTTAAATTCCAGGGTCCCAAAACCCCCATTTCCATGCATCTGAGCGGATATTTTGAGATTTTTCAGATGTATTTGAAAGATTTCACACTTTGAGAGCCGTAACGACCAAAGCTGATAAATAGATCTCACCTGTATGCTTTACCAGACGTTAACAACAATTATACTGGATTATCTTGTCTTGGGGTGGATTTGGTACTTGTATGTCTGTAAGATTACGATCAATTTCAGTTAACCGATTTTTTACAGACTGTATAAATTTTAGCGTTTGCTGCCACTTACTGCAATCTAGAGTGATGTCACGCATGCAGCCCGACTGTCCCAGGAATGGCAATGCTTAGACGCAAAATAGTCAGAGCCATTTTTTGTTAACAGTTTACCTAACGAATCTGCCATATCTGCACTCGTGATATACAAAATTTGCTATTCAAATTTTATTTTTTCATTTCTCTACTTCAAAACATACCTCATGACCTATTAATGGAACAAACTTGATGAGCTTGTTCCAATAAGGAGTAATAAGCCATGGTTAGAAGTGAAGAAAAAATGAAAAAAATTTGATGTTTCAGAAAAATAATTTGTACTGTTGGCTTCAACTTGTGTTAGGTAAAGGATTAAAGATGCAGTACATAAAGCAATGTTGGGCTATATGAGTCAATTTTTCTTTTTTGCATGTAATAACTCCCAGTCCTTCAAAATGCATTTTGGGAATAATTGCCTAAGTGACACGTTTGTGTGTGTGTGTGTGTGTGTGTGTGTGTGTGTGTGTGTGTGTGTGTGTGTGTGTGTGTGTGTGTGTGTGTGTGTGTGTGTGTGTGTGTGTGAGGAGGGGGGGGGGGGTTAGTTGTGGAACCTATATTGAAACCTGTCTGTATTACTAGCTGGAAAATCCACATATCAACTTTGGTTGAAATCAAATAATCCAAACTGGAGTTCTCAGTCGGAAACCAATTGTTTACAGACAGATGGATGAACCGACAGATGGACGGACGAAAGTCATGACTATAGCCTTGACTATAAACAGTCAGACTAAAAATGCATTTTGTAGCAAAGAAAAAATATTGCATGAAGGGCCCTGGGTGAGGAGGAGGTGGGGTGGGGGTGAGGGGTGGGGAGAGTGGGGGTGTGTTAGGGGAGTCCATTTTTTCCACATGTGGTCAGTCTAAATCCTTCAGAATGCATTTTGAGCAGAGAGAAAAAAAAATACCTAACTGGCACCATGAGGGTGGGGGTGTTGTTTGTCTGGGTTTTTAACCACAAACTTTAACCAAAACTGTAAAATAGCATTTTTGACGAAAGAAAAAAAAGTGCCTAATTGGTCCCCCGGGGGGCAGGGGAGGGGGGTACGTGAGTTTAAAAAAAGGTTCCGCATGTAGAGACTGTAAATAGTTCAAAATGCATATTCGAGGAAAGAAAAAAAAATATGCTTGATTGGGGGGGGGGGGGGGGGGGGGGTGTGATAATTTCTGTCTGGACTTTTAACCATAAACTTTAACCAAAACTGTAAAAAAGCATTTTTGACAAAAGAGAAAAAAAGGTTCTGCATGTAGCGACTGTAAATAGTTCAAAATGCATATTGAAAGAAATAAAAAAAAAATGCCTAATTGGGTGGGTGGGGGGGGGGGGGGGCGATGGTAGGGGCGGGGCGGTAAGTGAGTTTAAAAAAAGGTTCCGCATGTAGTGACTGTAAATAGTTCAAAATGCATATTCGAGGAAAGAAAAGAAAAATGCCTAATTGGGGGGGGGGGGGGGGGGGGGGGATAATTTTTGTCTGGATTTTTAACCACAAACTTTAACCAAAACTGTAAAAAAGCATTTTTGACAAAAGGGAAAAAAAGGTTCCGCATGTAGTGACTGTAAATAGTTCAAAATGCATATTCGAGGAAAGAAAAGAAAAATGCCTAATTGGGGGGGGGGGGGGGGGATAATTTTTGTCTGGATTTTTAACCACAAACTTTAACCAAAACTGTAAAAAAGCATTTTTGACAAAAGGGAAAAAAAGGTTCTGCATGGTAGTGACTGTAAATAGTTCAAAATGCATATTGGAGGAAATTAAAAAAAAAACCTAATGGGGGGGAGGGGGGTGGTGTTTGTCTGGGTTTTTAACCAAAACTGTAAACAAGTATTTGTGATGAAAGAAAAAAAAAGTGCCTAATTGGCCCCCGGCGGGGGGGGGGGGGGGGGTACGTAATTTTAAAAAAGGTTCCGCATGTAGTGACTGTAAATAGTTCAAAAAGCATATTGGAGAAAAGAATAGAAAAAAAATTGGGAGGAGGGGGAGGGGTGGTGGTGTTTGTCTGGGTTTTTAACCACAAACTTGGAGTCATCCTACCAAGCTACAATGAAATCCCTTCATAATTATGGCCTGTGGAATATTCTAAAGGTTTTCGGGCTTCGGGCCTCTGTTGCCGTCACAGTTGCCCAAAAGGGGACGTTCTCATCTAGACATTATATGAAGTAAACCTATCAAGTTACAATGAAATCCCTCCATAAATATGACCTGTAGACTGTGCTAAAGGTTTTCGGGCTTCGGGACCCTGTTGCCGTCATAGTTGCTCAAAGCGAACGTTCTCATCTAGACATTATATGAAGTCAACCTATCAAGTTACAATGAAATCCCTCCATTAATATGACGTGTAGACTGTGCTAAAGGTTTTCGGGCTTCGGGTTCGGGCAGCCATCATGGTTGAATGATCGCAACCAAAAGGGGACATTCTCATTTGGGCATCATGTGGATTGATCCTACGAAGTTACAATGAAATCCCTTCATAAATATGACCTGTAGACTGTGCTGAAGGTTTTCAGGCTTTGGGCACCTGTAGCCGTCACAGTTGCCCAATCACGTCCAAAAGGGGACTTTCTCATGTAGACATTATATGAAGTCAACCTATCAAGTTACAATGAAATCCCTCCATAAATACGACCTGTAGACTGTGCTAAAGGTTTTCGGGTTTTGGGCTCGGGCAGTCGTGATGGTTGATAGATCACGCCCAAATGGGGAAATTCTCATGTAGACATCACACGGAGTCATCGTATCAAGTTACAATGAAATCCGTCCATATTAAACATGACCTGCAGATTGTGCTAAAAGTTTTGGGGTTTCGGGCTTGGACAGCCATCGCGGTTGACAGATCATGCCCAAACGGGGAAGTTCTCATCTAGGCATTATACAGAGGCATTCTATGAAGTTGCAATGAAATCCCTTCATAAATACGACCTGTAGACTGTGCTAATGGTTTTCGGGTTTTGGGGCTCGGGCAGCCATACCTCTTGATCGATCACGACCAAAAGGGGACGTTCTCATGTAGACATGACCTGAAACCTGCATATGAAATTTCGTGACGATCAGACAAGAACTACCGGGTATAGCCTGTACTTGAAGGTTGAATAAAACTTTAACCACAAACTTTAACCAAAACTCCAAATGTCAACTAAACAGGAAAAGAAAATAAACCCCAAAAAACCCACTTGAACCTTCAGTAAAAAACTTTAACCACAAACTTTAACCAAAACTCTAAATATTAACATACGGACAGACGGACGGACGGACCGACGGACGGACGGACGGACAAAAGTCATTACTATAGCCCTCACTATAAACAGTCGGGGTAAAAATGATGTGAAATCCATCGAAACTGAACCAGTACGGGAGAAACATAGCTGGCGAAAATATGAGGGAGACCCTCGATCCGCCCCTTGTTTCATTGGTTGTGTTAAAATATATGTATACAAAATAAAACATGGCTCGGCAAAATTTAAGTAGGGGTGCTAACCCCCTCCCCTCCCCCCCCCCCCCCCCCCCCGATTCCGCGGTCCTTGACGTGTCGAGTGCATTATCATTAAATCACCCGCAGATTGGAGAATCCATCCAAGCAATAATTGAAAATTTGACGCAAAGCACAACAAACTCAAGCAAAGTTCCAGCCAATGGCGGAGGTTCATTTAGGTTCAACAATTTTCGTTGAAAAATGAATTAATGCATTCGTTCACTGGGGAAGTCAACTCAACGAACAGTTAAATTATGCGCAGTTTTCGGCATCTTGGGCTGGTTTGTAGCCTATTCATATATTGGGATTTTCCTGAACGCTCGAGTCGAGGCTTCTCTCTTGAAGTTAAAGGATTAGCTTTCGCTATAAAATGTGGAAAACTCCACCTCAATAAACGATGAACGGCATATTTTAAAATATAATAAACCTTTACACCAATAGGGATGTTAATTCACCAGTAATTATTGCAAAAGTAACAACCAAATTCACGTTGACGAAACCACAGGAGTCTGAAATTCTATCAGTATAGCTATAATTCACTTTCAACGTGATATTTACGTTCCCAACGTAATCCCCTTCTGAAGAAAAAACAGAAGGGGATTACGTTGGGAACGTAAATATCACGTTGAAAGTGAATTATAGCTATACTGATAGAATTTCAGACTCCTGTGACGAAACACACAGTTACTCCAATTCGCAAGACAGTATTCAGTAAAGTGAATCCCAGTGACGTAATTTTCCCTGAAGTGTAACGTCATCACTGACCTCAATATGGAGATCAATGAATGCTATTCTATTTTTCAGTTTGCGTCTTTCCATCGATAAGGCAAATGAAAAAGTTCCTCTTAAAATAGTTTTATAACACATTTTGTGGTCAATATTGTAAGATAAATTTATCATCACCACAGTGTGTGTCTCCGGAAATTCTGGTCAAGTCTCGTTGTAGGCACGGGCTCGTCGAAATACTATTCTGTTCCTACAACTCGACTTGATCTGAATTCCCGGAGACACACACTGTGGTGATAATCTGTACGTATTAGAGATTTGATGATCGAAATCGAGTACGTATGAAGGATGGGCATGTAATTGATACAGATCACATTGAGATCACTTTCGGAAGCAACCTCTGTTAGAAAAATACTCTAACTTCCAGAGGCACGACGGAACTTTTATATCTAAATCAGTCTTAAAAGAACAAAACAGTCGCGCAGAACGGTTTTTAAGGTGAGCGTAATTTAGATAGTGCGTAACATTTATTCATAGTACTGTAGTGGCAAACGTAGAAAAACATTATGACCAGGGCCCAATATTATAAAACGTTTACAGCTGTATTTTCTAGAATTGTATTTTCTATACTTATGACTTTAAATGAGTTGAAATGAATAATTAGCATTTTCAAATAGGTGGCAATGTGCCAATTGACAAATTGTCATATCTTTTGAAATGCTAATAATTCATGTTAGTCAGTTATATTAATAGGTAGAAAGTACATTCTAGAAATACAATTGTAGAAGTTTTATAGTATTGGCACGTTGCGATCTGTTTGAAATATATTCTTCTGCGCCCCCCACCCCCACCCCCGCACCCCCACCCGTACTGTAGCAATGTCACCTGCTGAAAAAGAAATGCGACCGCATTGAATCTCGGATAGTTTTCTCGATTGTTTTTCTAGGTTCAATCTTGATATTGCAGTATTTTAGTTGTCATGACTCGATACACTTGTGTAATTGTTTCGCGACCAAAACGCGACCTGATTGAGAAGGAGAATGCTTGTTCGAACAGAATACAGTACATGCACGTTTTGCTCTTTGTGTAAGTTTGTCAAACCCAAGCCCTAAAGTAGTGGGGGTGCCCGGATGAGGTGGAGGTTCCTCACCCTCACGGCCATGTCTGTCGGAATGTTTTGTTGTCCGTCGAAAAAACTCGAATGCCAACATTTTCCTCTTGAAGACGCTAATTTGAAAAACAGCTGACATTTGGCGAACCCAGAATTTTCATTATGCACAAATACCCTTATGTTTTAAATATCTATTGAATGAACGTGTTTGTTGTAAATTTTGGACAATCGATTAGTGATGTACACGAAAATATTTCGTGTATTATTAATATTTTAAAGAATTAAATAAGTAATTCTTTAAAATAATAATAAATTAATGTTTGTTTACGACCTGTTTTGTTATTTTAATTTTTTTAAAAAGTATATTGAGTTTCATTTCAATGTCGTATCTCCGGGAACATTGTCTAAAATTTTTTTATCGCGACCCACCATGTCGAAAGATTTGAGATCCTGACTTTGGGTCTTGTCAATCCTAATCAAACCATATGCTACACTACATCAGTCGAAAATATGCTTGCTATGCAAACTAAGTCTCGGCTGGATCTATGAAAGATAACCTGGGCAATATGAGAAAAGCGGCAACAATACAATGTTGCCAAACCTGAATGAGATAGCGGATACTATCCGAGCATAAACCTCGGAATTCAAAAATCAAAAAGAACCCTATTGAAAGTCGTATAAATAAATATCCAGTTACTGAGCCGTGTGGCACTGACTGTTTCTGACTCAAAACTCCCCACGAATCCCTCTATGGCAAATGGTATTTTTAAAAAATGCTAGAGAAGAGCGGTATTGGAAGTTTGAGTTCGGTATCGGTTTCGGTATTTTGGTGGGGTATACCCCGGTATCGGTTCGGTATTCGGTATCTGACTTGACTGAGATTTACCGATAGTACCAAAGAGGAATTCACACCAGGAAAAACAGAATATGTTGTTGTAGTATCATTCCTCCGCAACGTTATAAATGCCACTGCCAATGAGCTCAACAGTGGCATTCTTTTTCGACCACAAATCATAACTACAGTAATTTGTGACTTGTTCTAAACGCATCTTAATGTTTAAAAACCTATTTCAGGCTTTTGTAATCTCAGAACATGTGCCCTGACCATGCCATCTTTAGGAGGTCCTGCTGACAAAAGACAAAACACCTGGACAGTGATTTCTAGTCAGGTCTTGGCTGCCTTAACTTGACTAAAAATCTCTGCTAAGCAATTGGACGTGTACAGGTTGTAGTCTAGTGGGAATTCAGGACAGTTGCCCAGTCCATTGAGGATTAACAAAACTGAAAATAAAATCAGTCACTTTCTTTCATGAAAATGAACTCTTTAACTGTTATCAAGCCTCAACAGGCACTTATAAACAATAAATGCGGGAAAAATTGAAAATTCAGACAGTTTCTGTATTAAACAATTGGTTCGGTTCAGTTTTTCGGCGTCTCAATGATGTAGATTGCCCATCTCTAAAAATGCACCTGATGACCTTTCACCAAATTCACCACAGAGGCGCAAAGCTTGTGAATTTTAATATCCGATTCAGTTTGACACCAAACCAACATTCTTGTTACTGTATAATTTAAACATACTTCGGAAATATATATTGTTTAAACTAAACCAACATTCCAAATTCGTATGCAAACATAAACCAAAAGCTAAGATAACATTATTTTAAATCTGAAATCCTGAACCAATGATAGAGAATGGTTTACTCTAATCGAATGCATATTTTCTTTTGCAGATTAAAGCGTCTTTGTGAGCAACATAGATATGAAATAATAGCATTTTGGTGCAGGTCGTGGGGGACTAGTCCCCTTAAATTATTTCAATGGGGGATATCGTGTATTTAGCCCACCCCAGTATGGATAAATGATCAAGTATTATATGGCGATATTCAATTATGTCTCTGAGTCAGATTTATGTCAAAACAATCGTTTGAGAGGAGGAGGGGGGGGGGGGGGGGGCATTCATTAGCCTGGGGCCAATACTATAAAAATGTTTACAGTTGTATTTTCTAGAATTGTATTTTCTAGTTTAGTCAGTTATATTAGTAGATAGAAACTACAATTCTAGAAAATACAATTGTATAAGTTGTATATACTAATACACTATTAAATAAAAGTGAGATATGAAGAAATATATTTATATTTTCATCAAAAAGACAGTTGAGACATTGCACTGTGACATCTGGTGAATGATTTCAGCGATAGTCCTATGCCTGACAAGCACACATTCCACGCACTGAGCTGTAGAAGACATTGACGGTCAGTCAGAGAATTTACCGCATTCAGTCCAAGACTTCAATACCTTGTTAATCCTCCTCGGTTCGCGAGACAAGAGCGGATCCTACGTGGCATACTCCTCACCAAACATCCAATATCAGCTTGACTGATGTTATTCCATTCTTCCTACAGTGCAGTGGGGCTGTAGGGGTTGTCGTGGGCGCCTGCCAAGCATATCCCAGACGTGCTCGATTGGTGAAAGGTCTGGACTGAGTGCTGGCCAAAGCAGTGTAGTGATGTTCTGCTCCTGGGGGAACTCTGTAGCGATTCCGGCCCTGTCTGCTCTTGCATTGTCATCTTGGAAAATGAATCGACGGCAGTGACGTCGCACAAATGGCACCACATGAGCTGCTAACATGTTGTCACGGTAGTACAGCCCTGTGACACGCCCTTGGATGACATGTAATGCTGTTCTGCTTGTCATGGATATGCCTTCCCAGACCATAACCTATCCAACACCAAAACGATCATGCTGCCTAACGGCTACGTCATGATATCCGCTGTTCCGCCGCCGCCACACTTTGTTTCGCCTGTCGTGGAAGTCGAGAGTGAACCTCGAGTTATCAGAAAACATAACGTTGCTCCACCGACGATTGTCCCAGCACTGTCGTGCTCCACGCCAATTACGCCTTGCTACGATGTGACGTTCAGTCAAATGTGGAATTATTCGAGGTCGTCGAGCGTACAAATTCCAGCTGTGTAGGCGATTTCGGATAGTCTGACCACTGACGCGCACATCTGTCGCTCGGTGAAGTTGCTGTCCAATTTCTGAGGCACTTTGATCGCGGTTACCTAATGCTGTGGTTCGGATGAAACGATCCTGGTTAGCAGTTGTCGCCTATGGACGACCTGACCGACGTCTGTCATCAACATTGCATGTCTGGCGTTAACGTGACTACAACGTGCTAATCACTGATTGAGTAACGTTGAAAATTCGAGTCACTGCAGTATGTGCTTCCAACATGTCAACGACTCGTAAGTGACCTCAAACACCAATAAATAAATAACGGCTCGTAAACGTTCGCCACGTAACAGTCTTCGTATGCCTCAAAAGTTACGTTTCGACTAGAAACTATTGATGAACGAGTATACACTAAGAAAAGAGCGACGAGACCTCCAAAAAAGCCCGTCCAGTACAAATGAAAATTTCAAAACGTACCCCACAGACCTTAAAGCGGCGCTCGTGCGAAAAACCTGCACGAAGTTTTCGAGGGCCGTTGACATTCATGATCCACACTAAACTTGATAACATATTGATGTGTCCACTCACGCGTATCAAATACCATTTTCCGAAAATATCAACATCAGTTTGGATTTCCCCTACTTTTTTAAATAGCATAGTATTGGCTCCAGGACGTAGTTTCAGAGAAAAGAGAATCTCAGATTGAAGAAGGAAACCACGGTACAGTGATCGCGAAGGCGGCCTTTTCCTTGACCAGAACATGAACTGGCCGCCGCATACTTATACCAGCTGGTCGAAATTTCCTTAATAAATTTATTGCGAAATCCAACAGAGGAGATTTAACAGTGCTGTGGGCGGGATGGCAGACCGAGAATTTCGACCGGATCGTGAACTAGTCACGAGCCGGCCGAAAATTCTCTATCCGTTTTTGTAATCAATGTTTTCTACCACCTTTCCATTTTATTCTTGGGAAAGTCATCATATCTGCACTTGTGATCTTTGGGTTTACGTAGCTGACTGTGGGGTTCTTCAATGACTTATAAAAAGCATAACGCCACTGCACGATATTGTCAACTAAATCACCGGTATACCAGGGTAGTTTGGTACAATGCCATGCTACCCTTTGTTGGGAAAGACTCTGCGTTCAGTATTCTCTCACCCCTAGGACTTATAGAAACAATAATCAAGCAACGCTTGTGCGAATTATCACCGTCCCTGGTGTCTTAGATTTCTGGTCCATTTTGCGGATTATTAACGTGTTTGTATAGATTGTATTGCATGTGTTTTATGTCTTTTTCAGATAAAAAGATACACTATTGTCGGAAACTGATGCCCGCAATATTACCTCTAAGTATGGGTTCTGCTTTATGCATACTGATGTCAGTTCTTGTTTTAATACCTGTTCTGGAAGTGGTTTATGTCACTTTTGTATTGCTAGCAGCATTCCGAGCCATATTATTTAGTGTTACAGCATCTTACATCAGTTTCGTGTGAGTACACACGTCAGTGGCGGTAGAAATGTGGAGGTGTGTTGGGAGAGGGACTGGCACTGCAGAACGAATGTCCCATAGTTTTAATGAATGAAAACTTACTGATTGGCGTTTTATAAACATGATATAATTATGTTTTCCTGTTTAAACCTTTGCCCACCACAGAAAACAGATAATACACAAAAACCATTTCTTGAATAATTCTAAAAGTTTGGGTTTTTTTCTGCCTCAAACGCAGCGCTTAAGACTCCTTATTGGAGGACCATAATCTTTATATTTTTTATGCAAAAGCTGAAAAAATAATAAGTGCTTTTCTCCGAACTTTCTTTTATTTCTGCCGCCATTGAAACTCAGTAAAGAATAGTGGTGAAGTCGAGAGTATCAAATTCTTTGATTGTGGCCACATTTGCTTGGCCATGGAATTTATATGTCCGTGCCAACAAATAATGCCAAGGTTGAAAGTAAATTACATGGTAGAGGAATGTGATTACAAAGGCTACTGAAAGTTTCCATCAGGTCAGCGTTCTGTAATACCTTTGAGAGAGGTGTCAGTGCACACTCCACAGTAGGAAAAACGAACCTCATCTAGTACAGTTGCCGTCAACTGGTCGTAATCTCCGTGTGGACAGTGAAGTACACAAATGCATTTTCCAGGTAATAAAAATCAACATCAGCAAATTTTTAATTAAAGAAGCACCGGGCTGTACCCGGTGCTTCTTTTATTAAATTGTAGATGATTATTCCTATAATTAGTGTTTGGAATCCAATATTATTGCGTCCGTGAAAATATTGCCCACCCGTGGAAAGTGACCAGTCCAGGGCGACCGTACTGTATCTATATATTTACTTCCGTAAGAACCTAGTTCCAATTGTTGTAAAATTTTGCTCCACATGTATATGTAGAACACATGTATCAACAGACAGGCCTTTATGGCCTTCCTGGTGGACCTTATACTATCTTGGATGGTGGTTTCTAGGGAAGTTTTGGCTGCCTACTTAGGCAGTCAAGTCTTCACTAGACACCGCCTCTAAGGCAAAGCGTTACCAGTAGTATGTCGTGCATATATCTGGCCTCGTCTTATTGACCCCGCTATTCAGCCCTGGAGTGACGTTATGTCGCGATGCATTGGGTGAGTCACCTGTGTTGCCGTGGTATCGCGCGTGATTGGGCATACTGTGACGTCATTGCAATAGTGATATGTGGTGCTAGAGCGCTTGCACAGCGCGTGTCTTATACGTGTTTCCGTCGTTTATTTTATATACTGAGAGCTGCCATCTTGGTTTACATTGTGGCAAGTGATTGTTATATGACGCAACACCCTCTAAAAGGACGAGGGTATACGCAAAGGTTACGTTCGAATGAATGGGAGTAAATCTAATAAACGAAATGGGCCCGACAAATTTCCCAAATCACCCAAAGCAGCCAGAATGTACCGAAACAGACTTTATTTTATCTGAAAATACTCTTTATGATAGTAGCGCATAATGCTATAGAACTGTGTGGATGCTATTCCATCCAATTGAACCTAATTACCCAAATCGACACGAAAGTTACCTTAAATGGCCAACAATCACTGAATGTCCTCAGTTTTCTGCCTATACCTGTTCCTATTCTCTCCATTCATTGACCTGTTGTTCTAGTGATTCCGACCTCCCCAGATGTGTCTGTGGTAGTACGCAATCTGTAACACATAGGCACATGTTGGATCTGTCGATATATGCCTATGTGAAACTGCACAATGTGTCACAAACACATACGACTCTTATCCTTATCTGGGTATTTGGGAGCTGAAGACAGTGGTAATTTGGGGACTAGGAGGGGCTGGTGGGAACTAGTAGGGGCTGGAGGGGACTAGTGCTGGATACCTTTTAGAGGATAATTATGGTTTCTAATACATTCTTGTTTCCTTTCTTCTAGACCACCTCATAACCATTAAAGGTCCCTGGTCACTACTGCTGACTTGTCCATAGTCACTATTATCTGTCCTCTGGTTACCTTCCGCTGAAGTCACCATTACTATAATCTTCTACCACCATTGCAGTATTGTATGCACCATTACGTCCTTGTACCTTTACTATTGGCTACCACTATTCAGTCTTGTGCTGCAGTGTCCCACAATTGCTGACTTGTGGTAATGCTATGGCTTATAGTACCTTGTTAGCTCACCTGAGCGAAGTTAAAGGGGAGCTTTACTAATCGTTTTCCGTCCGTCGTCGTCCGGCGTAAACTTTCAAAACGAACTTCTCCTAAGAAACCACTGGCCCAATATTTTTCAAACGTTGGGTAAATGTTTATTACCTAATGTCAATTCAGATTTGTTCAAATGAAGTTGCCCCTCCTCCTGGGTGGGGCCACGCTCCAAGGGGCACAAAAATCTTTGAAAATCTTCTTCTCATGAATCAGCATTAGCAGATACTTGATATTTGGTATGCAGATTCCTTTTGAGGTGTAGAATAAGTTTGTTCAAGAGAAGTTTGTCGGGCATTATTTGCCTTCGTTATGGGAGGGGCAAAAATTTTGGCCATGCCTAAAATTTCTATTTTCTGAACTGTGAGGTCGATTTGAACCAAATTTGATATGAGATGATAATGGGTCATAAGTAGTTGATTGATGCAAAAAAAAAATTTTCTCATTGCCCCGTGGGAACCTCGGGAGCTACAAATAGGAAAAACCTTAAAACTGCCATATCTCCAAAACTACACGGCACAGAGAATTCTTATTTTGTATAAAGCTTACTTTTATCCAGTAGAATAGAATGGTTAAAAAAAATCCCTATCGGTTTGATCACGAGGTACTTTTTTCAGGACTTTGGAAAAGTGCTGAGTCAGCACTTTTTAACACTGTAGGCAATAGGAAAACATTAAAAAATCTTCTTCTCCAGATCCAGCAGGCAGAATCTTTTGATATTTGGTATGCAACATTGTAGGGTGGATCTGATTCAAGTTTGTTCAAATCGGCCCCTGGATTCATATTTGGGCTCAGTATAGGAGCCCGATTTCGAACTTAGTGCATTTTTAGGAACATTTCTTAAAAAATCTCCTTCTCCAGATCGAGCAGGCAGAATCTTTTAATATTTGGTATGCAACATTGTGGGGTGGATCTGATTCAAGTTTGTTCAAATCGGCTCCCTAAATTCATATTTGGGCTCACTATAGAAGCTCGAATTCGAACTTAGTGCATTTCAGGCAAATTTCTTCAAAAATCTTCTTCTCCAGATCCAGCAGGCAGAATCTTTTCATATTTGGTATGCAACATTGTGGGGTGGATCTGATTCAAGTTTGTTCAAGTCGGCTCCCTAGATTCATATTTGGGCTCACTATAGAAGCTCGAATTCGAACTTAGTGCATTTCAGGCAAATTTCTCCAACAATCTTCTTCTCCAGATCCAGCGGACAGAATCTTTTCATATTTGGTATGCAACATTGTGGGGTGGATTTGTTTCACGTTTGTTCAAATCGGCTCCCTAGATTCATATTTGGGCTCACTATAGAAGCTCGAATTCGAACTTAGTGCATTTCAGGTAAATTTCTTAAAAAATCTTCTTCTCCAGATCCAGCAGGCAAAATCTCTTCCTATTTGGTAAGCAACATTGTGGGGTGGCTCTGATTCAAGTTTGTTCAAATCGCCCCCCCCCCCCGGGTTTGTATTTGGGCTCAGTAGAAGAGCCCAAATTTGAACTTAGTGCATTTCAGGCAAATTCCTTTAAAAATCTTCTTCTCCAAATCGAGCACGCAGCATCTTTTGATATTTGGTATGCAACATTGTGGGGTGGATCTGATTCAAATTTGTTCAAATCGGCACCCTAGATTTATATTTGGGTTCACTATAGAAGCTCGAATTCCAACTTAGTGCATTTCAGGCAAATTTCTTCAAAAATCTTCTTCTCCAGATCCAGCAGTCAGAATCTTTTGATATTTGGTATGCAACATTGTGGGGTGGATCTGATTCAAGTTTGTTCAATTCGACCCCCTGGATTTATATTTGGGCTCAGTATAGGAGCCCAAATTTGAACTTAGTGCATTTCAGGCAAATTTCTTTGAAACTCTTCTTCTCAAGATTCAGCAGGCAGACTCTTTTGATATTGGGTATGCACCATGCTTAGGGGGGTGAGATTCAATTTTGTTCAAGCCAAGTCCCTGGGTTCATATTTGGGCTCACTGTGGTAGCCCGAATTATAACTCTTTCAAAATGAGGAATTTTCTTTAAAAATCTTCTTCAGAATGTTTTGATATTTGGTATGCAGCATCCTTAGGGGGTGAGATTCAAGTTTGTTCAAGCCATGTCCCTTGGTCCATATTTGGACTCACTGTGGGAGCTCAGTCGGAATGTTTTGATATTTGGTGTGCAGCATCCTTAGGGGGTGAGATTCAAGTTTGTTAAAGCCAAGTCCCTGAGTTCATATATGGGCTCCCTGTGGGAGCCTGAATTATAACTTAGTTCAATATGAGGAATATTCTTTAAAAATCTTTTTTTTTTAGATCCACTGGTTAGAATCTTTGGATATTTGGTACAAGCTTTTCTTAGGAAGAGCAGATGCAACTTGTTGAAATCAATTCTCTGGGTTGATATTTAGGCTACCATGTCAGGTGAGCGCCCTCAGGCCCCTTGGGGTCTCTTGTATTACACTACTGTCGCTACGGGTCCCTGTTCGCAACACTGTCATACTTGTGGTCCACTACTCCTAGCAGTCGAATACAGTCTGCCTGCTCGAACGACTCGAATCTTATCGAGCAAATAAGCTATATTGTAACTGTAAACTAGTCCCCACATCACCATTGTCTTCAGTCACCCAATACCCAGATGAGGATAAGAGTCGTATGTGTTTGTGACACATTGGGCATTTTCGCATAGGCGCATATCGACACACTCAGCTTGTGCCTATGTGCTGCATGCGATGTTCAAACATTGTTACAGATTGTGCACTATCACATAGACACATCTTGGGAAGTCGGAAATGTGGATCAGTGAAGTCAGACGATTGGCAGAACAGGTCAATGATTGGAGAGAATAAGGATTGGAATAGAAAGAAAACTGAGGAATCCGGTGATTTGGGGGTGTTTAGGGTAATTTTCGGGTCAATTTGGGCACCTGGATTTGCTACGATGGAATGTAATACCACTCACATAGTTCTTCATCTAGTTCTATAGCACTATGTACTGCTATTATAAAGAGTATTTGAGCTAACATGAAAGCTTCGGTCGTTTTTGGTGATATTCAATAGTTGTCGGTTCCATTTCGGTTATTACATTTACTGCCCTTCATATAAACACAACCTCTGAACACATCCTCGACGTTTAGAAGGTTTTGGGTCCGTTTGCACCACGTGTCACTATAGAAACCAAGATGGCGGCCTCCAGTATACAAAATAGACGACGGAAACACGCATAATCAAAACAACACGCCCTATGAATACGCACTATCACCACATTCACTATGGTAATGCCGTCACAACATGGCCACTCATGGTGCTACCATGACAACACAAGTGACTCCCACAATGCATCGCGACATGACATCACTTCCGGAGTCAATAGCGGGGTCAATAAGATGGGAACAGATTTCTCTCCATATTTTAATTATTACGAGTTAGTGGAGAGTTTCACCGGGTACCCCCTAGTATTTCCTAATAAAACATTCTCCACTGCGAAAATAGTTTTGCCCATGGATCAACATAATTTAATGACTTTTGTGGATGGTGTTCATATTTCCATCGAAGAGAAATAACTTAGTTTGTAAGGATTTGCCTTGCTGCATTTGACTGGGGAGTATTCACACGCACTTTCCAGTGAACTGCAGCAAGGCAAAAACTTGTGAAAAAATGTTGACAGTCCTTTCGACACTCATACAAAACAAGGACATCATTTTCCTTTCGTTTCCTTGACTGATTGGGTATCGGACGCCAATTTGTGGGCTTTAGGGTGAAATTTGGGTACCAGCGTTTAATGTCCCCACATTTATGTTATGCGTGGCCTATAGAAGAAATTTCTTTTTACTCATCGCCACATAATTCGACCAAATAGTACAAACCCACCCGTGTAAGGTCTTAAAAATCATTTAAACTTCATCTTCTTTCCCTTTAACGGACTACAGCCCGTGACAGTCTTTGATATGAGCCCGGTGGACTCATCGCAATGAGTCCCATGGGCAGTGGTGTACGGGGGAATGGGCCTTTGGAATAAGAGATACTCCAGCCAACCAAAAAACCAAACTACAAGCCGATCTCACCACTCAACACACCCACCAGGAGATGTGTATCACATGTCTAATCTTGTTACAAACTGTATATACTTGTTATCTCATAACTTCTCCTTTTCCTTTCACTTTCTTTCAATACTTCCACTCACCAATTTCACTGCCACGCAATCAGTTTATATCAAAAACACAATCCGCCTTCCATGGTGCGTTGGTGGGCCCCATTTCCATCTGTTGTCTAACTTATCTAGACGTTAACCATGGATATTAGTATCGAGCAATATAGGACTACAGTAGGACTTCATTACAATTTCCTCGTGTGCAGGTACTTTGTCACGAGTAGATCGGTTGGACTCCCGCACCGTATAACGATTCGTACGGTAAAAGTCCATTTCACCCTGGTTTTATGCGTTATCCTTGGAATCATCCTTTTGTCCGGGGACATTGAAGTCAACCCAGGGCCATCTCGAACAGGGCCGGTAGACGTAAGTAGCATTTCTATAATTCATTATAACATCAGAAGCATCAGGAATAAACTTGATCATATTACAGACGACATTGATGAATTCGATATTATTTGTTTTACCGAAACGCACCTTGATCCCTGTTTCAATTCCGACAATGTGTTGATTCCCAATTACCTCCCACCAGTTAGAAAGGACAGGAACCAACATGGTGGCGGTGTCGCGGTCTATTTCTCCAAAGAAATTCATGCCAAACGTGTGCCTGAACTGGAATTCGATCAGTCAGTCTTATGGTTTGAGATTACCTCAAAACGCAAGTTTTTGCTCTGCCTGGCATACCGATCGGTTCAATTCTCTTGCAATGACTTCTGGGAGAAGCTCGAAGGCGCCATTGAAGATTCATTCAACATAAACCTTTCCCTAATAATTACCGGAGACTTAAATAGCGACCTTCTTAACCCCTCTAGTCTATTACACGAAGTTATAAACTGTTATAACCTACAAAACGTCATTAAAGAGCCGACTCGTGTAACGCCAACCTCAAGCACCTTATTAGACCCAATAATAGTTAGCGATAATGTTGTAATTTTGAACTCAGAAGTTCACGAACTTGGTGTTTCCGACCACAAAGCTGTATCAGCAGTCATAGAGACTGGAACCGCACAACACGAAACAAAAATTCGACAGATATGGAACTACAACAGAGCAGATTTCCTCAAAATGAATAATTTGATCTCCGAAACAGATTGGTCTTTCATTTCAGACACGACTATACCTGATACGTCATACCATAAATTTGCATCTAAATTTCTAGGTATTGCCAGAAAATGTATTCCGTCCTACAATGTGGTAATACGTCCCCACGATAAACCTTGGTTTGACTCGGCTCTACGTCGGGAAATTCGCCACAGAGATCGTTTTCGGAAACGAATCTTGAAAAACCCAAACCCACAAATAATTGAAAGATATAAACATTCCCGAAACAAAGTAAATAACATGAAAAAGAAGGCCAAATCCATTTATTATTCAAACCTAGATACTTCACTTTCGGTAAGTAGAAACCCCAAAGTATTCTGGCACACTGTTAAACAGCTACTGAATAATTTTGAAAGGAAACCCTCGGTCCCCTTTCTTAACCAAGAAGATGATGCGGGTAGTACAGTTATGGTAACAGACGACAAAGACAAAGCCAACTTGCTCAACAAAACATTTCTGTCAAATAGTAAGATACATGACGAGGGACATAGTTTACCTGTCTTTAGAAGAATGTGCTCTCAGAGTCTGTCTGAAATAAACTTCTCTGAAGACGAAGTGACTCGAATCCTGGGCAATCTAGATACCAAAAAAGCAACTGGGCACGATGGTATAAGCAACCGCATGCTTAAAGAAACAAAAGCCACAATATGCAAACCTCTGGTTCACCTATTTAGGCTTTCGTTTTCTTCACGCGTCTACCCATCAGAATGGAAGATGGCCACCGTTGTGCCGATATTTAAAAAGGGAGACGCACACAGCCCCAGCAATTACAGACCCGTTTCCCTCCTAAGCTGTGTCAGCAAAGTTATGAAGAGGATTGTTTTTAACCAAATGTATGAACACTGTTGTGCTAATAATTTATTTTTTAAATATCAGTCTGGCTTCCTACCCCAACATAGCACCGTTTATCAGCTCATTGAAATATATCATAATCTCTGTTTAGCCTTTGATAGGAACCAGTTTTCGCTTGGAGTATTTTGTGACATATCAAAAGCATTCGATAGGGTTTGGCATGAAGGGTTAATTTACAAACTGAAACAAAACGGTATATCTGGCCCACTCATCGAGTGGACCAAAAGCTATTTGTCAGATCGTAAACAAAGGGTAACTGTTAACGCAACTCCCTCTGAGTACTTACCTGTTAATTATGGAGTTCCCCAGGGATCTGTCTTAGGACCCTTCCTCTTTCTTATATACATCAATGACATTACTGAAAACTTAGATTCACCGGACGCCTGTAGATTATTTGCAGATGATACAAGTATAACAGAAAGTGGATTTGAACTAGATGACATTGTTTCAAAGTCTAATGAAAACCTTGCGGCTGTTTCCGAATGGGCAAACACGTGGCTTGTTACATTTAACCCATCAAAAACCGAAACCGTTTTATTCACCAAAAAACGTGTTAACCTAAGTACTGTTGTGATGTTTGGTGACACACCACTTGAACTCACAAAGTCTCACACCCACCTTGGCATGTCCTTACAGGGAGCCTTAAACTGGCATGCCCAAATTAACAGATTATGCCAAAAGGCTAATTCCAGGCTATCTCAGTTAAGAAAATTAAAGTATATCCTAGATCGAAAAAGCTTAGAGACACTATACAAATCATTCATACTCCCGATCGTTGAATACGCAGACGTGGTGTGGGCCGGTGCACCGGATTACCTACTTACCAAATTGGATAGAATCCACACGGATGCAGCGAGAATAATATCCGGTCTACCAAGATCAACCCCGGTATCTGCTCTATTCGCAGAACTTGGTTGGGAAACCCTTGGGCAGAGGCGTCATCTCCACAAAATGATAACGTTTTTTAAAATTGTAAATAACCAGGCCCCTACATACCTCTCTGACTTATTGCCACGGACCTTTGAGGACATTTCCCCGTATAGCACCCGGTCCCATTCCAACTTTCAATTACCACTCACACACACGGAAACATATAAGCGCTCATTCATCGCCTCGTGTATCTCGGAATGGAATGCTCTACCCTTAGAAGTAAGACAGTCGAGTTCTCTGAACAACTTTGTCAAATATTTTGATGGAGGCAATTGTAAACCACCTAAGTACTTTAATAATGGCGATAGGGCCGTCAATATTATACACTGCAAGCTGAGGAATTCTTGCAGCGACCTAAATTATGATAAACACTCCAACTATATTCATAACACACCAAGATGTTCTTGTGGTTACGAGGCTGAAGATGTGAACCATTACTTTTTCAACTGTAGTAACTATTCAAATGAAAGACTAGTCTTACAAAGAAATCTTGCGCATCTTACAATAAGATCGGTCAATGATCTTCTTTATGGTATTCCAAACTTACCGGAATCCGTCAACATCCACCTTTTTCGAAGTGTACAAAATTTCATCAAGGCCACGAAGCGGTTTTAGATAAGACGACAACCGAGCAGATATGACTCACAACATCTTAGTCAAATGACCTATAATATGAACTCGTGTCCACCTCTGTTTCCTTCACACATGACTTTCCGCATGTTTGTCCTGCATGTCCTGGTTATAGCATTGGTATGGGGCTCCGCTGGATTCGTGGTTGTGTTGAAATATGACCCGTTGGTATGTAATTTAAAACCAACCAACAGTGTTGTAGAGTGGCAGCTCACTTCTCTTCTCTTCTCTTCTCCCTCTCATCTCTCTGCTCTGACTCTTGTGAAGTTGAATACCCGTCAGGTTTTATTTCGAACTGTGTACATACACAATATTGTATCAATATATACACATGTTTCTCTTGCCATTATATGCACATTATAACTTCTTATAAATATTTGTAAACATAATTTGTAATTTTCAGATGTATATTACGGAAAGGATATAATCTAAGTGCTAGGCACTTGTTATCCAATCCCTTTTGTTATAACAAATAAGATATGTTTAATCTAATCTAACAGATGTGTGCAAGACACACTGCTGTTACTTTATTATGAAGGAGCAAAAAAGTAAGTAAAATTTTCTTAGCATTTTAAGACACTTTCAAAATCAATGACAAGAATAAAATGTACATTTTGCGAGAATCCAAGTTAACTCTCATTGTTTCCGTGCGAGAATCATTTGCGTGAATATATTCTGACTCTCGCATGAATTGTAAGTCCTGTTTATACATGTTTTGAAAAGAACTAATGAAGAATTACCCTTCTATTCAGTTCATTTTTATCACGTTAGTCTCAGCCGGAACACCATTTGAGAATGGACCATACATACTTGAATGGGAGAGAAATAACTCTAGTTATTTACAAATATACAACGACATTCACGATGCCGCCTCCAGTTTGTGTTTGGTAATCAGTTAACTAAATTTGTGTTTCAGTTGATCAGTTAACTAAATGGTTTTAACTTCATGATTCAAATTTTGACGATCTTTAATCTAAAGACACTGATTTACTAAACGGAATTGTCCAACACAGTTTTGTTTTCAGCAAATGGGGGAATTCATTTTATCTTTCAGGATTATTCATCTATAATTTAATCTTACAGTCCAACTGGCTGCAGAATTAAGCTTTTTCTGATTCTTTCTACTTATTTTCTGATAATTGTGTCTGCACCGACTGAACGTCAAGCATTGAGCTTCATACACTGTAAAAATAAAACCCTTAAAACACGTGTAAATAAAAACGCCTGGGAGACACACTTTTCACACATGTAATGTGATTTTATAAAAACGGCGCCGTTTAATAGGATATTCACATTACACGTTTATGTAAAATCGCGGACGATTATTCAAAAACGTGTAATGTGCATAATTAAAATCGGATTGTCCGTTTATCAGCAGACACACTTTTCAAACACATTACGTGTTTATCCGGGAGAGAAAAAGCACTAAACACGTTTATGAATTTGATTTATTTTATTGAATAATTTAACGGTTCATTTGATTTTTTGACAAAAAATATATTCAGGCACGCTAATCTTTTTATACAAAACATTCTGGTAACACATAGCTCGAACATTATCCATTTTGCTTTATAAACACATTACACAGCGGCGACTGAGGGGCGTTGGGACCCAGGACCTCTGGTAGCTTGGGGCTGCTGACCTACCGGGACGACCGTGGCTCGACTCGACATAGGACAAAATTTTGATAATTTGCCGTAAAAATCGCAATAAAGTTACCGCAATATGTTGGGATAAGTAAGCTATGTTTGAAATATAAGAGCTAATTGATGCAAGAGCTTTAAAGCAATAGAAGCCTGGTTTTATGCTGTTATAAATGACAGAATAAAACTAGGCCTTGGTTGTTTTAAATCTTTTTGACGACACAACGTTTCTATGTTTTTTTTTTTTGTTATAAAATCAAGGCATGGCTGCTGTAAAGCAGTCGTGCTTTGATTTTACGAAAAAAAAATAGAACCATTGTGGCACCACAAAACCATTAGTGATAGTTCTATCTCAATTTGTAATGATATGTTTGTTAAAAAAGAGCTGGAATTATATCTCTATCAGTTGAAGCGGAACAAAACTATAAATGTGTGTGCTGGAGGAAGGGGGTGGATGGGGTCGGATGGGGGTACAACTTTCGAGCCATGCAGATCATCTTAGAAGAATATTATTATCTATTTCTTCACCCTTTCCTCAAAAACATGGCTTATGACACCTCATTCGGACATAAGCAATGATTTTGAGGCAAAAGTTTAGTAATAATTTAAATGTCCATGCGAAATTTTAAATTCATCAAAAGTGATTAGGGGTTGATGGTTGGTGGGTGGGTGGATGGTGGAAGTAGCCATATTACACTTGAATTTGGCAAACGACAGACACTTAACTCATCTGCACTGCATGGTTACCATTTAGTCCAAACTTGTACCCAAAGTACGTGATATAATTTTTTTGTGGTACGTCCTGCATCTTGTCGGACGTACTGCACCAAAAATTACATTGCGCACTTTGGGTCCACGTTCGGACTAGATCAGATTCTGAATAATACAGGATTGGAATTTTTTTTTCTAATTTCGAAACTTTGATGCGTATTGGAGCCCGGACACCTGGACTTACCCAACCCTTTCCCCATGGGTAAGCCGCCACTGCCATTACTTAACAATACGGGAATGCATTGGTACCATTTTGTTTCCTTTTTTCGTTTCTCCAAATTATCGGATTTTATCAACGAAGCACCATGTGGCATTCCGTTTGATCTAAACAACTTCTGTATGTACAAATAATTTTCATATATTGCATGCTTTCTAAAAAGGTAATTGGGTCACCATGCCCTCATCAAAGGAATTTCAATGATTTATTTTGAGTTTTGAGGATACTTTCTTAACACAAAATCAAAACGTTTGCAAGTCGAAGAAGCTTACTTCTCACCATAAGATAAGATACATTTTATGGCATTACCACAATGGGTATAGCACAAGACTAGGATAAACATTTGCATAATATTACATTCAAAAACATTTCAGGATCACAATTATATTCAGTTTAGCACAGCATTCCACACTCTATATATAGTCCCAACCCCCCAAAATATTTTATATGTCACACTTTTTTTTCAAAGTCTGGGTGTATTCCACGGGAAACACCCCCAGCCCGGGCCCAAACAAAAATAATTACCCTCACATTCGCACATGTTGGCAATGATAATTATCGAAAAAAGCTTATTTAACACAAATATTAATTAACACTTTGAAGCCGACGGACGAGTACACTCACCACGATGCTGTGGAGAAGTTCTAGCCTGACAAGGAAGATATGGTTGACCTGGGCAGCCATTTCTAGTCAAGTGTCGTCTGCCCGGAGAGGTAGACGACACTTCACCAGAAACAGCTGCAGGCCTGCAAGTATTGATAATTTTGGTTTTCAGAAAACTAACCGAGAGGTTCCCGGCTTCAAAGTGTTAATATGACAAGGATCTAAATATTAAAACTGTACAAGAAAAACTAACATTACTCACCTTCAGACTTGAGTTCCTCTATCGTCTCAGCTTTAATAAATTTTCTGTTATTTCCAGAAGCATCGCATATTTTAATCAACATTTTCCAAAACTCCTGATAAATGCAGTATAGTCTAACTTACTGTTGGAAAATACCAAAATTAATATAAAAAACAGGGAGGTTTTTTGACAGTTCAGCAGTAAGCATACATGTACAGTGACAATAATTACATTATAATAGACCCTCATCTTGGTGGCATTTACATTGAAAAAATTTACTTGTTCGTACATCGAGGGTTTTTTTTTTTTTCAAAACACTCACCATAAAAAAAGGATTTGTCAGTCGCTATATACTGTATTTGGAGAGTAGATTATAACTAAGACAGCTGCAGTATGAAGTTTCAGTACAAATAAAAATAGAAAGTATTTAAGAAATATACAGAGCACAAGTGATCACACTTCAGTTAAAGTACCCCTCGTACAGTGGCGATTCCATCCAGGCAGTGATTTCTAATTTAGTACAATGAATAACTAGCACAAGCAAAGTTTGGCCAATGAACTCCAACCTTTCATAACAGCAGACGACACTTGCAATAACAGTTTTCAAATAACTGAAAATACTCATTGCCGTCACAAAAAAACATAGCTTATGACCCATTATTGGAACGAGCTGAACGAGCTCATTCCAATGATGGGTCATAAAATATGCTTTTAAGAAGAAGATTAACAAATCTTTAAGTTTTACAGTATGCCGATGTAGCTTTTCAGCTTAAGGACCACCTATGTGCACCTGTGGTCCATGGGCTGAGAATGGCAAGACGATTTGTTGAATAAATTATAATAAGCGGACAGGCAGGATAGTGATGTGTTTCTTAACAAATAAATACAAATTCTACTGCTAGTTAATAACGTCACTCTCACGAATGGTCCCAGTGGTTAATATTTTTTAAAAAGTTTCGTTAAACTGCTTCAATAATAGCTCTGAGGTATTTTATTCAAATGTTGTGAAAAAATATTAGCTAATTACTAGTTCATTGTTGTGTTTGCAATAATAATAATGCTCAGTTTGAAGCGAGCACTTTGCGAACAGTAATAATGTTATTCCAGGGGGTTGTAAAATTAAATTATTACTGAACGCCCATACCAACACAAGATGGGGTTACCTAATAGACTATAACCTTATACTACTTAGGGCGCAAGAGTTTACAGGGTTGAGAATTCACTTTCCATTACGACTTTATGAATATTTTAACGTAACTTCCAAATATTAAATTACAATTAAAAAAAAATAGAATGGCCGATTGTGACTGGAAATTTTATCTTTCCTAAATTTTATGCACATTAAACTGAAAGTGCCCGACCGGTGTCTCCAACTTATGAGTTTAATTACATCAATCGGTTACGTTCAGTATTTCAAACAACATTTCAAATTATAAAAACGTAAATTATTTTTCGGCAGTTGTGCTAAAGGAAAGACTGAATGGGCCTTTCGAAAAAAAATTAATCTGTATGTGGGCTACATAACCCAAATTTGGCTGTTTCATAAGACATGTTGAATTATTGAGGAAAGCAGTACCCGTATACTGAAGAATATAAATAAAATAAAATATACAGTCAAAACCCAATATTCCCAAAGGCAGAAATCACTAAAACAAATCAATGCAATAAACAGAACTGAAAAAAATAACCCAACAAAATCTAACACTAACTCACCAGTCCGAACATTCCGGCGATTGTATATACCACGAAATTGGGAAACTAATAGTTAAATCTCGAAAATAAATAAGATACAAAAGGTCGCGGCTTTCGATTAAATTGTTGGGAGAAAATCTGTTAAAAATGTATGCTCACTGCTGAAACTACACAAACCTTCCGGATCCATTTCGAAAAACAGACAGAATCTGAACACAATTTTTACAAATTTCGCAAAGTTGACTTGTCAGTAAGAGCGAAGTGGTCAGAAAGACTGCATTCTGGAACTTATCAGGACCTCATTCGTTTAAAACAGCTTGGTGATCAACTTTCATATCCTGTCCATCCGCCTGGTAGAGATATCCGATTTCTTACCTCAAGCGATAATAACTGTTCGATGAGCGACTAATTGGCCATGTATCATAAACGCCCTGGCGTTTTTACGAAGCCGGCTGGAAAATCGGAGGCGTTTATGATTTGTAAATATCTTAATTTACTTGGCTTTAGGGCATTTATTATCTTTAAGATTTAATCTTTAAGGACCATATTGACGGTTCACCAGAACTAAATCAGTATTTTATACTCCACAAATTGCTTATAGACAGCTTTCGGGATTTTAAAAAATAGTTATTACTATTATTATTTTAAACTTTTATTATCATATATAACAATTATGCGTCATTTGGCCGTAGATGTGTCAACTTCGTCTTCGTAAAAAAAATCCAACTTCCAATATTTTAAACATTCTTGGAATAATGTTATCAGCTTCGACGAACGAGTTTTCAAAACTCTGTCAATGTCCACACAGTATAAACGTGTCGAGTGATTTATGAAATAAACCCCGGCGTTTTTCACTGCATCTCATTCTCAACAATAATCACACCAAACGCATAATATTTGACGCCGCCGATTTTAAGAAAACACACAACGCGTATAAATGAACTTCCATTTTTTACAGTGTATTTGCAAAAAAAAATCAGCATTATCGGGAAGTTTCTTCAGTGACCACCCTCTCAAGAATTATGACTTATTATCTCGAAGATAAATAAAGCTAACGTGAAACAATGTCTACCATAACGCGATGAACACGGGCTTTCAATCTCCGCCTGCTTCGGATAGAACCAGACGACTTTTTTTGGTTTCTTCATCTTACTGATTTGTTTTAATTCTATTTTTTTCAGTTTTCCGGGAAAATACTTCACCTTTCTAATCGGAAGTTTCAGCTTGACTGCTGCCATCGTAAACCCTTTGATGTTCGCGGTGTTCCAGTGGACTGAAGCCTATCCAGATGCCAACACACATGTAAGTGATAGTTAATGTGTTAGTTCGGGGTGGAATCGATATCTGAATATTACGGGGTATATCATGCGAGTTCAGTATGGGTGGGTCAAGCGTTCAGCCCTTAACATTTTTCTCTTTTTCCTTACTGCATACATGTCAGAAATCGAGTTTTTGCTTATTCATTTTCATTGAACGGCGTAATTAAAAATCTTGACATTTTTTTTTTTTGTAGACAAAATTTTACTTATACATTACAATGCCAGCAGACCCTCTGCGTGAAGACATGACCGCTAAAGCTCCGGTGAGACACTTACAAAACACTTACACAAGATATTGACAAACATACCACGGTGAACCAGTCTAAATGTCTGGTATACCATGATATTTGCGGACAGTACCAAGGTGTACCCCGCCACTGTTCTATGAGGGATTCGCATAACTCTACGACATTCGGAGGACTTTACCGGGTCTGACCACAACAACTAAGGGTGGATTATCACGTTGCCGGGTCCGAATCTTAATCGCAACTGCGGAATCCGCCACTGATCAGGGATAGATTTTTAGTGTGATAGATCTAGAGATTCTCAGACGGACCAGCATGCTCGTGGGCCCATAGGCAGAGCCGAAGCCATGCTGCCCGATGTGAAGAGACAGCGAGATTAATGTTTCTGACAGGGGTACTAATATGGCGTGCCACAGACATAACACGGCGTGCAAAACAGTGGGCTGGAGTAGAGGGGCGGTGGTGCCTTGCAGCGCAAATGTCCAACAGTTTTAATGAATGAAATATTACCGATTATCGTTTTGTAATCATAATATAGAATTATGTTTACTACTGAAACCTTTGTTACCACAAAAAATAGACAACACACTAAAATAATTTCTTGAATAAATAAAAAAGTTCAATGTTTTGGCCTCAAACGCGTAGCTTATGACTCATTATTGAAGCGGATTCATCGAACTAGTACCAATGAAGGGGCATAATCTGCCATCTATGCCTTTTATGCAAAAGTTGAAAAAATAATAAGTGCGTCAGTGCATTTTCCCTTTAGTTCCGCCACCATTGAATTACAGTAAAGAATAATAATGTAGTGTAGAGTATCATGTTCTGAAGTCGTTTTTGATTGTGGACACATGTTCTATTTTAATTTAAATTGTGCATGTTTCGCATTGTCTCTCCAGAGAGAGACAACGCGAAACATGCGCAATTTAACTCTATCAAATCTTGCTCAAACAGAGTACTTTTACACGTGTCTTGCATAAACTACATTTACGTGAATTTCACGGTGTTACTGGCGACAATCCAGAGTGCGTCAGGGTAGGCTCGGTTGTTCAAATCGAAGAGAAAAACTCGTTCGCAATGGCATCGTGGCATCTTAGTCTCGTTGTTAACTTCCTGGAAGGGACTGTTATATCCACACTATGACATCGAAATATGCTAAAACGCTTACCAATCGACCTATTTGACGACTTTACCCACTTACAGTCTATAGTAGGAACCCTCATATTGATCAAAACCCTTAAGTTCATTGGCCTACCACCACGGTACGATCACGCCAAGCAGCTGATGTCCAAGTCTTACGTAAGTTGTCCTCTTGACTTGGTGGTGATCTGATACTGACCATCCTGTCAGTGATTGATAGCTGAACCCTATTTTTATATGACCTGGCATCTGACCATTTTCGGCGGCGAACTCCGATTAGAGTTGTGCGGCTCGGCAGTTTGGGATACCACTGACAGTCCGTTCGTTTGTACAATTTCCGTACAGTAAACCACGTTGTTGAATTTCGATCCTTTCACTCTCTAATTATGCTAATTGAAGCTATTCCTCACAATTGTAAATACTTTTAACCCTTCGATCTCGAGAAGCCACATTTCCGCCCCAGGAACATGATACTTCATAATTTCATTAAGGTCGTTTCTAAGCGATTGTGTGGGGTAGACTAATCAAGATCTTCAGCACGCTGAAAATAAGGGCTGATCTACCCCCAAATAATTAATAAGGACTGTTCCGGTTGCCGCCATTGAACTGGCAGTGAAGAGTCTACCGGTGTTCAAATGGTTAATTAATTAAGTTTCTGGACACAGTCGTTAGTAATCAGAGATAAGAACCTGTTAACATCACACTGAATGCAATAAATGACGGCAAAACATGCAGCCACATGAAATTAATAATAAATTATCCCGTTTTGTGCCTTTGTCTGACATTTATAAACCAATCGTTGCGTCAAACTTACAGTGATGTAATTTCAAACGTTGTGACTTCCTCAGTCAGATCGCGCTCAAGTCGCAACACACTTACTCATATTAGTAAATTAAATATTGTGAAATCAAATGTCGAATCAAGAAAATCAACAAAACAGCATCTGAAATTCCGCAGTTGGAAACCTGGGGAAGTGAAGCAGTGCTTGTTTACTGTGGCCACCAATCCATAGAGTTGAAGTCCTCTAAAATGGGCAACATGGATATAAACGATTGGCTGGACTTGACGTTATATCCATGTTGCAGTCATGATTAGCCATTGTGCAGAAATATGTGACCTCAAAGGCAATAAATAAATAAATAAATAAATAAATAAATAAATAAATAAATAAATAAATAAATAACATCTGAAATTCAATGTTCTCGTATTTTCTTTTCGACAAGTACGATTTTACAATGCTTTGAGGGCGAAAAAGGACAGAAACATTCGACCAGATCACGACCTAGTCGCGATTTGGTCGAAATGCCATGTCCGTTTTTGTCATGTATACATTCGAATTTGAATACATTCTATGTTTTATTTCTTTGTACTTGTAAAAGAGTCTGATCACTTCTTGATACGTTTTCCCAAAATATTCGCACACCATCCAGTCACATGTCATACAGGGATCAAGGTGTCTCATTACAATTCAAGCCGAGAGTTCGATGGTTCGAACCTGACCATCGGTTACTGCGTTGTATAGTTGCACAAAACACTTATTCCCGATAGCCCATGTTGGTCACGGAGGCATTGTGTGCCGGGGCTTACTGCACGTAGATGGTGCATTTGCTTTCAACCGCTGCTAACGCTGGTTGTGCAGGGGTAGTAAGTTGGAGAGACTGACATTAGCTCGCTGCTGCTCTGTGGTTCCTCCCGAGTTCTCCGGCCAGGGGTGGACTGGGACAAGAAATGTTACCGGCAAATGCACTGGAGGGAGGAGACTGCCCCCCCCCCCCCTCTTCCCGCCGAAATGAACGGCCCTTGCACCTGAGCGATCAATGGAGGACATCTCAATGGCATTTTTGTATCATCTGCATCAATCAATCGGCAAAAATGGTTCTACCCTGGGCGGAAGAATCCATCGGCAAGACTGATATTGAAGGAACGCAGTCCTTTCATCTGTGCGATCAATTGCAGACTAGACTGCTGATATATCGAAGTGCCCTCCATGATACACCATCAAAGGTTACAGAGAGTGTTGCTTTCTGCTTTGTAGGTCAACATACTGATGCTGGTTCTCAGTGTAGCATCATTCGCGCATCCAGTTTGGCAGTGGCTCACCTGTTTTAGAATGGAAAGAAAAGAAGAAAAAGGAGAGTGAAGGAGTTTCTGACATTACAAGAAATATTACATCACAAAAGTGGTCGACAGTCTGCAGAAACAAAGAGAAAAAATCACAATGGATGTGTCGATGTTATTTAATTGGGATGATGTGAAATGATTTGTAGGTGCAAAAGAAGTGAATAAAGACATTGCGTGTAAGCGTGATAGGTTTTGTGTTGTTACAATTGTAAATTGTTTTAGAACTGCGAATTGAAGCAGATGAAGAATATTACCCTTGCGTGTACTCTACAGTATAGTCGCCGTGGACTGGTCGTCGTAACCCACTCGTGGGCAGTGATGTCCAAGTATGCGTTTACGTGGTAACAAAAATCATCATTAGTAAAATTTTAATTAATGAAGTACCGGGTTGTACCCGATGCTTCATTAATTAAATTTTTGATGATTATTCCTATAATCAGTGTTTGGAATCTAATATTATTGCGTCCGTGAAAATATTGCCTACCCGTGGAAAGTGATCAGTCCAAGGCGACCGTATTGTAAAATCAGTTGGGTTAAACTCAACCCAATTAGGTTCATATTCACTCAACCGAGTTGATTTTGGTTGATTGTTCGCACAACAGGATTTTAGAAGGTGTCTTCACCTCACCCCTTTGAACCCGTAAGTACAGTTTCGCGAGCCAGGTCCATAAGACCAAATATCCTACAGTAAATGGCAGCTCATGTTGTGAATTTGTGAGGGAAGACCAATCAAGGCTGTATGTTAAAAATATTAACTTATCCACCCCCATATAATGAATATAGACTCTTCCAGCTGAAGCAATTAAATTGACACAAAAGATACCATATCGGTTTTGGGGGTTTAACTGC
Organism: Pictodentalium vernedei; assembly: GCA_031216915.1. Taxonomy (NCBI): domain Eukaryota; kingdom Metazoa; phylum Mollusca; class Scaphopoda; order Dentaliida; family Dentaliidae; genus Pictodentalium; species Pictodentalium vernedei. The sequence continues at coordinate 302,523,761 of CM062293.1, read as the reverse complement.
GTACATCACCGAGTCGATACCGGTACTATAGACTTATAGTATTAGCTACAGAGACAGACGTAAATGCATTATGACACTGAGAAGAAGCGGTACCGAGCATTTGCCTCTTGTAATGGTTATATTATGATTGACTTAAGCATGTTCTTGTCCGCATTTACTTATCTTACAACTTTTTGAAGTGTGCCTAAAGGTAATTAAATATTAATCATTGGGTAAGAAATAATACATACCAAAGTGAATCTAAGCCATGTTACCATTGATTTCTGTACCTAGACGAAAATGTCCCGACTGAAAAAAATATTGGGGGGGGGGAGGATATCACCCCTTCCCCCTTACCTCTCCTTAGCGACGCTCCTACCTGTCAACCAAGCCTTTTTCCACGACACGGTCGATTGTTGTGGATAATTTCGGCGATAATTGACTCCTTGTCCGAATAACTCGATAAGAAGCAAAAGCATGTGTGCGCAAAAACCGCCGGGTAAATTCATGTCAAGGTCTGCCCAGCCACCCCCCCCCCCCCCCTCCTCCCACCCCAATAACTTAAGATTGCCGCAGTCATAATTTTGTAAAATGCATTGAAAATTATCAAATAATTTTTGTTCGTCGCTTTTTCGGATTGTGTGATTGAAGGGACAAAACTGCAACTAGGTATCGGCATCAATTGCTTGATTTGGTTACTTCCCTTGTTTAATATCTAGAGATGTTTTGTGTTTCGAGTTTCATCATTCACACGGGAGTCCAGCTCAGACTGCCGTCACCAGGAGCGGGAGTAATTTATCGTGTATTTTTATGATATTTGTAGACCCGAAGCTAGAATCTCAAATTTTTTCCGACATGGTGGAGCGAGAGTTCAAATTTTCCGACAATGTTCCCGTATCGTTGACCATCGCATGGACTCAACCCACACTCCGTATATTTCTTCGGAAAATTAATACCCGACACAGATCCGAAACGTTTATCTGTTATTATTATATCAAAGAATTATTTTCGTCTGACGAAAGTAAGAATTATTTTCGTCTGACGAAAGTAATTCTTTAAAATAATAATAATATACGAACGAGTGCTTTCATACAGAAAATATATGAAAAAGGATATGTTTGGATCATGAAAATTGTGGTTTCGCTAAAACGTAAACATATTTTTTTAAAACTGGCGGCTTTCAGTGCAAATGTTGGTGTTACAGCGACCAACAGATTGCCTGCAGACAAAGATTTCCGAGAGATATGGTCATAGGGGCGATCCTTACCCTCCCTTTCAGCTTTGGGTCTGATGTAATCATTTCATAACCAATACCTTTCAGGAATTTGATGAATATATATTATCTCATCAGTAAAGAACGCATCTTTTAACCATCGACACACACAACCGCTCACTACTCATTGAGCATAAAAATTACAAAGCGGTTTTTCGTTTTTCCGTTTTCTGCGGCAAATCAGAAACGAACCGCAAGACACGGCAAAAACCGGCTGAGTGGTTTCACTGTGTTTGTGCATTGTGCCAACCTTAAATGTAATACGACACTAAATGTAATAAATTTATTACAGATGGGGTTGGAATGCAACTTGCATCTCAACGCTAAATGTAATAAATTTATTACAAATAGGGTTAGAATGCATCTTACATCTGAACGCTAAATGTAATAAATTTATTACAAATATGGTTAGAATGCATCTCACACCTCAACGATAAATGTAATAAATTTATTACAAATAGGGTTAGAATGCATATTGCATCTCAACGCTAAATTTAATAACCTGGTAGCTCACGCCGAGGTCGGCTGATGAGGACTTTGTATTCAATATACCATATGAATAGAGCTCGTACTATTTTCGCGACCGGCTAAACAAAGATTGCGAAAACAGTGTTTAGAAAATTGCTGTGTTTGAAGCATTTTATATTTCCACGACAATTGTAATAAACTTTTTACTGCTAGGATTTGAATACATCTTTCAACTCAACACTAAATGAAATAAGCCCTTTATTCACACCGGTGGTAGCCGTTTAGGACTTCGTATTCAGTTCTGTTTACTGGTTTGTTTGTGCTCGGCCAATTTCCGAGACCGGGCAGGAAAAGATTACCGAAACTGGTGAACATATTCCCCTTAGTGTTTTGAAAATAGATGTGTTAAAATGCATTAACGCTTTCCATAACAAGCAAAAGTAGATCGTAAGCGGAGTACAAAATGATTCGCGCAAACATTCAAAGTTGGAGCTAATCGGAGGGACCGGCCAATGACAGACGTAAAGGAGACCCGTCCTTTGTCCCAAATTTTGGGGGAACATCAAAATTCAGAAAAAATCCTAGCGAAATTCGTACAAGAGTTTACCAATATATAGTCTAGTGTACCAGTATATCAATGCAAACCCCATTCAGACTCGGCGGTTATATTTAACAAACCACAATGAACACAACAGCCCAACAGTGTTAAGACCATAAACAAGAGACCCCTTCAGCCTCTTCCCAGAGGTTAAGCCCCCCCCCCCCACCAGTCAAGGCATTTGCGATGGTTTAGATCAACCCCTACTAGTGGCAATGCGGCCGACCACTAGCAAAAGCGTCGCAGTTAGATATAGATATATTTTATTTCACCAGTATACAGAAAATAAAACACAATTTACATATAATGTACACATCACAATACAGAAATCAAACGATAAGTTTGAGACCACCAAGTTACTTAAGTATACCGGCAGGGGGAGGCATAGCCAGATTGGCTGTCTTCCTGCCTTCCCCTAGGTGAGGGAGAAAGAGAGTAAGAGGTAGGTAGATAGGAACAGGTATGTAGAAGAAAGTACAGAAAGAAAATAATGGAATATCTAGATTGAAAAGGAAACAAATAAAATAAAATTGTGATGCAACATCATGAAGTGCCAGTATTGTTTTTTTTTAAAGAATAGATCAACAACTGCATTTGCAAATGGTGTGAGTGGTGGGAGGAACCTATTGGGCTGGCCCCTTCCGGTTCGGCCCATCCTCTGCATTTAATCCCGTAAGGTTCCAAAGCACGGAGCAGACTGGTCGTGTATCAAATGCAAGGATCAGGCGGGACCCGATGGTGCCAGCCAGGACGAGCATACCAGACAAAGTTACATTGAAAATGAAAATTAGTAATCTATGTAAGTGAACCTTTTACAATATCATGTTGGTGTTAGCTATTAGAGACTGTATGGCTTGAAGAGGAGTGGGGGTGGGTACCGGTCTGGGGATGCCTTGGAATGGAAGTAGACTAGACAGCACAATCCGGGCAGTAAGGATTTGAGCAATGTATATCATTGCAGAACGATGAAAGGAGCTTTGAAATTAATCTTTTCTTGAACTTTTTCTATTGGTAATTGATATGGTGCCCAGTTCTAGTAATTCCATAGTTTGGGGAATGCAAAGACGGATAGATTTTCCAATGTTTTTGTCGTAGTTCTACCTCTATGCAAGAAGCCGACTTGGCGTGTTATTATATTAGTTTGATTATTTACAGTGGAAAAGAAATTCGCAAAGGAGGCCGGAAGATTCCCATTATGCCAATCAAACAAGAATAAGTAAGCGTGCAGGTTATATAGATTTTTTATCTTCAGAATACCATCTTTGATAAACTGTGGGTCGGTATGAGCATTATATTTCTTATTATTAATGATACGAATTGACCGTTTCTGAAGTTTAGAAAGTCGATTGCATGCTTTTGAGGCTCCCTATACTGGAATTCCGTAGATGAAGTAACTTTGTATCAAAGTGAGATATAGGCTTTTCGTGACTCTATGCGGGAGGATTTTCTTTACTTTATTCAGACTGAAGTTAGCAAGAGCAACTTTCGAGCAAATTTGTGATACATGTGCATTATAAGATAGATTTTCATCAATATTTATGCCAAGGAATTTTACAGATTTCTCATTTTGTCTATTACCGACCTTATCAATAATCTGATTATTTATACGCATATCCTCATGAATGTAGTTGGGTTCTTTATGGGATGGATTGATAAGTATATATTTTGTTTTCTTGGGGTTCAGGACAAGGTAGTTAGCAGCGCACCAATCAAATATCTTTTGTAATTCCTGATTGAATTCTGAGACCAGCGGTTCCATCTCCGCCCCGGATTTGTATCCTGTGGGGTCATCTGCATACGATAAGAGGTTTAGGGTTGTAGAATTTTGTATATCATTTATGTAAAGAAGGAACAATATGGGGTCCAATATCGAGCCTTGTGGTACACCACATCTCTTTTTGGATAAACTGGATTTATTCTCGCCAAACGAAACATATTGAGATCTGTTTTGAAGATAGCTTTTGAACCAGTTGTGAGCGTTACCTCTTTTGAAGTAGTATCACGTGGTTTATGGTATCAAAAGCTTTTGATAAGTCCAGGAATAATGCTAGGGTAGTGTCTTTAGTAGGTTTATTATTTTCTGTGGCTATGTATTTTAACAATTGCATAACAGGATGTAATGTACTATGGTACTATGATCTTTTCTGAATCCGTATTGATGTGGAAAAGATACATCAAATTTATTCAGAAATTTTAAGAATCTTACAAGCATAAGCTTCTCTAGAATTTTAGATAAAACAGGGAGAATACTGATTGGTCTATAATTCGTAAAATTCTTGTCATCACCTGATTTGAAGACGGGTATTACCTTGGCAATTTTCATCCTGTCCGGAACTATTCCCTGACTGAATGAATTATTCATAATATGGGCGAGTGGCATTGCAATATGATTTATTGAATGCTTAAGGATGCTAGATGAAACGTTTTCACAGTCATGGCTTAGTTTAGATTTCATTGAATTTACAATATCTCTTATTTCAAAAGGGGACGTAGGTGTGATGAACAAGTTTTCCTGTAAGCTAGCATTCAGGAACTTGCCAAATGATTTCTGAGGTTTGGGTAGAAGTTTTGATGTTTGATTACCTATATTTGCGAAGAAATTATTGAATTCTTGCGCAATGGCATTGGGCGCATGTATCTCTTTGCCATCAAAACTGAAAAACTGGGGTATAGTACTCTTACTTTTATTCCTATTAAGCGCGTTATTTAGTACTTGCCATGTTTTCCGCATGTCATTCTTGTTTTCTGTGAGGATGTTTTCATAATACATAGCTTGGCACTTTTTTTAATTCTATTAAATAGTCGGCAGTAATTTGTGTAATTCCTAACATTAACTTCTGTTGGGGATTTTAACGTCTTTTTGAAGATTTCATTCTTATTGTTGGCTGAGATTAAAAGTCCGTTTGTCATCCATGGCTGTCGTTTTATAAATTTATTATTTGGCTTAATGCTCTTCAGGGGAAAGGCTGTTTCAAAAGCATTCAAGTAGACATGAAGGAAATTTTCGTAGGCTATATTTGGACTGTTAGTTTCCATAACTGTGGAAAAATCACACTGGGACAGTAGCGACTTGAAGTGTTCAATACTTGTAGAATTTATTAATCTTGTAAGGATCGGTTTCGAATTTTCAGACGGTTGATTTAATAATTTAATATAAAAAGTCCCAAAGTAGTCAGACAGATCGGTAAGTATTATTCCAGATTTTATACAGTTCGGCTTACAGACATTGTTGGAAAAGATGTGATCAATGAGGGTAGCGGACCGATCCGTTACTCTGGTTGGTTTGGTAATAAGAGGTACAAACCCTTCACTGAGCATCAAGTCAATAAAAAAGTCTGTTTTGGAATGAGATCCTATTTTTAAGAGGTCGATGTTGAGATCGCCCATAATTACGGTTGTTTTCTTTTTCTTATTAATTATATCAGTTATGTAATTAATTTTTGATAGAAATAAATCTATATCTGCTTTCGGTGCAGTGTTTGGCCTGTAAATTACGCCAACTATTCTCGAAGAGTGCTTAAAATTTAATTCAACGAATATGGACTCAAAGACGTGTGGTATGAAGATTGAGAGATCTTGACGAAGACTGAAGATAATATTTTTTTTATGAACAGGCCAACTCCTCCGCGCCCATCGTCGTCACCAGACCGCGTGTTTTTTTCAGAAATGAATGGTAACCTTCGAGAATATAACATGTATTGGAAGAGATTTGAAAGACTTCCGTAAGACCGATGACATCCAAGAAGTTCTCTTCGTCATTTAGATCTGAAAGCAAGTGGTGTAGAGGTTCCCAGTGTGCATTGAGACTTTGACAGTTAATAAGAAATGCAGAGAAGGATGTACGCACACCGCTGAGCTAAGTTCCCATCTCATTGGGAAGAAGATATTTGCTTCCAATATTGTTAAAAATAAAAGGAGAGGCGTTGTCTTCTAATTTTACACCTGTTTTAGCATTTAGTAGATTACTAAAATCGTATTCCGTGTTGGTCTGGATCTCATCCAGCGTGATTCTACCCGCCATGATAACCATATCGCCCACCAACACCACCATCGCAGAAGCTGAGTAGAGAGGTCTCTACGGTAGGTACTTCATCATGAGGAACATGTTTTATAATTGACTTTGAAGAATATAATAATACAGTAAAGGTAATAACACCGTTGTAGCCAAATAAAAATTCACGGTAGAATGTTGCATGAAAAAGATTGAAAAAGAGTAATAAGGAATGGTATATACAAGAAATTTCTAGCATTCAGGAAAGATGGGGGAGTTTATTAATCTCTGGTTCTGTTTCTAAAATTAAATTTACACTGCACCCATTAAGGTACTTCCAAGAAAGCCTATTCTTTTTTAAACATTTTCATCTATGTCGGCCTACGTTTTCGTTTTTAATTTCCCAGATTGACTACAAAGACGGTTGCTGAGTGAAAGAGTTAAAATGAATGAAAGAGCACGCACAAGTTGATATGAACAAATGCAGATCTTTTCCATTCCTTCAAATACTGAGGGGCTCAGGTAATTAAATGAATGGAAAAATCTGCCCTTGTTCATTCTGGCCTTAATTATTAATAATACAGGTCGGTAGTTACGCACCGATATGATGGTTGAACAATCCACGCAAAACATTGAAACCACCCTGCACACAGCTGCAAGATGCATTCGGTCGGAACAGGATGGTTGTTTTCTTCATCGTGTAACGGTGACCTACAATAGGAGGCTGCGTCATTGTTAAACATTTGTCAGGGATATGACGAAGAAAGTCAGAATATATGTGATTGAATATGGTTTCGTCCTGGTTAGATACAATAGGAAATTAAGTTTCACGATTATTCTGGAATCGGATAACCATCGAGGATGTGATAAAGCTCACGGGGGCACCGAGAACGATACGCCACCCATTTCTTACCAGCCCTCCTTCACCTATGTTGCAAAAAGATTACTTTGGAGCGGAGTTTTAATGTGTAATTCAGAGTGAGGTTGAGGAATGAGAGTTCCATCATCATTGTGGCGATTCAGTAAGTGCTTTTTCGAATTAAGCTGTGGAATTGGTCGAGCCCAGGTGGGTCCAGCACCAAAGAGCGTTGGCAACGTTGAAGTCAAGCATCAGCAGGTATAATACTGAGATCCCAATTTTACCAGCACCACCATCAGGCTCCACCACAAGGCAGTACTGTCGTGCATTTAAACCATTCACGGTTCTACACCGGCAACGGAAACCTCACCCGAAACGAATCAATATACACATATGGATTACAATTAATCTCAAGAAGAATTACAGCCAAATAGAAGGGGAGTAATTTTTTTTTATACACTTCCAAAATGATAGGCTTGTTTCTATTCAACTTCAACCACTGATCTCCTAATCCTGGATCAGAAAAACAGACGGGGAACATTTTTACGCATTTCCAGGATAATTGGTTGGTTACGATTTGTTTGAGGATGCCTGTCGATACTCTCGAACAAAATGTAACCCTATGGTTTTATGGTTAGTTTGTTAGCAAGCCGCCAGCAGTGCTATTCTCTTTCCGACACTTAAAACAAATAGATAGTGTTTGATTCACTGAAGTGTTACTATTATAATACAAACCTCGAGATGTTTGTTATGGATGAGAACATGGGGAGAAGGGCAGGTAGAGGTAAGTATACGAAATTAATTTGAGGGAGATGGGGTTTGGAAGGGAGTGGGGTAAAATAACAAAGAACGAGATTTTCTCATACACGATAGGCTTGTTACTATTTGTTCGAGAATGTCTTTTGACACCCTCGAACAAATTGTAACCATGTACTTTTATGGGTAATTTGTTTGCGAGCAGCCGGTGGTTCTATATATTTACCACCACTTGATCCACTGGAAGTAATACTATTATATTGTAAGGCTAGAGAGGCTTTTTATCGGCGAGGTCGGGGTGGGGGGGGGGGGGGCGGATGGGTCCACGATATGGAGAATGATCCATACCTAGGTACAACTGTCATGTGAACGCGTCCGGATATGAAAAATCGTTTGTTTCGCTGCTCATATTATTTCGCTATTTAATTGTATGTTTTGGGCAGTAAACGAATAAATAATGGAATTCATTTGAATCTTCGGAGTTTTGTATCCCGTACTGACCCATTCGGTAATGTATATGTGTGACAAATGTGTGGAAATAATCAAACTGCGTTGTCAAATTTCGAAAATTTTAGCTTTAGCTTTCATTCGCGAGTTGCGCGATTCTAGAATACACAGTTCCGTTCGGGGGAAATGTTTTGTTTACCCTTGTCGACCGATTCAAAATTAGCTTATACTCCCTCATTGCAATGAATGTGTTATGATCCTTCCAATGAGGGGTCATAAGTCGTGTTTTGGAAGAAGAAAATGTTTTTTGAAAACTACATGGTATTTTTTTCTGTATGACGCTGGTTGGTAGGGCTGCTACCTTGGTAATAGATTAACAAATCGGACAGATGTTTTTCTTGAGGGGGTGTTCGATATTATATAAGGGTTAGTGATTGTCTTGTCGCTGACCACGCCCACACGGCGCCCAGGGAGGCGGTGCAGTTCCCTCCGCTTCGCGTCGGGAACTACCCCACTTCACCGGGCCCCACATGGGCGCAGTCAACTCCAAGCCATGCACCATTCCTTAAATAGTGTCACTCCAAGTGGTTCCAAGGATGTATACAGGTTGGTATACAAACTTCATTGAAGAGTATGAGGTGCAGAGGGAGCTAGGGTAAGGGATGGTAACAGAGAACAAGAGTTTCTCATACATGACAGGTTAGTTGCTATTTGTTTGAGAATGCTTGTCGACACCCTCCAACAAAGTGTAACCTCGTACCTTGTAGTTTTATGGGTAGAGTGTTAGCAACTAGCCAGTAGTTCTATATATTTACCACCGCATAAGAACCGTAACATAGTGTTTGAATACGTGAAGTGATAATATTATATTTTAAAGGTGAAGTGATAATATTACATTTTAAAGGTGAAGTGATAATATTACATTTTAAAGCTGGAGAAATTTGTGGTGAGTGATGGCAATGGGGAGAAGGATGGGTAAAGGTAGGTGTACAAAGTCTCGCACTTTTATTCGCCACAATCCCTCATGGACAAAGAAGGATGGGGCTAATGAAGAAGGTTGCTGACCCTGTCAGGATTGTTATTCATGCTGGGGTTAGTGTCAGGGTCATGAAGCCATGTGTTGGGTGACAAGTTCGAGGATGGTTAGGTTATCGGGTTAGGTTTGCTATTTTTGGTGGACAGACTGGGCAGTTAAGCCACTCATTCTTCCTCCTAGCCTGTATGGTGCAGTTGTTTTGCAATCCTTTACAGAATGCCTCCGTTCTGAATGTTTCGTTGGAGGGGACATTGCCCCTCCCCCTCCCCTCAGCGTCACTTGTATGTTGTCTCGATCTTAGAACTTTGTGTAATAATGTGACTTATTGCGTCTCCTGGCGAGGGGCGCTGGGGAATGCATAGAATAAGACAAATGTTGAAGGCGTGGTTGTTAGTTGCATTTGCCATCTTGCGCGCGCACGTGAACATCGGTCTGTAGGACACCAGTCATCCACATTGGCTCGTAGATAGGAAGCTGGCGTTCGAGAGGGAGGTGGCCCTATCAATGATGGTTAGTCATCCTTGGGTTGTGTCGGGGGCATGAAGACCTGAGTCAGGTGGTTTGTGGGACCATTGGAATGGTTGGCGGTTGTTTTGTTGGGTGGACAGAATGGCTGAGTGAAGACTTAACGGGGTGGGTACGGCTGTTTGTCAGTTCTGTGTTCTGAGATCGTTGGTTCTTCCTCCCAGCACAGATGTTTATCTGAGTCCACTTCAAATGCTAAGCTTGATTAATCAACCCACCCTTCAGCAAAACAAGCCATTCACAATGCTTTTCATTATCAATTTCTGTGCATGAAGTGTAAACGTTTAGCCTACGTTAAACCATGTGCAATTAAACTTTCAGCATTAAGAAAACTTCAGAGTAACCGTCTGTAGTCTAGTTGTTGTGTGGTTAGGCTACAGTCTACACACCAGAGAACACACTCCAAAATGATGTGTTCCCCTAAATGTAATGCGACACTAAATGTAAAAAAAAATTATTACAGATGGGGTTGGAATGCATCTTGTATCTCAACGCAAAATGTAATAAATTTATTACAAATAGGGTTAGAATGCATTTTGCATCTCGACGCTAAATTTTATAAACTGGTTACTCACACCGATGTCGGCTGATGAGGACTTTGTATACAATATAGCTTATGTACAGAGCTGGTACTATTTTCGCGACCGGGTGAAAAGGACTGCGAAAACGGATAAATCGATTTCCCCCAGTGCATGTTTAGGGAATTGCTATGTTCGAGGCTTTTATACTTCCGCGACAATTGTAAAAAACATTTTACCGTTAGGATTTGAGTGCATCTTGCATCTCAACACCAAATGAAATAAGCCCATTCATTCTTCACACCGGTGGTAGCCGTTTACGACTTAGTGTTCAAATCTGTTTACTGGTTTGGTTGTGCTCGGCCAATTTCCGAGACCGGGCAAGAAAATATTACCGAAACTGGTAAACATATCCCCCTTGGTGGTTTGAAAATAGATGTGTTTAACCCTTTACCCAACGTTACGGCCAAAACCGGCCAGCGCTATTCTAAAAAATCGCCAATTAATTTTCATTATTTTTTTCATTTTTTGTCTCAAAAACATAGGTTATGACCCCTCGTTGGAACGAGCTCGTCGAGCTCGTTCCAACGAGGGTTCATAACCTATGTTTTTGAGACAAAAAATGAAAAAAATTAGTTATTCAAGAATTTTTTTTGCAAGTGTCGTCTGCTTTTCATGTTAGGTAAAGGATTAAAACGCTTTAACGCTTGCCACAACAAGCAAAGGTATGACTCGAGCGAAGTACAAAATGATACGCGCAAACATTCAAAGTCGGAGCTAATCGGTGTGAGTTGGCCAATAACAGATGTAGAGGCGCCCCTTCCTCTCTCCCAAAGTTTTGGAGAACATCCATATTTGGACAAAATCCTTGCGAAATTCGTGCATCCAGTTTACCAATGCAAACCCCGGTTGCCCAGTAGGTAGAGGTGCAATTCAGGAGGTCGCTGGATCGAATCCCACCTGCGGCAACTGAGTTGTGTCCTTGCGCAAGACACAGCACCCTCCTTGTCCACGTGGGGACATGGTGGCGTTGTGTACTAAGGCGTACTGCACGTCGATGGTGCACTTGTCTTCAACCAATACTAACGCCGCTTGTTAGTATGTTGGGGAGCCTGATAGTTGCTCGCCGTCGCTCGGTGGGTCTCTCCGTGTACTCCATCTTCCTCCACCCATAAAACTATTCGACACGAGGTGACCCTGGCTGTCAAAAGTGTCGTTCAAAGCCAAATAAATAAATAAATAAATAAATAAATAAATAAATAAATAAATAAATAAATAAATAAATAAATAATGCAAACCACGTACAGATTCGGCAGTTAAATTAAACAAACAACAATGGACACAACACCCCAACCGTGCCAAGGTCATAGAACTTGAGACCCCTCCACCCCCATCCCAGTGGTTAAGGCACCCCCCCCCCCCCCCCAATCAAGGAATTTGAGAGGGTTTAGATCAATCGCTACTGATGCATGGTAATACGGCCGACCACTAGCACTTGCGTCGCAGTCTCGCACTTTTGTTCACCGCAATCCCTCACGGACTGAGAAGGATGGGGCTAGTGAAAAAGGTTGCTAACCCTATCAGGATTGTTGCTCATGCTGGGTTCGTGTCAGGGTCATGAAGCTCTGCGTTGGGCGACAAGTTCGAGGATTGTTAGGTCATTGGGTTGGTTAGTGGTTGCTATTTTTGGTGGACCGACTGGGCAGTTAAGCCACAAAAAAGATGTTCATATTGTTGCCACTGTTATCTATGATCTTTCTTTCTTCTTCCCAGCCTGTATGGTACAGCTGTTTTTCAACAGCCTCTACCGGGTGCCTCTGTTTTGAATGTTTTGTTGGATGAGACATCCCCCACCCCCGCGTCACTTGTATGTTGTCTCGATCTTAGAACGTTGTGTTATAATATGACTTGTTACATCTTCGGGCGATGGGCAGGGTACCCGGGGAAGTCGATAGGCGTAAGACAAAGATTGAAGGCGTTGTTGTTAGTCAAATTCGTCATCTTGCGCTCGCAGATGAAAATCGGACAGTTATATATTTGTCATACGCATTCGCTCGTAGATAGGTGGCTGGGATTCGAGAGGAGGTGGCCCCATCAATGACGGTTAGCCATCCTTGGTTCGAATCCCACCTGCGGCAACTGTGTTGTGTCCTTACACAAGACACTTCGCCCTCCTTGTTCACGTGGGGGCACGGTGGAGTTGTGTACTAAGGCGTTCTGCACGTCGATGGTGCACTTGTCTTCAACCAATGCTAACGCCGCTTGTTAGTATGTTGGGTAGCCTGACAGTTGCTCGATTCCCTCCGTGTACTCCATCTTCCTCCACTCGTAAAACTATCCGACACGAGGTGACCCTGGCTGTCGAAAGTGTCGTCCAAAGCCAAATAAATATATAAATAAATAAATAATGCAAAACCACGTGCAGATTCGGCGGTTAAATTAAACAAACAACAATGGACGCAACCAATGTCATAGAACTTGAGACCCCTCCAGCCTCTTCCCAGTGGTTAAGCCCCCCCCCCCCCCCTCCCCAATCAAGTCATTTGAAAGGGTTTAGATCAATCCTTACTGATGCATGGTAATACGGCCGATCACTAGGACCATACGTCGTAGTCTCGCACTTTTGTTCACCACAATCCCTCACGAACCGAGAAGGGTGAGGCTAGTGAAGAAGGTTGCTGATCCTCTCAGGATTGTTACTTGTGCAGGGTTCGTGTTAGGGTCATGAAGCCCTGCGTTGGGTGACAAGTTCGAGGTTTGTTAGGTCATCGGGTTGGTTAGTGGTTGCTATTTTTGGTGGACCGACTGGACAATTAACCCACAAAAAGGATGTTTCTATTGTTGCTACTGATCTGTCTGTCTTCCTCCCAGCCTGTATGGTACATCTGTTTTTCAACATCCTCTACCGGATGCGTTTGTTTTGAATGTTTTGTTGGATAAGACACCCCCCCCCCCCCCCCCACCCCCGCGTCACTTGTATGTTGTCTCGATCTTAGAATGTTGTGTTATAATATGACTTGTTACATCTTCGGGCGAGGGGCAGGGTAATCGGGGACGTCGATAGGCATAAGACAAAGATTGAAAGCGTTGTTGTTAGTTGCATTCGCCATCTTGCGCGCTCATATGAAAATCGGACAGTCATATACTTGCCATACGCATTAGCTCGTAGATAGGTGGCTGTGGTTCGAGAGGAGGTGGCCCCGTCAATGACAGTTAGCCGTCCTTTAGTTGTGTCAGAGGCATGAAGATCTGGGTCAGGTGGCAGTTTCCGGGGTTGGTGGGGCCATTGAAGTGGTTAGCGGTTGTTATGTTGGGCAGACAGACTGGCCAGTAGTTGGAGACACAACAGGGTGGTTACTGCTTTTTTGTCGGTTCTGTGTTCTGTGATCTTTGGTTCTTCCCCCAGGTCAGATGTTTTATCTAAGTTCACTTTAGTTGTTAAGCTTGATTAATCAACCCACCCTTCAGCAACACAAGCCATTCATTATTCATGTCTTTGCATAAATGGAAATATTTAGCTTGTATTAAACCGTGTAATTAAACATTCAGCATTTTGAAAACTTTGTTCAGAGGAACCGTTTATAGTCTAGCTCCTGTTAGGTTAGGCTAAAGTATACACAGCAGTGAACACAATCCAAAATGTTGTGTTCCTCTAAATGTAATACGACACGAAATGTAATGAATTTATTACAGATGGGTTTGGAATGCGTCGTGAATCTCAACGCTAAATGTAATAAACTTATTACAAATAGGGTTAGAATGCGTCATGCATCTCAACGCTAAATGTAATAAATTTATTAGAAATAGGGTTAGAATGCATCTTACATCTCAACGCTAAATGTAATAAATGTATTACAAATAGGGTAAGAATGCATCTTGCATTATAATGAATTTATTACAGATGGGGTTGGAATGCGTCTTGCATCTCAACAATAAATGTAATAAATTTACAAATAGTGTTAGAATGTATCTTGCATCTCAACGCTAAATGTAATAAATTTATTACAAATAGGGTTAGAAAGTATCTTGCATCTCAACGCTAAATGTAATAAATTTATTACAAATAGGATTAGAATGCATTTTGCATCTCAACGCTAAATATAATAAATTGATAACTGACAAAGATGTCGGCTGATTTGGACTTTGAAATAAGCCCACAATTCACATCGTCGGTAGACATTAAGGACGTAGTATTCAATTCTGTTTACTGGTTTGTTTGCGCTCGGCCCTAAATGTAATGTACCACTAAATGTAATACGCCACTAAATGTAATACGATATAAAATGTAATAAATTTATTATAGATGAGATTGGAATGCATCTTGCATTTCAACTCTAAATGTAAACATGAAATCACGAGTGCAATTTGTGATAACGCTGCATATAGGACTTTGGTCGGCGTGGAGGGTACAGACACATTATAGGTTGCCAAACAGATGACTAGAGGGACACAAAGTGGGGAGGACATCCAGAGGGCCGATCACCCTCCATATTATCGGTGAGTTATTGTGGTGGCGTAAACCTACAGAAGTGACTGACCTTCCCGACAATGGGCTAGTCTGTAAGACGGCTATATACTGCCCTTCCCAAGCCCGTCGTTCATGCCCCAGGTTGGAGGAGGTTTGGTTTATAGCCTCTCGACAAATCTCAAGTGTCGTCTCATTTTCGGAGGCATGCCGTTGGTTAGACTTTCGTTTCCGTCAGTTGTTTTGGAGCGAATGTTCGGTGGTTTTCCTCATTCGGTCATTCCCGTACTTGATAAACGGCGACTCTCTCTAAACTCCCTACTCTCCCTACTAGCCCCAGGGACCCGGTCCTCTATCTCCGCCGACAAGAAATCTTAGCCTCCCTCAACCTGAAAGAGCAGTTCGACAAGGCAGTCGTTGATGATCGTTGACGGTCATTTGGGATCACCGATCAATATGTGCATGGTAACAAGTGATTCATCTGTATTCACTTAAAACCTAGATGAGGAGACGAGTCGGTCGGGGAGTCACTCGCTGGGAATACACCTCATTCGCTCGGTAGGTATGAATCGTTCGGGGAGTATCTCCTCGGGGGTCTGCTCCATGGCTCGAGCCATTCTAGTCGGCAAAGTAGGATATATAGAGTCGATCAAGGAGAAAAGTCGAAAGCTAACAAATGGACATTCCTGTTCCTGTTATGGGAGTTTTGAGATATGGCATGGGATACTGAATGGCAATGTCGCCTATATGTAGAAGCACACGCTATTCACATAACCCTAACGACGTCGAATCACTCAGCTCCGTGGACAGCGGTGAATGTCGCGATGACGTCGTGCGCTCATCGTGACGTTATCAACGCCATAGCTACACTAACAGCTTACCTGGCGAACCTTGTTTACACAGAACCTGCATGAAGAGGCCACACCGAGCCTGCAATGCCAGCTATGTGAACCAGGCGACTGGTTTTGACGATGAATCTTTAGCGACTGTGTCAGCTAGAAGCGGTAGGAAGTTCGCAGTACGGGAGAAATGACTTGGGATGCGGCAAACAATGGTCGTAAATCACTCTTTTATAACATGATTTAGTGCATATTTTAAAAAGAAAATTCACAGAGAACGCCTCACCCCACACAATCTCTACTCTATGTAGGACTACTTATCCCCTCAGATATACCTGGGCCGTTAAGCCTACTTGGAGTTGTAGGCAAGCAGACCTAAGATGGTAAGTCGTCTTACAGATACTTGGTTCCATCGCTCTACCTATGAGATTAGAAAGGAGTCATAATGCAGGGGCCAACACACCGGTGTGGGTTAGGAAATGTTATAGCCCTTTGTTGGTGAGACCTGCTCCCCTGTCGTGGAACTCTCCTCCTTTACGGCATGGTTTCTTGCCGACACTCTAGCCTCTGTATGACGGCTAAATACTGCCCTACACGATGTCGAGGCATGAGTTTTCCCTTCCTTTTCGGGAGGCGCAGTGGATAACCGTCTTACCGAGTAGTATATACAACCCCCCCCCCCCTCCAATCCATGTTAGGAACTCTGGTTTTTAATTACAACATAGCTTCTGTGAGACGATTACATACAGCTCGTCCTCCACCCCGAGGACTGAGCCTCGGGTGAGAGAGGGGCAGTGTATAGCCGTCTTAAGACTAGTATATACCTAGATATCTCCTGATTCCCATTGTCGGGGAGGTCAGTTCCCACTGTCAGGGAAATGCTAGCACCATCACTGCAAGCGAGAGAGGTTGATCGGGCCCTCGCCCCCCCCCCCCCCCCACACACACAGAGTTTTTGTTTTTGTCCTTCTAGTCATTTCTTAGGCCTCCCAGAATGTACATGTACCCCCCCCCCCCCCCCGATGTTTTTTTATGTTTTGCAATGCTATCACGTATTGTAATCGTAATTTAGTGTCTGAGGCACAACATAACCCCTGTGGGGTGAGGAGACTGTATACTGCCCGCCCTCCACCCTGGGCATGAACCTCGGGCTGACTAAGTAGCAGTATATAGCCTTCTTACAGACTGATGCTTATCTAATCCATTCTCGGGGAGGTCAGTCCTCGCTGTCAGGGAAATGCTGGAGCCACCACAACAACTAAAAATAATACGGGAGATGATCGGGCCCTTGGGATCCTCCCCATGTCTTCAACCATTTATTTGGCCTCCAAAAATGTATCTGTACCCCCCCCCCCCCACACACACACACACACCCCAAGACGTACAGAGTTATCACATATTGCAATTGTGATTTCATATCTGGGACTCAACATAGTCTTTGGAAGACAGTTGTATATTCCTTCCCCCACCCCCAAAATTCTTTGCAATGAACTGCTGCTAAACGTGTTATGAATTTCTTGAGGTGACAAACCAATTGAAAAAAAATAGAGCTGGGCTATTTCACGCATCTCCGCCATTCTCAATACATGAATGACTAAATGGCAAGCCCCCCCCCCCCCCCCCCCCCCCAACACACACCGGCTATGGATTGGTCGAGCCGTAACCCGATATACCAGGATAATAACCTGATATATCAGGATACGTAAGCTGATATATGAGGATAATAACCCGATATATTAGGTTACTGACAGAAGGGGCGGTGGCACTCCGAGGCTGTCGTAAGCTACAGCGTCATTAACACCTTCTCTATATTTGGAGTTGAAATGCCAAATGCATTCCAATCCCATCTGTAATAATCATCCGTTTTCGCAATCTTTTCTACCCGGTTGCGAAAATAGTACCAGCTCTGTACATCAGAAATATTGGAAACAATGTCCTAATCAGTCGGCATCGGGGTGAGTTACCAGTTTATCAAATATAGCGTTGAGATGCAAAATGCATTCTAACCCTATTTGTAATAAATTTATTACATTTGGCGTTGAGATTCAAGATGCATTCTAACCCTATTTGTAATAAATATATTACATTTAGCGTTGGCATGCAAGATGCATTCCAACCCCATCTGTAATAAATTTATTACATTTAGTGTCGTATAACATTTAAGGCTGGAACAGTTCATAAACTCATTACACTATCTTCCTGGGAGGGAACTGGACTAATGACCCCTATAAACCCCCTTCATTTAGTCTGTCCAGCAAAGAGGGAAAACATTGTGTTTTCATTGTCACATCTTCTCGTTTATTCACTCGTCCACCGGACGCATCGATAAGGGGGGAAATGTGAACATGAGAACACAGCATCGATTGAATTGACTTCGTTCATTTCCTACAACAATGTATGGTTGTTCTGACTTAGTAGGAGTAATTACTGATCCCTGGAACTCCTAAGAATGATTAAAGGGAAGTTAGGCTGGCCACAATGGAGACACTTACAGATTGGGCTTTTTGTTGTTTTTTTTTTCAAATTAATGAGCCTGAAGTGTCATTTACTATATGTTCTTCACACATTCAAAAACTGAACCGAAACAGAGGTTTTGTCCTGAAACCGAACCGACACTGAAAACGAATCTGAAAAATCAAAACCTCCAGCCTCTAAACATATATGTGTGTGTGTGCGTGCGTGCGTGCGTGCGTGCGTGCGTGCGTGCGTGCGTGCGTGCGTGCTTGAGGTTAAAAAATCGCACTGGCACAGACATTTCCTCCTACTGAAACGTTTTTTTCTTTTAATATGCCGCCGAAAAATTGTTTTCATTTACTGAAACCTGATGGGTTTCAAACATGACAAAAAATTACATAAAATTGATTTAAACTAAGTGATGAACTTAGGAACTGGTTAAACTGACTGGCAATAATCCATGTTATTCATGGATGGGCTCTAATTTAGTCCTTACAAGGATGTTGCACAAGGTTTTGTTTTTCTTATAGGCGATGACAGGTCGAAGTTCAAAAGTTCATTTAATTTAGCATTGGTTAAATTGAATTCATCTTTTAACATTTTTGCTATTTCGATATTCATTCTGTTGTATGTTAAAGTGAAAGGAATGATGGACCTCCTTTCGCATTCTCCCTCTGATATGTTCATACCAAATGGCCAGTGGGTTTGAAGCGTATTGATCCAAAAAGCTTCACGTTTTTTTTCTAAATTCATCCGTTTCTTCTAATGTATCTTTAATTGGTGGTTGTTCAATAGGATGGATTTCGAAATCGTCCAAAGAATGGCCAGGAAGGTTAAAATGTTGTGCTACTGGGGCATCGGCATTATGTTTTATATTCTGTTGGTGTCTAGTAGCACGTTCTCGGAAAGGATTTTGTCTTTGACCAACATACTGTTTCCGACAGCGCTTACATGTGATAAAGTAAAAATTTTTTTGTGAATCACAATGAGGGGGTTACGGATCTGATAATGATTTTTCGTTTCTTCCGAGGAAAATTCCTCTTTCTGATCAGGTATAAAAGTATGCAGTCTACAACGAGGCTTGTTGCAGGTAAATACCGCGCCACTACCATTCTGCGACGGTCTGTTGTGTTCAATCTTCAGCGGTTCGAAATCAGTAGTTTCAGCTGGACTTTCGAGCTTTTCCAGAGTTTGAGATTTCAAGGTACGCAAAAAGCGCAGTGAGTATCCTCTCGATTTGAGGGCGCCAAATAGAGTAGAACAAGCCTCATTGAAATTTACCTTATCACTTGAATTGTGGTGGAAACGAATGAGCTGTGATTTGATGATACCTTTAAATGTATGTTGGGGATGAAATGATTTTGTGTGCAACAAATGATGTGAATCAGTTGGTTTAAAATATACTTTGTGTGTGTGTGTGTGTGTGTGTGTGTGTGTGTGTGTGTGTGTGTGTGTGTGTGTGTGTGTGTGTGTGTGTGTGTGTGTGTGTGTGTGTGTGTGTGTGCGTTTGTCTTACCAACTTGACGAGGTAACTAGACAAAAGAGTTTGCGTGTTTCGCCTTACCGAGGTACAAAAGACAAAAGAAACCCTTTACCTCGGTTGTTTTCCCAGAACTGTACCGGCAAAACGAGGTTGAAACCGTTAGTCCACACAAAGGACAAACAATGGGGTACCTCGGTATGTAGGGTAGACAAGACTCTGTGTGTGTGTGTGTGTGTGTGTGTGTGTGTTTGAGGTTAAAAAATCGCACTGGCACAGACATTTCCTACTGAAACGTTTTTTTCTTTTAATATGCCGCTGAAAAATTGTTTTCATTTACTGAACCCTGATGGGTTTCAAACGTAACAAAAAAGTACATAAAATTGATTTAAACTAAGTGATGAGCTTAGGAACTGGTTAAACTGACTGGCAATAATTGATGTTATTCATTGATGGGCTCTAATTTAGTCCTTACAAGGATGTTACGCAAGCTTTTGTTTTTCTTATAGGCGATGACAGGTCGAAGATTCAAAGGTTCATTTAATTTAGCATTGGTAAAATTGAATTCATCTTTTAACATTTTTGCTATTTCGATATTCATTCTGTTGTACGTTAAAGTGAAAGGAATGATGGACCTCCTTTCGCATTCGCCCTCTGATATGTTCATACCAAATGGCCAGAGGGTTTGAAGCGTATTGATCCAAAAAGCTTCACGTTTTTTTCTAAATTCATCCGTTTCTTCTAATGTGTCTTTAATTGGTGGTTGTTCAATAGGATGGATTTCGAAATCGTCCAAAGAATGGCCAGGAAGGTTAAAATGTTGTGCTACTGGGGCATCAGCATTATGTTTTATATCCTGTTTGTGTCTAGTAGCACGTTCTCGGAAAGGATTTTGACTTTGACCAACATACTGTTTCCGACATCGCTTACAAGTGATAAGGTAAATAATGTTTGGTGAATCACAATGGAGGGGGTTACGGATCTGATAATAATTTTTCGTTTGTTCGGAGGAAAATTCCTCTTTATGATCAGGCATAAAAGTATGCAGTCTACAACGAGGCTTTTTGCAATTAAATACCGCGCCACTACCATTCTGCAACGGTCTGTTGTGTTCAATCTTCAGTGGTTCGAAATTGGTAGTTTCAGCTGGACTTTCGAGCTTTTTCAGGGTTTGGGATTTCAGGCTACGCAAGAGACGCAGCGAGTACCCTCTCGATCTGAGGGCGCCAAATAGAGTAGAACAAGCCTCATTGAAATTTACCTTATCACTTGAATTGCGGTGGAAACGAATGAGTTGTGATTTGATGATACCTTTAAATGTATGTTGAGGATGAAATGATTTTGTGTGCAACAATTGATGTGAATCAGTTGGTTTAAAATACACTTTATAATCTAAATGACCGGACGCCTGAAATTGCTTGCCTTTATACACGGTCACATCGAGAAAATCAACAGAAGTTTCACTGATAGTAGCTTTCAATTTAATATTTGGATCGTGATTGTTCAAAATTTCTAAAAATTCATCAAAATCTTCTTTTGAATGTTCCCAAATAATAAAAATGTCATCTAAATACCTGAGATATACGAGAGGATGCTTTGCACATTTGCTTAAGGCATTTTCCTCCCATTCCGCTACATAAATGCTTGCAAAATTAGGACTGAATCTTTTGCCCATAGGACAACCCATTATTTGTAGAAAATATTCTCCATTGAATTGAAAGTCATTACCTTTTAAGCTCAGCTCTAAAAGATCCAAAATTTGTTCATCCGGGCGTTTCGCATCCGGATATTTTTCAAATGCATTTTTAACTGATTTAACACCTTTATCAATATCAATGTTCGTATACATACTGTCGATATCCAAAGTAGCCAGAATTGCATTTTTCGATATTTTCAATTTCGAAATTTTTGACAGGAAATCCTGTGTATTTTTTAGATAGCTCGGATGTCTATTTGCTATAGGTTTCAGATGATAATCAATTAATTCCGAGATCGCATAAGATTCCGAATTACAATCTGATACAATTGGCCTCCCGGGTGGAGTTAAGTCATCCGTCCATGAAGAACGGTTCTTGTGGATCTTTGGTAGGATATAAAATTGTCTTGTTTGAGCACTGAGCTTAGCTGTTAAATATTTCAATTGTTTTTTGGTAATGTGACCTTCGTCGAGGAGAAATTTTAAGATCTTATTGAATTTTTCGATATTACTAGGCCAAATAAGTGAATCTATTTTCTTATAATGTTTAGTATTGCTGAGTTGTCTCATGGCTTCCTTTATATAATTATCCCGAGATAGAACAACTACCGACCCACCTTTGTCGGCTGGTTTAATCACTAATTTCTTATTTTTTCGAAGTTTCGTGAGGGCTCTCCGTTCACCAGCTGTTAAATTGTCTTTATCGGAGAGTATGTTCATGCTGAACACCTTTTTGATGATTCGTTTGCTAGCCTCAATAATTTCGGGATCTACTTCACTATCTGGAGGTGACCAACCAGATGATTCTGTAAAAGGAAGTTTCCGACCGCTGGAGTTTCTAAAGCGGTCGGCTAATTTCATTTGCCTAAGAAAATTACAGTTGTATGATGGTAAATTTGTTTGGTTATCAGTTTTAGGCTTTGGTGCTGGTACAAAAGTTAAACCGCGATCTAGAAGAGATTTCTCTTGGGTTGTTAGGTCATTGGTGCCAGACAGGTTAACCACATTAGTTCCTAATCCCACATCTGTTAGGCGGCTGTTACCTTTGCCTTTACTTAGTTTAAATTTAGGTGGTTCAACCAGTGATCGTACATAATATTGGCGGTTCTCGTGGTCCAATGGATTAAATCCTGAGCAACATCAAACTTCGCGTCATCAATTTTTGGTATAACGTTAACGTCCTTCACTTTCCGAATGGTTTCGTTGATGATGCTCAGGGTTCTCCTCTCAGCCTGAGGGAGTTTTTTTGCGAAAAGTTTAGTTCAGTGAGGACCAGTGTGGGAGGTTGGGTCCTCTCACAGGGATACTAGGTTTTCAGGCGAGTAGATCGATTTTCAGGCAAGTATAGTCTGCCACTTCTGAGATGATTTTGATTGATGGCCATCACTGGCAAGTATAGTCTGCCTCAGGCTGTCTCTATTTGGTTGGACTCTTTGCAAGGAAACAACAACGACCCCTTTCGGGGACCACCAGAAAGAAGACCCGAACTTCCCTGGTTCGGGGGCAGGCCTGCATAGTAATCCTAATGGGCTGGGACAAAAGATGCGCAATGCGCTTACAAAAAGGGGCAGAGGCGGGACGCAGGACCAACGCTCGCCTCCCTTAAAGTGGTCGACCACTTTTAGGGATGGAGAGGAGGATGTTCAGAAACCATGGGGGTTACCGTTTCTATAACGGTTAGACTGTCCATGGCGGTTATTGGGGTGCTGGTCAAAAAGCATCTTCTGTGTACCTGCTTAAAAGAAGAAGGCAGAATTAGTTTTCATTAGAATATGTAAAAATAAAAAAGATAAAAGTAGCACATTATGTTTTAATTTGAGATCTAATCTTTAGCTGAGTCGGTGAAGGCAGCCCTTTCTGGTAGAAGGCCACAGTTAAGCTGTTAATCTGCCTGTTAGATCACCTTCTTAGGATGAGAGTGAGTTTGTAGCGGGAGTGTAATAGGTTTAGACACTAAACCATACCCGAGGGTGTTTCTGTTATACCCTTCACTGGTTTCGACCATATTTAGATTAGTTTTAGTTTATTTTGGAGGCGCCTGGTATCGCGAGCGTTTTATGTGGGCTGAGCTTCCCCGGCTGGAAATGAGATTTGCAGTATTTAATCGTGATGTAATTTTAGTTGAGTCGGTGAAGGCAGCCCTTTCTGGTAGAAGGCCACCGTTAAGCTGTTAATCTGCCTGTTTATTCACCTTCTCGTTCCCTATTTATTATTTAGTTTTTTTTAACAATATTTAATCCTGATGTAATTTTAATTGAGTCGGTGAAGGCAGCCCTTTCTGGTAGAAGGCCACAGTTAAGCTGTTAATCTGCCTGTTAGTTCACCTTCTCGTTCCCTAGTTTTTTCGAGCGGTCTTTTTGGGGGCAATTTTTTGGGCTTTTGTCGGCTTTCGCAAATGGCTCCAAGTTCGGAGATTAGTTCACTGCCGGCTGACCGGTCATGGTTTTTCGGGGCCAGGGTGGCAAGGCGATCTTTAATGGTGGGGATGTCGGCCCTGTCGTGGAGTGTTTTGATGGGTGTGTCCCATGGGGCGCGGAGGGCGACTCTAAGCGCGTGATTTTGGACCTTCTGGAGTTTTCCCGTATTAGTTTGATTGAGGTCAGTTAGTATGATTGCACCGTATTCGAGTACTGGGCGCACAAAGGATTTGTATAGTTTGAGTAGGGTGGACTGGTTGGCTCCCCATGAAGTTCCCTTAAGCATTTCCAGTAAGTTAATGCGTTTGGTGGCTTTTTTCGCCATGTCGGTGTGTTTGTTAAAGGACAGTTTTTGATCAATGGTGATGCCCAGGAATTTCGCTTCTTTGCATTCTGGGAGGGTGTTAAGTTTTAGGACAAAATCCCGTTTACTTGTCTTGCGAGTAAAGGTGATCCGTTGGGTTTTATTGGCGTTTAGCTTAATTCTCCATTTGGCACACCATTGTTCTAGCTCGTGGAGAGCGCGTTGCAGGGGTTTTTGGAGCAGATTTGCCGTATTGTTAGAGTCCCAGAGGCCCTTATCATCCGCGAATTGGGAAACTTGAACGCGATCATCGGAGACGTTAAGGTCATTTACGAAAAAGATGTACAGGGGGGGGGGCTTAGGACGGATCCTTGGGGGTGCCTGCTTCAAGGGGGACACTGTCAGACATTTCATTGTTCACTCTGACTTTAATTTCGCGACCATTTAAGAAAGAGGATAGTAATCTGAGCAGTTTCATGGGGAGTCTCATTTTTGATAATTTGTAGCGCAT
Organism: Pictodentalium vernedei; assembly: GCA_031216915.1. Classification (NCBI taxonomy): domain Eukaryota; kingdom Metazoa; phylum Mollusca; class Scaphopoda; order Dentaliida; family Dentaliidae; genus Pictodentalium; species Pictodentalium vernedei. Next base: position 302,499,145 of record CM062293.1, on the reverse strand, counting down.
TCCATCGTGCCAAACAGAGTCGAATGCTTTTCGACGTCCAACAGGACTGTCGCGCCTATTTGCTGATTGTTGATAGCGGTTTTCATTTGGGTGACTAGTTGGTAGACATGTTCGATGCCTTCTTTGCGGTTTCTATAGGCTCTTTGCCATTTATTGAAAAAATCGATGTCTTCAAGGTGCCCCCTGAACCGATTGGCAAGGATTCGTTGGAATGTCTTACCAATGTAGCTGAGGAGGCTGATTGGGCGGTAGCTGGCTGGATCGGAGGGGTCCTTGTCAGGTTTTGGTATCATGACACCGATGGCTTTTTTTCAGCATTTGGGAAAGTAGTCATGGGTGAGGCATGTGTTGAATAGTTTGTTTAGTTTTTCGAAGAGGGAGTTTGGGCTTTGTTTTAGAATTTTGTAGCTTACTTCGTCTTCGACGGGTGAGGAGGAATTTTAACATTTTTTATGACGTTAATGATTTCGTCACTGGTGATGGGGGTGACAAGGTTATCATCGTCCCCGTCTTCTGGCTCGTTATCGAAATTGGGGTCACGGTAGATATCAGGGTGTTCATTGCTGAAGTCATCAATCGCGTTAATGACGGCATCACCATTGCCCGTGCCTTGATACGGGCGATGCGTTTTCCTTAGGAGGTCGGCAAAGGTGTCGGCCTTCTCTTTGTCGATACGAGTGAAAGAGCCGTCTTCCTTCTTAAGAGGTTTAGCTGCGGCTTTTCCGCCCTTGTTTTTTTTTGCCCAGTGAGAATTCTGAAAGAGTCCCAGAATTTTTTAGCATCTTGGGTCCCGTTTAGGTTGGATGTTGCCTTTTCCCAGCTGACTTGTTTTTCAGCTTTGAGGGCTTCTTTGACTTCGCCGTGAAGGCGGTTGTATGTTTTTTTGAGGTCAGATTTCTTGCTGGGGACAGATTCGGTTTTAAGAGCACGAAGAGCTTTCCGTTTAGATTTGATTAGTGACAGAGTGTCGCCCGAGATAGTGTTTCTCCAGAGGCGTACTTCTTCTTTTGGGCATATTTCGTTTAAGGTTTAAGTGAGTTGGACATCGATGATGTCGCGGTAGAGGTTCCAATTAATTTTCCTGAAGTTTCTACGGAGAGTGTGTTGTGTGTGTGTGGGGGGGGGGGGGGGAGGGGTGGGGGGATACCTGAGTGGGCGATTTCCTAACTGCAGAGAGGCATGGACCGGGAGGTGGTCGCTGCCTAAGTCATTATCGCCGACCCAGTGGTCATCGATGTGGTTTATCAGGGAGTCACTGGCGATAATTAGATCGAGGATTTCGGATGAGAATAATGGGTTGTTACTGATATAAGTTGCTGAGCTGTCATTCATAACCACATGAAGGTTATGTTTTTTCGTGATTTCAAGGAGGGCTTCACCGTTGGGGGTGGTTTTGTTGCAGCCAAAGTACAGGTGTTTGGCACTGAAGTCGCCAAGGAAAATGCAGTGTTTGTATTTTCCTTCTATTTTCAGTTCCTGCACTTTTACGTCCCAAAATTGAGATAAACGCATAAAAAAACCAGATTTTTTTTTTTATTTTTGTTTGGAAATTTTCGAAGTCCCAAACAAAATATTTTCAGCCTAAACTTTTCTTTTCTTCTTACAAATGACCAAAACGCATAAAAAACAAAAACAAAACTAATTTCCGAATTTTGGTCCAAAATTTTCTAAGTCCCACCCGGCCCCCAAATTTTCAGTGTAAAAAAAGTTTTTTGTCTTAAAATTGACCGAAACGCATAAAAAAAAACAAAAAAATTTTCCGGATTTTGGTCCAAAATTGCTAAGTCCGGAACGGGACCCCAAATTTTCATCCTAAATATGAACCCAGGGACTTCGCTTGAACAAACTTGAATCTCACCCCCTAAGGATGCTGCATACCAAATATCAAAAGATTCTTATTGGTAGATCAAAGAAGAAGATTTTTAAAGAATATTCCTCATACTGCACTAATTTAAACATTTGGGCTCCCATAGAGAGCCCACATGTGGACCCAGGGAATTGATTTAACATGTGAAACAATCTTCCAAAGATGTTAGATGTGAAATTTAAAAGCTTTTGGAGCAGTGGTTTGAGAGAAAAGTTGTCTTAAATGTTTTTTCCCATTAACCACAGTGTTAAAAAAACTTTTTCAAAAGTCCCAGAAAAGTACCCCATGATAAAACCGATAGCATTTTTTTTATAATTCCATTCTGTTGGTCCTTAGGAAACTTCACACCAAATAAGAATTCTCAGTGCCGTGTAGTTTTGGAGATATTGGCGTTTTAATTGTTTTCTATTTTTAGCTCCTGCGGTTCCCATGGGCCGATGGGAAAAAAAATTGGGGCTTAAATTAAGTACTTATGACCCAATAAGTCCTCATATCAAATTTGGTCCAAATCTGCCTCTCGGTTTGGAAAATAGAAATTTTGGGAGGGGGAAAAATTCTTGCCCCTCCCATTACGACGGCAAATATAGCCCCACAAACTTCTTTTGAACAAATCTGAGTCTACACCTCAAAAAAAAGCCGCACCCCAAATATCAGGTCTCTACTACTGCTGGTTCATGAGAAGAATTTTTTTTTAAGATTTAAGCACACTTTTTGTGCGTGGCCCTACCAAGTGGCGAGGCAACATGATTTGAACAAAATCAAATTGCGATGTCATAACAAACTATTATCTCAAATATCAATTAAATTGGTTCAGCGGTTTGGGAGACACAAATACCATGTTCACGGACGACGGACGTCGGGCGACGACGGACGACGGACGACGGACGGTGAGTAATCACTATAGCTCTCCTGACTAAAAGTCAGGTGAGTAAAAAAACAGTGTTAATAAAAGCCCAATAACACTGACTCACAATTCGTTCGGCCAGAGAAAAATGTGTGAATAATTGTCTGAAAGACTAAAGGGTGAAGCGACTGCCTTATGTGTCATTTGAGCGGCGTAGACACAAAAGAGAATGAGAATGCCTGGAACTGGAGCTATAAGTTACATGGCGTGTATGTGGCCGATACACTTCCATACAAGACTATGGGAGTTTATATCAGGTGAGGCGAAGCCGAGCCTGATATGAACACTCAGAGCCTTGTGTGGAATTGTATCAGCCACCTGCACGCCATGTGGCGTATTTTAATATGACGAAAGTCCATGTATATCAGGGAATTAATATATTTTCACGAGATAAAAAGAACCGGACAAGGCTGCACGTTTATTTGTTGGAAACTGTTATTGACAGCACTGCGCAGAATCATCAAAGTTACTGTCACCAGTATCCATGGTGCCAGTGAACAATCGTCGCTGTTCGAAGTGCGATATTTGTTTCAAAAATAAGGCAATTCGCTACAAGCATATCTGAGATACCCTCACACACATTAACTGTCATTACCACGTGAAATGGGTTAACAAAGCACTTTTAAACGTTCAAAAATCGCTTTTAATCTGTTGAGTACGGCAGCGTATTAGGGTCAGGATCTTTTCATTTAATAAACTGTTTATACAGTTTAATAAACTGTTTTTACAGATTAAAAAACTGTATTTACAGTTTAGTAAACTGTATTTACAGTTTATTACGAGACGGTTTTTACAGTTTATTACGAGACTGTTTTAACAGTTTATTAGGAGACTGTTTTTACAGATTAATAAACTGTATTTACAGTTTAGTAAACTGTATTTACAGTTTATTACGAGACTGTTTTTACAGTTTATTACGAGACTGTTTTAACAGTTTATTAGGAGACTGTTTTTACAGATTAATAAACTGTATTTACAGTTTAGTAAACTGTATTTACAGTTTAGTAAACTGTATTTACAGTTTATTACGAGACTGTTTTTACAGATTATTACGAGACTGTTTTTACAGTTTATTACGAGACTGTTTTACAGATTAATAAACTGTATTTACAGTTTAATAAACTGTATTTACAGTTTATTACGAGACTGTTTTTACAGTTTATTAGAAGACTGTTTTTACAAATTAATTAGCCATTCGACTATTGATTAGTAGTATAGCATGTACCCGTTCGTGCGATATTACCCGGACTTTTGGGGAAGCTGCTAGTGTTAAATCTTCATAGGAACCGGACTTTGTAGCAATTTTTCTGTGCGAAACTTCGGCGCCATCTGGCTAGATCCGGCAAGTGGTATACGAACTGCATATATCGCCTACAATAGTGCTTCAAGTCGGTAGTAATGGCACAACGATAGAAGAAGATTATAGTACAGAGGACTACAGAAGAAGCTAGTCTTAGCACAGAAAGCTGAAACCGATGGTAAGATCACCTGTATAGAAGCTATATAGGGCCTTGGAATCTCACTTATGGAATCCTACTTATAGAATACCTTTTATAGAATCATTGTGGAATCCCCCTTTGAAAACGTCTGGCCTTCAGCTCCACTTTTTGCAAGATAAGGATTAGAGTCGAATGTGGAGCCACTCGTTCGACCAATTACTCTATGGCTTATTTGCTCGATGGGATTCTAGTCGTTTGATCAATCGGAGATAGTTAGCAAGCCTGCAGTAGTGCTACAAGTCAAATAGTAATAGTACAAGGAACTAATGGTACAAAGCTTCGAGGGTGGTAGAAATTTTAGTATTGGTCGACTACGAACGAGGTTATAGGACAGGAAGTGGAAGACAATATGTAAACAGATGGCAAGGCTATCTGTGTAGGAACTGTGAGATGATCGACTCGTCGCGGGGGGGGGGGGGGGGGGGAGTGGGTCTGATGAGCACCGACCGAAAACTCATGTTTTAGAAAGGCTGTCGTGTGATACATCATTTTAAAGGTCTCGACGCGTGTAATCCGATTATTTGGTATTTGCCAGCTCCCTAGGCACTGAGACTTAGGTGCATAAAAAAATTCAAGTTTAAAAAGGTTTGTTGTCATGTGATACATCATTTTAGCCCGAATATTTGGTTTTTGTGTCTCCTCAAGGGGGTGGGACTGAGGGTTGGGACCTCAAACCCCAAATTTTAGAAAGGATGTCGGGTGATACATCATTTTAAAGGTCTCGATTTGAATATTCCGAATATGAAGTGCCCAACCCTCTCTGAAGAGGAGGGGCTGAGGTGCAAAACAAATTTAAGTTTTAGAAAGGTATTCGTGTCATATATCATTTTAAAGGTCTTGACTTAAATATATCGAATATGAAGTATCCGACCCTTCCCGAGGGGTGAGGCTGAGGGAAATTAAAAATACGTTTTAGAAAGGTAGTCATGTCACAATTCATTTTAAAGGTCTTGGGTCGAATATTTCGAATATGAAGTATTCGACCCTCCTCGAGTGGGTGTGGTGGGGCAAGGTCGTAAAACCTTAGGCGATGCGAACGACACACTCTCCAACATGTGACAATGTGTGAAAACGTGTACTTTTTAGTGTTTTATCAAAAGATTTCATTGAATTGGCGGTGATGTCTCGTATGTGAAATAGTCAAAATTGACTGAAGTTGCAAAAAAACATATATTTTTCCGTCGATGTTTTCCAGTATCTCTTCGTCGGATGCGATTGGTTTGGTGAAGATCTCTCTGATGAGAAACATTTTCAACCGCACGATATCTTGGTTTATTCCAATCAGTCTATCACAGACGAAAACAGCTTTAGGTAGTGCGCTTTTCAACGGATCTGATTGATTCGACAGTTTCGACGGAGATCTGTCAAATGAGAAAGAGGAGATTTCCAACTGCGTGGCATGCTGCGTGGCATGCTGCGTGGCATTTAGTATGCAAGTGTATCTTACCGTTAACCTGCCTCGGCTCGACGGTGTTATTTGCCATAGTCTTATCAGAGTTATGTCCTATTATAGAGTTGATATTTTTCGCAAATGTGTTTGTTTTTAGGTGACAACAATTAGGCGAAATGGTGTCATATTTGGTGTGCAAGTGAGTAGTATATCGTGTACCCGATCGACCCTGATAACCCGAACTTTTGCTGGAGCAGCTCGTGTTAAATTCCCATAGGAACCGGACTTTTGCCGAGCATTTTTTCCTGAGTAAAACGTTTGTTCCCTCCAGCTAGATCCGGCAAATGGTGTACTTACAACATATGTAGTATACTGTGGTGTGTATAGTAATATACGTACACATTGGGCTTTGGGTATATATTATGGGTAAGTGGTGGGAAGATGATGGGAAAGTTGGGTTTCCTTGAAAGTTCTTTTTCGCGAAATGGTTGACGTTGCTATTGACGTTGTGACGTCCTGATGCGCACGCGACGTCACAGAGATGTTGACCTCTGTTGTTGTCTACTATACAATCTGACATAATGTTATTCGGGTCGGGGGTGTCGAGTTTCTCGTATGGGGCGGGGTGTGTGATATGGTAGTGGCGGTATATATCAATGTTGGTATACTATTACCCCATTGGGCCTTCATGTCATTATTATTATTATTATTATTATTATTATTATTATTATTATTATTATTATTATTATTATTATTATAGAACGGCAGTACAGTATGGGCGATATATACCTCTGTGGCCCCCGCCCCTCCGCGAAAGCCATTGGTACTACAAATCGACTTAATGCTTTGTGTCATCCCATGGCTGGGTTAGCTAGTATGTAATGCGTGGCAGACGTTATTTTGGGGTGGGTGGGTGTAATGCATGGTCGCCGAGTGTGTTATCCTATAGGATGTACGCGTTGTACCACTACAGGGCCAATGTTAGCTCTTAGTACTATTATCCACCTGGTGTTATCCTATGACTGGTATAGGTATTATGTAATTCTAGGCCAAGCGGTATTGATGGTACAGGTAATGCCTGGCAGTTTAGAACGGTAGTATAACATGGGCGGTATATAACCCTGTAGGCTCCCTGTTAGTGCCTGGTACTATTAACCAACCGACTGGTTTATTTTATTATATGGCTGGTATAGGTAGTATGTTAAAGTAGGTCAAGTGGTATTATGGGGTTGAGGTAATGCTTGGTAGCTTAGAACGGTAGTATAGCACAGGCTGTATATACCCCTGTAGGTCTCTTGTTAGTCCTTGGTACTACTAATTCGCCAGATGCTTCAAATTATCGAGCGGTATTGTGGCATGGGGTTAATGCCTGGTAGTGCAGAAGGGCAGCAGAGTATGGTTGGTATATGCCCTGTGGGCCCATCTTAACCGTTGATAGAATTAACCTACCGAATATTTGGTGTCATCCTATCACTGGTGAGGTGGTATGTAATCCTAATTCTTCCTACCCTATTCCAATTATGGAAGCTGATTAACCAATCATATTGCTTCATTTTCCGTAATTTATACTTATTCATACAAAGTTGTCTCCCTTGTGCATAACAAAAGCATATATCATTCCCAAAGCAAATAAGCTATCGACCGACTCAAATCCCATCGAGAAAATGAGCCATATAATAAAACAAACCAATCGGTTGGTTAATAGTACCAAGCACTAACAAGGGGGCCTACAGGGGTATATATGTCAAGGTGATAGCTTGAATTTTTGATTTTGTTGTTTAAAAGTGTATATATTTTCGATAATCATTCTCACTGGGCTAAATATAAAGCATAAGGATAAGGACATGGCGGACCCCGAAAACCGATTTGTCACTTAAACACACTCTAAATCGGTTGGGTTAAAAATCAACCCAAATCGACTGGGTTGAGTGAATATGAACACAATTTGGGTTCATATTCACTCAACCCAGTCGATTTGGGTTGATTTTTAACCCAACCGATTTTAGAGTGCAGACCTGCAGTAATTCAAGCGCTGGTAATGAGGCATGCAATTTAATGTCCATTATGACGCATTTATTGAACGCTACATGGGCGGTCTGGATAAAACATTAAAGATAGTAAATCCAGTGTTATCCTGCAGTCGTTATCTGTGTAATTATGACCAGTTAATAGGTAATTATTGTAAATACAGTACATCGCACATGTTCTAGACACATACCCATATTATGCATCTGGTCTGTCACGAATGTCAGGATATACCGAAATGCAAGACTTAAAGGAACTTAAAAGCGAATATTATATTAAGATAGATCTAAGCGGCCAAGTTCAAGAGAAACAATTAAAATGAGAATTAATGTTCTGGCTATCGAAATAAAAATCGATCGGGGAAATTCATTCCAGCCATTCCACTCTGAAGGTGTGTAAGGCTGTGGGTCGCTGATAGTAGATGGGGATGTCCCATGCTTAGAGGAGGTGCCGCATCGGGGCGAAAGTATAGACACGTTGTGATGTAGGCGAGTCACGGAGCTCATATTTAGAATAGGAGCACCTATGTTTATCTCAGAATAATGTTCATACAGGCAAGCCTACTCTGCGAACGTACCTCTTGCCTTCTACAACAGATATGTCGTCTTCCTAAATACTAATTGTTCCCTGTGCTCCGTACTTCCTATTTCTGATCCTACATTCAGAAATGGCCACCGACTTGGCCGCGACGGAGAGTTTAGCCCCACTGTTGGCGACTGCTTGAGTGAAAAGCGTCCAGTCAAGTGACAAAACGCTACTGACCGTGCGACGACAGTGTAAGAGTGACATTTCGTCACTTGTTAGAGGGAAAGCGACATACTAAAGTGACAATACGTTAGCGGCCGTGCGAGTGCAGTTGTAGAGTGATATTCTGTCACATGTTGAGTAAGAACGTCCGTTAAAGTGACAATACGTTAGTGGCAGTGCGACGGCTGTGAAAGAGTGAAGTAAAGAGGCGACCAAAGAACAAGCGCCAACGAGAAGGAAGGAAAACCAGCAAGAACAGAGAATGCGGGCCCGCAAGTGACTCAAAAACTGTGTGGGTAGGGGTGATTAACGTTTATTCATTTGATTTCATGTAAGTCACAAATTACCACATTTATTTATATGTATATGTATTAAATTTTTTGTTTCCAGTGAACCACAATTGATTCATGCTTTTTGACGAAAAGTCACATACCCTTTCGGGATAAGGATCGCCCCTGCAAAAGTGAAACGGTCGGGTTCCTCACGGTGAGACATACGTTCACGCACGGATTCAGGCAACATTCATTGTTTCATATTCCACTCCCCTGCAATGTCGAGGCGATAGCGGTGAGATGTCTATCATAAAATGTTTACGAATGACTTGCTCAAACGTTTGCTCAAACGTTTGACATGTTTCACTCTCTCTAAATATTGTAGTAATAGCAGCAAGATCTCTCTCTATCTCAGTACTTCAGGAATCACTTGCTCAATAGTTTTTTCATATCCCACTCCCTGCAATGTCGAGGTGATAGCAGTTGGATCACTCTATTACAGAATGTTCACGAAACACTTGCTGGAAAGTACTGTCATATTTCATTCTTCCGTAATGTCGAGGTGATAGCAGTAATATCTGTATCCCAGTATGTTCACGAATCACTTGTTCGAAAGTTTTGTCATATTCCAATCCCCTGACATGTTGAGGTGATAGCACTTGGATCTCTCTATCACAGTGTGTTTATGAATCACCTCTGCAAAAGGATTTCCACATTTCATTCTTCCGTAATGTCGAGGCGATAACAGTAGGATCTCTCTATCGCAGTACATTCACTTGCTGAATGTTTGTCTTATTCCACTCCATTGAAATGTGGAAGTTGTCAGATCTGTATTGTGTCACAATACCTTCACGAATGTCTCTCGTCAAAAATTATTCCTCTTTAATCGACTCGTAAACTTAATATTACATTCAAAAACGTTGATGAGTTCTTCGACTAGTATCGAGTTTCTGATCAACGAGTAAATTAGTTGTGTGCTATTGTTTTTAGAGGGTACGTGCAGCTTCCTCAAAATGTATTCGTGAAGACGTCGTGTTGGTGTTTTGGGTTTCCTTCTCGAGAGGTTTCATCAGACACTTTAATGTATCATAATACTTTCACTCATTTCATTTGGACTCTCTCTCGTTTAGCGTGATATCAAGCTACACTTCAGCTTGCCACGCAGTTGAAAATCTCCTCTCTCTCTCTCTCTCTCTCTCTCTCTCTCTCTCTCTCTCTCTCTCTCTCATTTGATAGATCTCCTTCGAATCTGTCGAATGACCCACACCCGTCGAACAAGCACGCCACATAAAGCTGTATTCGTCTGCCACATACTGATTGGAATAAACCAAGATATCATGCGATTGAAAATGTTTCTCATCTGAGAGATCTCTACGAAACCAATCGCATCCGACGAAGAGACACCGGAAAACACAGAGGGAAAAATACATGTTTGTCAGAGCAAAGCCAGCCTAAGTATAGGGGCAAGGGGCATATAAAAAGATATTGTAAGTTCAAAAGATATTCCGCATCAAGGCGAAAAACCTACGTGAATTTCACTTCTCTGTGAAGCTGGGCATGGAAAAAACACACGTGGTGTATATCCAGCTTCAGGGCAGGGACCCAGGGGAGAAACGGTATGTTAGATAAGGTCTAATCTCATTTAAGTTATACAGAAGTCGCGAGTCTTACGAGACGTAATCGGTCGGTGGCAGGATATCGTCACGGCCAATTGAGAAACGAGATTCTAAAAGATAGAAATGTCTGTCGTGTCGTCACCTGATCATTAGTATAGCAATGAGTGGCAGGAATGAATCGGTTCTCTCGACAAGTGAAATCACCGTTAAGTCAAGCGCGAGATGACTTGTATTGATTCTGCCTCGATATACGTCATCTCTCACCGTTTTGGCAGATGGACAGATGAGCGTCTGTCCATCTGACAGTTTAGGGTAAAAAGTATATATATACCTTGAAGAGCAGAGCATTAGACACACAATTGGGGTCACACACACGTTGGTGAAGTCCAGGGCAGGCGGACTCTGTTTCCTGGCATAGGGGTACCTTCGATCACAGGACCCTGAAACGGCTGGAATCGCCAGACAGGGCATTCCACGATTGATTCAGCTTAAGGTTGATAGGCGGCTACAGTGCCAAATTCGTTGAGAAAGGAAAACCCAAGGTGAAACGTTAAAGTTTAGATTGTCGAGTAGCAGGTATCAGCCTGCAATAGTCAGAAGTGCAGGTTAATTGTATTGTGCGTATTAACCCTTTGACGCGTCAGACTGATTGCGTTGGGAGTAGTTTGTTTTGCTGTCGAAGCATCGTAATACCGACTGGAGATCGGTGTGAGTGACAGTCTCGCCCTAGCACAAAAAGGGGCATTTGTGAATCGTGAATTCAACCAGGAACAGTGACGATTTCAATAGGACTTTCACGGAAGACTTTCAAAGGGCACATGAGGTATGAGTAGACAATATCTGACCCAAATCAGAAGTAAGGTGCCTTTATAGATGACAAACATTGCTGGTCGGAACCCTCCGACAGCCAGAGGTACAGTTACGCGCAGACGTTGACATTTGAGCCTAAGCGGTGAAGCTCTTATGGCGAGCTCATGGTAATAACATTTTAGACATGTGAAGCTCTTATGGCGAGCTCTCCGTAATATAATTTCAGATTTGTGAAGCTCTTATGGCGAGCTCACGGTAGTAACTTTTCCAGTGTGTAGAGTATAGTGCCAGCACAGGGCTATGGCATGATTATATAATTGTTGAGAATTATTTAACCCTAGCAACCCATTTTCTGTGAAAAGAATCGAATTGTTGATTGTTGAAATATTGAAACGGCTTTATTTTTATGTGTAAATAAAAGAATTCTTGTTACTTTAAATCATTCTTTCCATTACACAGCCTGAAGTGATTAGGAATCACAGCTAACGGAAATCGAATCTACCTTAGGCCAATATGGCAGAGGAGAAACGAAATCACAGCGCCCGTCGAAATTAGCTCCCAGCGCCGAGTTCGCGGCACTAGGATTCCGACTCTCCACGTCGGTCTAATTTTCCCGCAATTTCATCAGCGGGACTAAATAACCCCACGTCAGCCCAGGCCTTTCGGGGCCTCAGGTGTCCTGACAATGTTTTTGCATCTTCTGTCAATTTGGACTGTTTCACATACGAGACATCACCTCCAAATCAATGAAATCCTTTGAGAAACACTTAAAAAGCAGCTAACACAGTACACGGATTCACACATTGTCACATTCTGAAGAGTGTGTCGTTCGCATTTGCACGACTACCTTTCTAAACTTTAAGCTTTGAAACCCACCCCTCGGTTCCATCCCATCGGGAATGCTGGATACTTCATATTCGAAGTATTCAAGTCGAGACCTTTAAAATGATGTATCAAACGCCTACCGTCCTAAAACTTGAGTTTTGAGGCCGCACCTTCGGCCCCCACCCACTCAGGGATGGTCGGATACTTCAAATGCGAAATATTCAAGTCGTGAACTTTAAAATGATGTATCACATGACTACCTTTCTAAAACATGGGGTTTGAGGCCCCCACCCCTCAGCCCCACCCTATCGGGGAGGGTCGGATACTTTATATTCAAAATATTCAAGTCGAGACCTTAAAATGATGATTCACCCGACAACCTTTCTGAAACTTAAGTTTTGAAGCCCCACCCCAGAGCCCCCTCGGATAGACGCAAATACCAAATATTCGGACTACATGCGTCCAGACCTTTAAAATGATGTATCACATGCCAACCTTTCTATAACTTGAATTTTATATGCCCCCAGCAAACTCCCCCCCCCCACCCCTCTCGGGGATGGAAAAATACCAAATATTCGGACTACACGCGTCTAGACCTTTAAAATGATGTATCGCTTGTCAACCTTTCTAACACTTGAATTTCTTTATGCCCCTCAGCCCCATCCTCTCGGGGAGGGACAAATAACAAATATTCGGACCACACGCATTGAGACCTTAAAATGATGTATCACACGAAACCTTTCTAGAATATGAGTTTTTGATGACCCTCAGACCCGCCCCCGAGAAGAGTCGATCACCTCATTTAACCTTTACGCGCTGAAGCTCGAACACAGTTCCTAAACAGATAGCCTTGCCATCTGTTTCCATCTTGTCTTCAACTTTCTGTACTTTAACTTGCCTCGTTCGTAGTCATCCAATACTATAATCTTCTACCACCATCGCAGCTTTGTACCATTAGTTTTTTGTACTATTACTATTTGACTTGTAGCACTTCTGCAGGCTTGCTAACTATCTCCGATTGAACAAGCAACTAAAATCCCATCGAGCAAATAAGCCACAGAGTAATGAGTCGAACGAGTGCATCCACATTCGACTCTTATCTTCAGCTCGAGAAAAAGTGGAGCCGAAAGCTAGACTTTTTCAAAAAGGGATTCCGTAGGGATTCATAATAAAAGGTATTCTATAAGCGGGATTCCATAGTGAGATTCCAAGCCCTATATAGCTCCTATAAGGTGGTCTTACGATCGGTTTCAGCCTTCCGTCCTATGACTAGCTTGTACTGTAGTACCGTATCCTATAATCTTCTTATCCCCTTCTACCATTACTGCTGATTTGAAGCACTACTCTAGGCTTGCTAACTGCCAGTTATTACCTCTACCCTAGGCCAAGTCTTAGAATGTCAAAGAACCATACATACCCTGCTAGGAGACTGGAAACCAAGCATACACCACACAGCAGTACATTTCATACAACCTATACCATATATGGGATAGCACACCAGCCCAGGTGGATTGTTGTTCCAATGGTTAACATGGGACCTAAGTCGGTATATACCGCCCATACTATTCTACTGCACTACAGAAGACATTACCCCCCGCCCACAATAGCTCTTCTCCTAGCATTACGTTGCACCTATACCAGCCATAGGATAACATGAAGCATTAGGTCGATTACTAGTACCAAGGGAAAAGTTGAACCAACAGGGATATAAAAAAACGTCCTTTACTTCCTAACAAGACAACAATGGATTACCCCTACTCAACAATACTGCTTGGCCTATCATTACGCAATACCTGTACCACCTGTGGGTCAGCACACCGTCCTAGGTAGATAATGGTGCTGCTACTGTTCTAAACTACAAGGCCTTACCCCTACCCACAATACTGGTTGTTCTAGCGATACGTACTATCTATACCAGTCAGAGGATAATTTGAAGCATTAGGTGGATTAATAGTTCGAACGGCTAACATGGGACCCATAGGCCTAGGGTGAGGAGCGAACAACTGCACTCGCACGGCCGCTAACGCATTGTCACTTTAGTATGTCGCTTTCCCTCTAACAAGTGACGAAATGTCACTCTTACACTGTCGTCGCACGGTCAGTAGCGTTTTGTCACTTGACTGGACGCTTTTCACTCAAGCAGTCGCCAACAGTGGGGCTAAACTCTCCGTCGCGGCCAAGTCGGTGGCCATTTCTGAATGTAGGATCAGAAATAGGAAGTACGGAGCACAGGGAACTATTAGTATTTAGGAAGACGACATATCTGTTGTAGAAGGCAAGAGGTACGTTCGCAGAGTAGGCTTGCCTGTATGAACATTATTCTGAGATAAACATAGGTGCTCCTATTCTAAATATGAGCTCCGTGACTCGCCTACATCACAACGTGTCTATACTTTCACCCCGATGCGGCACCTCCTCTAAGCATGGGACATCCCCATCTACTCTCAGCGACCCACAGCCTTACACACCTTCAGAGTGGAATGGATGGAATGAATTTCCCCGATCGATTTTTATTTCGATAGCCAGAACATTAATTCTCATTTTAATTGCTTCTCTTGAACTTGGCTGCTTAGATCTATCTTAATTTAATATTCGCTTTTAAGTTCCTTTAAGTCTTGCATTTCGGTATATCCTGACATTCGTGACAGACCAGATGCATAATATGGGTATGTGTCTAGAACATGTGCGATGTACTGTATTTGCAATAATTACCTATTAACTGGTCATAATTACACAGATAACGACTGCAGGATAACACTGGATTTACTATCTTTAATGTTTTATCCAGACCGCCCATGTAGCGTTCAATAAATGCGTCATAATGGACATTAAATTGCATGCGCTTGAATTACTGCAGGTCTGTTTAAGTGACAAATCGGTTTTCGGGGTCCGCCATGTCCTTATCCTTATGCTTTATATTTAGCCCAGTGAGAATGATTATCGAAAATATATACACTTTTAAACAACAAAATCAAAAATTCAAGCTATCACCTTGACATATATACCCCTGTAGGCCCCCTTGTTAGTGCTTGGTACTATTAACCAACCGATTGGTTTGTTTTATTATATGGCTCATTTTCTCGATGGGATTTGAGTCGTTTGAGCAGTATGTGCGAGTCACTCGGTCGATAGCTTATTTGCTTTGGGAATGATATATGCTTTTGTTATGCACAAGGGAGACAACTTTGTATGAATAAGTATAAATTACGGAAAATGAAGCAATATGATTGGTTAATCAGCTTCCATAATTGGAATAGGGTAGGAAGAATTAGGATTACATACCACCTCACCAGTGATAGGATGACACCAAATATTCGGTAGGTTAATTCTATCAACGGTTAAGATGGGCCCACAGGGCATATACCAACCATACTCTGCTGCCCTTCTGTACTACCAGGCATTAACCCCATCCCACAATACCGCTCGATAATATGAAGCATCTGGCGAAATAGTAGTACCAAAGACTAACAAGAGACCTACAGGGGTATATACAGCCTATGCTATACTACCGTTCTAAGCTACCAAGCATTACCTCAACCCCATAATACCACTTGACCTACTATAACGTACTACCTATACCAGCCATATAATAAAATAAACCAGTCGGTTGGTTAATAGTACCAAGCACCAACAGGGAGCCTACAGGGTTATATACCGCCCATGTTATACTACCGTTCTAAACTGCCAGGCATTACCTGTACCATCAATACCGCTTGGCCTAGAATTACATAATACCTATACCAGTCATAGGATAACACCAGGTGGATAATAGTACTAAGAGCTAACATTGGCCCTGTAGTGGTACAACGCGTACATCCTATAGGATAACACACTCGGCGACCATGCATTACACCCACCCACCCCAAAATAACGTCTGCCACCGCATTACATACTAGCTAACCCAGCCATGGGATGACACAAAGCATTAAGTCGATTTGTAGTACCAATGGCTTTCGCGGAGGGGCGGGGGCCACAGAGGTATATATCGCCCATACTGTACTGCCGTTCTATAATAATAATAATAATAATAATAATAATAATAATAATAATAATAATAATAATAATGACATGAAGGCCCAATGGGGTAATAGTATACCAACATTGATATATACCGCCACTACCATATCACACACCCCGCCCCATACGAGAAACTCGACACCCCCTGACCCGAATAACATTATGTCAGATTGTATAGTAAACAACAACAGAGGTCAACATCTCTGTGACGTCGCGTGCGCATCAGGACGTCACGACGTCAATAGCAACGTCAACCATTTCGCGAAAAAGAACTTTCAAGAAAACCCAACTTTCCCATCATCTTCCCACCACTTACCCATAATATATACCCAAAGCCCAATGTGTACGTATATTACTATACACACCACAGTATACTACATATGTTGTAAGTACACCATTTGCCGGATCTAGCTGGAGGGAACAAACGTTTTCCTCAGGAAAAAATGCTCGGCAAAAGTCCGGTTCCTATGGGAATTTAACACGAGCTGCTCCAGCAAAAGTTCGGGTTATCAGGGTCGATCGGGTACACGATATACTACTCACTTGCACACCAAATATGACACCATTTCGCCTAATTGTTGTCACCTAAAAACAAACACATTTGCGAAAAATATCAACTCTATAATAGGACATAACTCTGATAAGATTATGGCAAATAACACCGTCGAGCCGAGGCAGGTTAACGGTAAGATACACTTGCATACTAAATGCCACGCAGCATGCCACGCAGCATGCCACGCAGTTGGAAATCTCCTCTTTCTCATTTGACAGATCTTCGTCGAAACTGTCGAATCAATCAGATCCGTTGAAAAACGCACTACCTAAAGCTGTTTTTGTCTGTGACAGACTGATTGGAATAAACCAAGATATCGTGCGGTTGAAAATGTTTCTCATCTGAGAGATCTTCACCAAACCAATCGCATCCGACGAAGAGATACTGGAAAACACCGACGGAAAAATATATGTTTTTTTGCAACTTCAGTCAATTTAGACTATTTCACATACGAGACATCACCGCCAATTCAATGAAATCCTTTGATAAATCACTAAAAAGTACACGTTTTCACACATTGTCACATGTTGGAGAGTGTGTCGTTCGCATCGCCTAAGGTTTTACGACCTTGCCCCACCACACCCACTCGAGGAGGGTCGAATACTTCATATTCGAAATATTCGACCCAAGACCTTTAAAATGAATTGTGACATGACTACCTTTCTAAAACGTATTTTTAATTTCCCTCAGCCCCACCCCTCGGGAAGGGTCGGATACTTCATATTCGATATATTTAAGTCAAGACCTTTAAAATGATATATGACACGAATACCTTTCTAAAACTTAAATTTGTTTTGCACCTCAGCCCCACCTCTTCAGAGAGGGTTGGGCACTTCATATTCGGAATATTCAAATCGAGACCTTTAAAATGATGTATCACCCGACATCCTTTCTAAAATTTGGGGTTTGAGGTCCCAACCCTCAGTCCCACCCCCTTGAGGAGACACAAACAACAAATATTCGGGCTAAAATGATGTATCACATGACAACAAACCTTTTTAAAACTTGAATTTTTTTATGCACCTAAGTCTCAGTCCCTAGGGACCTGGCAAATACCAAATAATCGGATTACACGCGTCGAGACCTTTAAAATGATGTATCACACGACAACCTTTCTAAAACATAAGTTTTCGGTGCTCATCAGACCCACTCCCCCCCCCCCCCCCCCCCGCGACGAGTCGATCATCTCACAGTTCCTACACAGATAGCCTTGCCATCTGTTTACATATTGTCTTCCACTTCCTGTCCTAAAACCTCGTTCGTAGTCGACCAATACTAAAATTTCTACCACCCTCGAAGCTTTGTACCATTAGTTCCTTGTACTATTACTATTTGACTTGTGGCACTACTGCAGGCTTGCTAACTATCTCCGATTGATCAAACGACTAGAATCCCATCGAGCAAATAAGCCATAGAGTAATTGGTCGAACGAGTGGCTCCACATTCGACTCTAATCCTCATCTTGCAAAAAGTGGAGCTGAAGGCCAGACGTTTTCAAAAGGGGATTCCACAATGATTCTATAAAAGGTATTCTATAAGTAGGATTCCATAAGTGAGACTCCAAGGCCCTATATAGCTTCTATACAGGTGATCTTACCATCGGTTTCAGCTTTCTGTGCTATGACTAGCTTCTTCTGTACTCCTCTGTACTATAATCTTCTTCTATCGTTGTGCCATTACTACCGACTTGAAGCACTATTGCAGGCGATATATGCAGTTCGTATACCACTTGCCGGATCTAGCCAGATGGCGCCGAAGTTTCGCACAGAAAAATTGCTACAAAGTCCCGTTCCTATGAAGATTTAACACTAGCAGCTTCCCCAAAAGTCCGGGTAATATCGCACGAACGGGTACATGCTATACTACTAACCAATAGTCGAATGGCTAATTAATTTGTAAAAACAGTCTTCTAATAAACTGTAAAAACAGTCTCGTAATAAACTGTAAATACAGTTTATTAAACTGTAAATACAGTTTATTAATCTGTAAAAACAGTCTCGTAATAAACTGTAAAAACAGTGTCGTAATAATCTGTAAAAACATTCTCGTAATAAACTGTAAATACAGTTTACTAAACTGTAAATACAGTTTATTAATCTGTAAAAACAGTCTCGTAATAAACTGTAAATACAGTTTACTAAACTGTAAATACAGTTTATTAATCTGTAAAAACAGTCTCCTAATAAACTGTTAAAACAGTCTCGTAATAAACTGTAAAAACAGTCTCGTAATAAACTGTAAATACAGTTTACTAAACTGTAAATACAGTTTATTAATCTGTAAAAACAGTTTATTAAACTGTATAAACAGTTTATTAAATGAAAAGATCCTGACCCTAATACGCTGCCGTAGTTGAGTAAATTGAATAGAAAATGTTCTCTTTGGCATAAAAAATCGATAGGATCGTAAAAACAAGAAAGAACTTTGGGGACTACAAATAATATTTTCTGTCCATTTTTTAAAAATTTAATGTTTTTTATCAGTAATACAGTACCTAGAAAATATTTTGGTACTTAAATTCTCTTATTTTGTTTCAATTAAAATTTTCTAAATTTGAAGCGAGTGGAAATGCATCTGATAGTAATGGCGGCTACTCAAATAATATCAAGTGAGTTATCTGATACTGCGGAACCCCAAGATGGTATTCCAGAGTTCTGATTGGACAAACTAACTTTGAAGCATAATAACATAGTATGCGTCCCCAGTAGTATAGCATGTACCCGATCGTCCCTCATTACCCGGGGCTTTGCCGTTGCAACTAGCGTTAAATTCCCATGGGAACCGGAGCCTTGCCGGCGCAACTTTTGCCGGTGCAGCTAGATCCGGTAACCCGGAGGTCCATTGGCAGAAATATTGTTTATGTTTGCTATGAGTAACCAGGAGAACCTGCCGTGCTGTGGACGCCATTCGATGTGGCATTTGCGCGCAGTTCCTACGCGCAATTAAGCCTAGATAAGCGCCCAGTTCGTGACAGGACTTCTAGTTTTAACTGGACCTTAGATAGGGCATGTGCACAAAGCCCCACAATAGAGGTGCGCGTTAAATAAACCTTTTGTTATAATCAGTGATGTTAAAAAGCAGCTGATTCACGAAACGTTTTGGTTGCGGTTTAGCAATATGGGAAAAGCCACAAAAGTTAATAGCCGATTGCATGATCAAACACATTCCCGCTGAAATGATTCTTCCTTTTGTGTCATTTTCATAGAAATAGAGTCAATGTTTTTAACTTGAATGTCACACTGTCACTGAACGAACGACGGCAAAGCTGTATGTGTGTCGTGGAGAGAGCAGGAAGCATTTAATGTAATCTGCTTACACCCTGATCAAAAGAAAGCATGCTTTAAAATGATAACAACAAAGACGATAAAAAACCAACAAACCGCAAAGCATATCTTTAGCTGCCATCACGTGTATCACCGCAAGGAATAAAAATCGATAATGAAGAATCCCAAAACCAATCACTGTCTTATAATCATTTCATAAATCCCTTGCCATGTGTTTCCCAGATGGGGGTTATGCTTTAACTTCTAAATCTTAACCCATTATTCATCTTTTTCCTCAACTCCGCCCCATGAAAAAGGATTTACGAGAACTGCTATCCCAGTAGCCGAGGGTTTCAAGGAAACCATTGGGTACCAAAGACTGAGCTTTTTGTTTTTGGATACAACACACCACATATGCAAGGCCAAAAATAGTTTTGATTCTCAAAGAATTTTTTTTCAAATCTATGAGGGAGGAAGGATTTTATTTTTTGTTCTTTATTACCGTTGGAACTATGATTTACAAGGAACACAGCCATGACGATCCAGCCCCGAGTGTCATTTGTTATACAGAGTTAAGCGATCTGAACTTGCTACCACGAGTATGATAGCCACGACGTCAAGGACGCTGAACTAATGTTACATAAAGATGCTTTTTTAAATATTTTCTCGATATTAAAATAGCAAATCAGGAGGCGTATGATACCATACAAACGTTGAACTAAACGACAAAATCTCTCGAATAAGGACGTCATTCAATGGATGTATACTAATAGTTCGAAATATATCCCAAACAGTGATATTTTCACTTGGAGGCATGTATACACAAACGCACATGTACACAAATATTCAAAAGGTAATTTGCATAATATGATGCTTTGTATTCAATCAATTGTCAAAATAAACACCCTAGTCCGACCGCCGAGGCACTGAACCTGGTTTTGTTATATTAAGTTTTTTTCTCAGCGGATTATTATTCTATAGGGTCTCCTTGATGAGATTTTTCTTACTGGACAGCTGACAGTGTTGCGCAATTTTTTTTTATTCCACAAAATCCAAGATGGCCGCCAAGGTGGCCGCTATGAAAAAATACAATATCACCATATAACTTGGATCGGAATTTTTGGTAAGATAATATGGAATTTTGAAGATTTTCCTTCTTGATTCATCGTACACATATATAATTGTTACTTAATGGCCAATATAAGATTACCAAAATCCAATATGGCGGCTAAGATGGCTCATTTTTTTTAGATTTCACCACGTATCTTTCATATTGTTGCTAAGATGTTGACAAATATGCATTCTTATATACTTCTACTTACCAGAGGGGCCATTTCTGCACACACTTGTACTCTAATATCCACCAGAAGTGGATTGTTGCTCACTGTATCACGTTATTTATAAACGTCGGTATAACCTAGTCAATCCGAAAAATGTTGCGAGTTATGTTATGTCCGTCGGAATTAACCGATATTATATGTACAACAATGTAAGGTATATACACATATCGGCACATTTTCATGAACCTACTGTTACTCTCATGTGTCATATGAAACATATTCTCTCAAAACCCAAAATGGCGTCCAAAATGGGCGCAAATATGGCAAAAATAACCATTTCTTACAAATATAGGCGACTCTTAGGCGCTATTATTTTGAAATGTCCAACCATGATTACCGATATGAATTAGCCATATGGGGTGATGCTCTTTTGTTATATATAATCAAAGGGATTGTTTGAGAAACCCAATATGGAATCCAAAAATGCCCCCAAAATTGGAAAAGTTACAAAGCAATTACAGTCTACACTCATCTGCCCATAGTCCAGTCGCCAATACACTTAACCTGATTTTTTCTCGGTGTATTATCGTATAACTATATCGTATAACTATATGGTCTCCTCGTGCGATTCCTTTTACTGGGCAGCTGACAGGGTTGATCAATTTCCTTATAACCGCCAAAACCTAAGATGGCCCCCAAATTCAAGTTTCCGCCGATACCACTGAAAATATTTAAATTGAAAGTAAAAAATCTTTACTAAATAATTCAGTACAGCACGCCATTTCCAACTGATTGTGTTGGTCACAAAACGGGTCAGCTTATCCCCAGATTTTCCAGAAAAAATCAAAATTAGTAACATTTTGCTATTTTCAGCAGTAGTGTTAAAGACTCCAAAACGGAGGTGGGAACTGAAATGTACGAGAAATTGTAACAAGAGAGATGTTTGCAAATATCATTGGTGAAGTTCTTTATAAGGATCACACAAGATGCAGTGAATATCAAGTTGAATGACTGTAGTTCCTTGGATCGATCGACTCATCACTACGCATTACTGCCAGTGATGTCTGTTCATTGCAGCAGTCCTCTGAAACACTGCACGCACAGAAAATGGTACACGCCATGTTTGGTGCATTACACTTACACCTCGAATATTTGCATGGCGTTTTATTCGAACATGTGCACCTAATCATCTTCAGTATTTCATCAGGTGCTAGCTTGACGTTGGACGCGACTGTCACAGGGTTAAAAGATTTTGTATTCACGTCTTTCTCGAATCCAAATACAGTTGGGTCCATCTGCGGTGGGTTAGGTTGAAGGGCATGCTTCCATATACAAGTTTGCAAGTGGACCCGTTTGGCATTCTCAGTAAACGCCTCTGTTGTGGGTGGTAGGCTGCACAATTTAGTAGCAGATGTTTCAGTCGGAATCCCAATTGGTGTTCTCCATATGCACAAACGAGCGTCGGACATTGATGTTGATTTAGGATATCTATAGCATAATGCTATGGACTTGGTGGCTTGTTCTAGAACATCCGATATCTCCACGTTTTTCTCACCAAGTGATTCCAGTGTCCCACCAGTTTGCAGAACCTTCAGTACGCGCCCTTTGCCGATACCAAAATATCCCCCTACTAGTCCGGCCGCCAAACGCCATTTTTTCACCAAACCGTGTATTAAGTGTTTTTTTCAACGGTTTTTATTAGTTCAGGCACCCCTCTTACTAATTTTTCGTACTGGACAGCTGACAGCATTCAGCATTTTTTTAAAGTGAGCTACTGTTGAAGGGGTCGAAAATTAATGTGGAAATTACAGATCCGAATGATTATTTCATCTTAACTCACTATATAACCACAAAACGTGATGTAATTGTGTTTCGATATAGTAACTACATCCGCATTGGGTATTTGGTAGAAATTGAACGGATATTACACCGCTATTTATATCTATCAACGCTATTTATATCTAACAACGCTCTTTATATGTGAACGCGTTTCGAGATTACGTCATATAACTGTTCTTTCTCTTTGATTTCTTAGAGCGAGGACGCATGATTGCAACTGCGCAATTGTGTCTCACTACACACCTCATAAACTTACAATTTTGTCTCGTCTTTTATCACTAGCGTTTCTATTTCTTCAACTTCACTCGATATAGCATCAGGTTCGGGCGACCTTTGCTTTGAAACGACAATAGCGGGGGAGGAATTCGTCACATACAGGTGAATTGTGCACTTGGTGATACCTTCTTGAAATTTGGCACACTGTTAGTGTAGGCTATGAGGTTCTCAAAAACGATCGGCTACAAGTTGACACCGACCGGTGGCGACCAGTAGCGGCACAATCCAAAATGGCCGCCAGCGGCTGAAGGGAACCTCCTTTTCGACGGTCTACCGACTATACATCCGATTGTAAGGGCGCGAAAGTGAACTCTGATCCACGCACGTGTTGGAAACAGACGTGGGAGATGATGTAGAATAAAACGAGATTCTCTATACGGACGCATCAATTTCTTGGAACTTGAAAAGAGCGTTGTTTCTCCGGGATCAGCGTCATTCAGGCAAACCTGAATGACGCTGATCCCGGAGAAACAACGCTCTTTATGAAGCAGTCTCTTTGCCATACAATCTCTTGTTTGGCGTAATTCCGCAAGCAATTCTGATTTGTCTGTCGAAATTAATTCGAGAACGCGATTGTTCACAAAAATCATTCACAGAATGAGTGAGAATCCTCTTCGTGTACGGACTAGTACTGACTGGGAACGTTGTTGCTTTTGCCAGCAAGACAGTTCCAAGAAATTGATGCGTCCGTATAGAGAATCTCGTTTTCATGACGCCTATAAAGCTATTGAGGAAGACATAACGCGCTTCCTAGATAATGGCGTTGAGCTTCCATATAATTTGACCATTGATTGTTTGATGAGAGAGAGTGATGAGTGTATGTCGATGTCACTGTTGACGAATAAGGCAATATATCATAAGACATGCCGTGACAGTATTCGGACTCACATCGTACAGCGCGTGCTACACAAGCGAGAGCGAAATGAGGCAGTGGCATCCTGCTCCACGCTGAGTCCTAAAAGAACACGGACAAGTTTTGAATCTGGCTGTGACAGGAAACTGCCCCAGTGTGTTTATTGTCACAAACGCGAAGGTGACAGCAGTGAGCCTATTTGCAGATCAATGTCTGATAACAATAAACTCAAAATTATGGCAAAGGAAGCCGAGAACTGGGTTGTTTTTTCTCGGGTCAATGCAGCATTTGATTCCGCTGCTAGTGATCTTTACTATCACAAAACCTGTTATTGTAAGCTTGCCAATGAAGCACGAGCGGCTAAATCTAAAAAGTCGAAGAACGCCGAACATTCCGCGTCAGGCCTGCCCTATGACCCTCTCGTTATGGCAGAGCTCATAACATTTGTTGAACACAACGATTCCGCGATGAAGCTTGTCGATCTCAAGAATCTGTACAGTCGGAGGTTGAAGCAAGTCGGTTCTGATTGGCTTAGTGAAGAAATACATTCCACTCGATTCAAAGAACATTTGTTGCAGAAATTGGGCGATGGCTGGGACGCCTTCACACAGGGTAGAGATGTGTTTATTTCAAGTAGGTTTCGAGTTGGCTCCTTGTTGTCCGAATCTTTAACTCGTATAGTGTCTGAGGAAGAGGCAAAAAAGATAGTTGATGTGGGTCTTCTTCTGCGTAAACACATACTCATATCTCAAGCTCCTTTCACGGGATCATTTTCATCTTATTGCTTGAGCGAGCCTGTACCCAACTCACTCCTGACTCTTCTTAGAGTTCTACTTGAGGGCACATGTAGTATACAGAACTTAGGCGATGATGAGACTGTTAATGCCAAGACTCGAGTGGCTTGTACTATTTCACAGATGTTGATCAGCAATTCAGCGAAACGCTCCGAACATGCACAAAATGTTCACCAGAGACGTGACAGAGAAACTCCAATGCCTCTTTATGTGGGTTTGAAGTTGCATGCCCATGATCGTATGAAAAATCTTATCAGAGATTTTCATCAAATGGGACTCTCTGTCTCTTATGATCGCGTAATGGATGTTCGCAGGAGTTTCGCGAGAGCTGTTTCACTGCGGTTCAAGAACGAAGGTGTTGTAGTCCCAGCTAACTGCAAACGTAATGTTTTCTCGATAGGAACCACTGATAACATTGATGTATCTGGTAGATCTGATATGCATGGTACGTCCATCACACTCATTGGTCAACTGAGCAGGGACAATGTGGGTACTGATCCCCCACCACTGAGTTTAGATGTTCCAGAAGACACACAAATTGAACTCCCAGACGACTATGCATTTGTTCCTTTCGTTGAAGACTTTGGTGGGGACATCAGGCTTGAATCTCCAGATGAATGTAATGTACGGCCCAATGAATATGCAGATTTGAACGTGGGAGAGAATGACTGGTTGTCTCATGTGTCACAGATCAGCAATAAAGGGAAGGTTGATGGCAGCTGGCAGCTTGATGAAGTCCCTGTGACCTTTTCAGGCTTCTTTTCAAAACATGAAGATCAAGACAATGTCAAACCTCGTGCAGTTATTGGGGTATTCCCTGTTTTCAGTGAGCAGAAAGCGGACTCACTCAGTATGCAGAAGCATGCTATGTATGTGGTCAGGGAAGCTACTGCTTTCGTAAACCCCGGCCAGATACCTGTCATTGAAGGTGACTGTCCGTTGTATGCCAGGCAGAAAAAATGTCAATGGCTGTTCCCAGAGGAGATAGGTGAGGATCGAATGGTGTGTATGATTGGATTCCTGCATCTTGAAATGTGCACCCAAGAAGCTGGTGGTAAGCTTATGGGTGGTTCTGGTTGGGAGCGAATGTTTCACCTCGCAAAGATATTCACACCCGGTGTAGCATCATCCCTACTTGGTGGGAAACATGTCAAGAGGACGCGACAGGCATATCTTCTCACTCTAGCTTGGCTTGAGATCCTCAGAAAGAATGCTTATGAGATTTACTGTCAGCAGACTGGGCCCCATGAGTCATTTGAAATGTGGGAACAGAGGATTCTTTCACAATCTCCAACTGCGCGCTATTGGGGTGAAATCGTTCGGAACTTTCTCTTGACAAGCTGTCAATTCGTTCGGAACCAACGAATCGGTAACTGGCCTGGTACACTGTGTTCTATCGATGAGTTGTGCAGTTACTTTTTTGCCCTAGGACATACAAATTATTGTCGGTGGGTCCCCGTATTTCTGAGAGACATGTCTCAGCTACCCAGGCGGCATCCTTCAATCCACAACAAATTCATGGAAGGCCATTTTGTGGTCCAGCGTAGTGAGAGGAAGTTCAGTATGATGGGTTTAGATCAGAGCCAAGAACATAGTATCCAACTACTCAAAGAAGACAGTGGTCCAAAAGGTCTCTATGGCCAGGCTGAAGAGAAAGTCGTTATTGAGCTTTCAAGGTCAGAAGTTCTGCGTGTTATAGATGAGTATGAATATGCAAGTTTCCACACAACATCATCAGATAACACGGAACACCCGGAAAGTTCGGTATCAGAGCAGAAAAAATTTCTGAATCAATTGAAATCTCTCCTCGATCTGGTGAATCAGGGACTCATTATCAACCCTTATGATGAAACTAGTGGTCAGCTGGTGACATTAGATACTGGTGAATATATGGACCCCGAAGTTAGTAAGAGTTTACGGTCATTACCCGAAAGGGGCAAGCATTTATATTCCACTTTCTTGAAGGAAAGGCTTGTGGAATGCACCGTACCCCTGAATGATGTTATTCCCAAGGCAAATATATATACCTTCCTTAACCCACCCCCAGCCAACCTGGACAAAGGCCGAGACAAACTCATGTCAAGTAAAGCAACTGCCGCAATAGTTACCCAGATGTTCGTTTCACTGCAAGCCCGGCCTGATTCAAACATGGATGAGTTTTTCATGCACGAGAATGCACGTGATCCGCCAGCATTATCCGATAGAGGTAAGCTACGGAGTGGGACAAAATCTCAAATTCTCAATTGTTTACCAGCTATTCCTGCACAAGGGAAGAATTCAGCAGCTAGACAAGCTTCAGTTGTCATCTTGGATATGCCTGCTGTAGTCCATGTAATCAAACCACAGAAAGCGGATCTGTTTGGAGAATATGCTCGATTGCAATTATTGCCATACATCGAATCTCTGATTAACACGAACACCACAAGGGTTGATGCGATCTATGACTGTTACCCCGAAGGCAGTTTGAAGAATCAGACGCGAGCAAAACGCCTCGGTGAGACAGCAGTTAGGTTGATACGGGTGTCCGAGAACGTCCCTTTACCTAAAGGGAAGAATTGGCAGGCATTCTTGAAAGTTAGTGAGAATAAAGACGAATTTTTCAAGTTCCTGTCTGCTGAACTGCTGAAATTAACATCAACATCCGAGTACCAGTTGTTAACGACATCAGGAGAATATGTACTATGCAATAAGGATGTTAGCTTATGTGACATATCTCCATCGAACCACGAGGAAGCAGACACGCGCATGATGCTTCATCTCAACCATGCAGTCTCACAAGGTCACAAAATAGCTTTTCTTCGCACGGTTGATTCTGATGTCGTCATTCTGTCTTTGCACCATTTCGCAACATTCCGTGACCTTGGACTCAGTGAGCTGTGGATTGGGTTTGGAATTGGAAAGGCATATAAAGATATGCCAATTCATGAGATAGCTTCACAACTTGGACCTGATTACTGTAAGGCCCTGACTTTCTTCCACGCCTTCACAGGTTGTGATGTAACATCCAGCATGCTCGGCATTGGGAAGAAGACAGGATGGAATGCATGGATGAATTTTCCCGCATCAACTGAAATGATGATAGAATTGACTGAGAATCCGCAAGTCTTTTCAGAGGATTCCCCTCATATGCAGCATATCGAAAAACTCACCATACAGATGTACAGTAACAGTTGTGTCAGTACACGTGTCAATGATGCGAGACGGCATATGTTCACACATGGCCTTAAGTCTATGGAAAACATCCCGCCCACCAAAGCAGCTCTGTATCAACATGTAAAAAGGGTAATTCTTGTGTCATCTTTCATTTGGCATCGTGCTCTGCAGAAACACTTATGTGTGCCAGACCCATCACAGTACGGATGGGAGTGGAATCCACGTCTCAATATTCTGGTCCCATTTTGGACTCACCTAGGAGACGCAAGTGCTGCATGTGCACTGATGCTCCACTGTAGTTGTGCCAAGGCCTGCAAGGGCAATTGCAAATGCTTGAAAGCTGGATTAAGGTGCACACCTTTGTGTAAGTGTGAAGGTGGCTGTTGTAACAATATTGAGTAGTATACTGTCATGTTAGGACCAGTCATCTCCTATTCTGGTATTTTTTTTTCCATTTTCGGCCAGTTAACACATGTCATGTTTCTAGTTGAGTTGATTTTGCTAACAAATGTTCATCCCATGTGGCTTGCTACATTGTCCGGGGTATAGGAATACAGTTTTAGATTTCGGAAAATAGTCTGTTATTTACTGCACAAGACGGTGTTAATTCATGCATAGCATGATACAATATCCCCAACTATTTTGCCTCTGTACAACAGTTGATACCTTCGTTCACCCGTGTGTTCATCTATGGTATCCTTGTCTTTCTCTGGCCATAGGCCACATGTGACTAGTCAGTTCCTACTCCATAGCAAATCAACTTGGAAATCCTTCATCTTGTAGCGCACTCATGTCTCAATGAATCCATACCTGAGTTGATCTAATAAATCTAACGTAAGGTATCAAATTGCCATACCGGATCATATTTCGATAAGTTATTCGCTAAAACATTTCGACCACTCATCGACATCAAAGGTCATGTTTTGGCTCCCAGTGGTGGCTATATCTCTATATCCCTGGTAAAGTAGCATACCATGAGGGATGGGCATTAAGTGTCGGCAACATTAATCCTGACTTGGAACACACCACATCTTAACTGGCCGAAAATGAAGAATACTACTTGTAGTCAAAAAATATTCCTGTACCTCGAATGACTGCAAACATACACTCACCCCTTCTAGTCCCATTTTGCCAATGTTCTATACTGGCAAGATAACATTGTATAATTAACAACGGGAACTAATGCATCCCGAGTTCATTCCAGCACTGCCCTTGCTGGCAGACGTGTCGCTATGGTGTTGAGATTGAACCAGAACTCCTCTAGAAATTTGATAGTTTTATTTTCTTAGAAAATAAATCTATCGAAAATGCCGGAAGTTGAGAATAGACTGTCACTTTAATTGGATTATCAAATGTCCAAGTATCCCCACTGCTGCATACTATCGAGTACCCTTGTTCATGTGTTGACAGGAATCTCTCATACCATGTTCATTTGACCATTGCATTCCCGAGAAACATTCAACACTAATTTATCTACGGACGGACGATCATACTGACAGTCAGACACACAGACGCACACATCGACGGAAATTCTGATCCCATTATCCATTAATCTTCCCCCCAACTTGTTCCAAGGGCTTCACTCCATCATTCACATCAATTACAGCACATGTATGGTGTTAGGTTTGGAGCTTCAGTTGTGCGATCGGCGAAAATAGCTTTTTTTCGATCCGCTTGGCGGCCATTTTGGATTTCGCTGCTAGTGGTGGCTAGAGGATGGTGCCAACTTGTAGCCGATCGATTTTGAAATCTCTGATGCCTACCCTTACATCATGCCAAATTTCAGGAAGGTATCACCAAGTGCACAATTCTAGCGAATTCCTCCCCCGCTACAATGACTAACTCCGTCATGTCAGATGCTTGTTTTTTCTCAACCACGTTCGGTTGTGCTGAATCGAGGAGCAAAGATCCTCTAATGAACGTGAAAGCAAAGCGAATTGAGAATATACTCAGGTGTAGTAGGATATATAACGATGACTTACATATAGCCTTTCAACATGGGTACGATGCAGACCCAGATTTGACTCTTGAGTTGCCATAAATATTGTGTTGAGAAGTACTTGCACCCGAAGAATGTGAAGCAAGCAAGCATTGCTCATGGCACATCCCTAGATTCTGATGCTCCACCCGAAAAACGACCCAAACGTTCACATGACGAATTTACTTCCAGGCGTCATTGCCTATTTTGTGGTGATGACTGCATAGTTGACCGGGATACGAAGAATCCTTCAAGGTGGAGGCCCGCCTACCTGTTTCGCCAAATAGGCACACATACACTGCATATGTCAGTTAGTGATGAAATAATTGGCATTTGTTTGTAGGAACGATAAATGGTCCGAAGAAGTAAAGCTTAGAGTGTGTGGTGCTGTTAGCGACTTACATGCTGCCGATGCGCGGTACCATGTTGACTGTAGGTCGAAATTTACGAATCCAAAATCGGTAGAATCAGCTGCAAAACAGAAAATTGATCTTTCGTCACCACATAGTCAGGCCATACAATCTGTCATATCTTACAAGAAAAATGACACATCCCCCACATCGAATTATTTCATGTTTATTTGCAATCTGGTGGGACTTACAATTCCCGTCGAGCATTTGTGTCTGATCTAGTCGATAGCTGCGGAGATGACATTTTGGTGTGTGTTCCCCGGGAATCGCCACCGTTTTGGCAGACAAATCCAGAGCTGGCGCCTTACTTAGGCACGTTAAAGACTCGGATGATGACAATATTGACAGTTCCATAAAGATTCTCATTAAAGCAATTGGCAAAGAAATCAAAGATATGGATCATTATAAAGATAACTACGCCACTGATGTTAATAGCGAGAGCGTATCCTCGTTTGTTAGTGACACACTTCTCACATTACTAAGTCGTTTAGCTCCACAGTTGGACCACACATTACCTGCTCTGATGATAGGAAACGTAGTGACATCAGCGTTGTGTGGAAAATACACACCGCTTCAAATTTACGCTGTTAAGAGATTCTAAAGGGTTGGTAAAACCATGCATGATTTTGGTGTTACGTGCTCATATGACGAGCTATTGAGATTCAAAAAATCTGCGGCACCTCTGGCTGCAAATGATACACCGATTTCAGATGCCAAAAATGGCCTTATACAAGTGGTTGTTGACAACTTTGATGCTGAAATTGCTTCTCAGAATGGAAAGCTAAGTACCCATTCATTGGCAATCGTGATGGCACAAAAGGACAATAATGATTCCGTTGAGTCTCAGACGATCCCAAGATTGAAAAAGTCAGATATGACAAAACCAACAGAGTACGAATTGGATGTTGTACGTTTCAATGGACCCAAACGACCCGACATGCCCGCATCACATGTACGAAACACTGTTACCCTTCTTTCAACATTGTGTCGCAGTGCAATGTCATTACACAGAGCGATAGAACTTGACTTCGCATTTCTGAAAGATATGGTCAGTGACCAGAACTGTCCGGAGTTCAATGGGTATGATACCCACATGGCGAGAGACTCGGTTCAAGCAACGAAACCCAAAAACGAACGCAGCATACCTCCCTCTAATAGACATGACACCTGCTGATCCAGACACTATCATGACAGCTATGGAAAAGGCAGAGCAACTATCGTCAGATGCAGGACAGCCGTTCGCTATATTTACTGCCGATCAGCAGTTATACAAGATAGCAGTTCAAGTGTTATGGTCTTATCCAGACAAATTCGCGACATTTGTTCCTCGATTGGGTGGTATGCATTT
The DNA here is from genome assembly GCA_031216915.1 of Pictodentalium vernedei. Lineage (NCBI taxonomy): Eukaryota > Metazoa > Mollusca > Scaphopoda > Dentaliida > Dentaliidae > Pictodentalium > Pictodentalium vernedei. The sequence continues at coordinate 302,467,426 of CM062293.1, read as the reverse complement.
GCTCATGAGTTTCATTGGTTCAGTTGGAACGCTCATGGCCAATACTGGACTTTCAGATATACTTGAGTCAGTATTCGGTGGGATGGAAAAGATGTTGACTGGGAAAAATTTTTCAATGAATATGAGAGCCATGCGTTTGTTATCACAAGAACTTTTGGGAACAGTTTTCGAGAATAATGATTTGCAATGTGCAGAAGATTTATTTGCATTGCTAGAAGAGAACGCGTGCAAAAGTCGCACGACAAAAATGTGATTTGATACTTTTTTGGTTCTTCATGATGTTGTACTTACGAGCGGAGAGAGAAGGTAACTGGCTTTCGCACATCGAAGCTGTGAAAAGCATGCTTCCTTATTTCTTTGCTTCTGGTCATGCAAATTACGCAAGATATGGGCTTTACTATCTGCGGCAGATGCAAAATATGCCACCGGATATTTTATCTCATTTCTTGAAGAGTGAACATGTGATGAGACACATACCTGGTCTATGGAATGGCATATGGAGCGATATGTATATCGAAACTACCTTCATGCGATATGGCCATGGCAAATCCGGTATAATAGGGATCACATTAAAGCCAGAAACACTAAAAACCTGGGCATTGAGTTTGCATGCATGTGGGAAGTTAGCTACCGGTATATCAAATTTGCGAGAAGATCGAGAAAGTGACAATTCACAGATCGCACATAAGGAAGAGGCCAAGTCTAGAATTGCAAGTGATTCTGTCGACCGTATGGGTCTGAGAACTAAACTAGGAATGTGTATCGACCCATTGGATCCAAACGGACACCCCGAGATCATAATTAACATCGCAACTGGTAGGATAGGTCCAACGTCTGTCAATGTCGATAAGATTGTCAGCCTCGGAGTTCAGAAAATGACGGAATTTGAAGAGGCCTTCCCGGGTGGATTGATGAGTCAATTTCGAAACCAGTACAAACTATGGCAATCTTGAAAAAGTCGCTGAAGGTTGGGGAGGTCAAAATATATGACACTAATCTAATTTATTCCAGAGTTATCGGACTTTTATGTAGTTCACGTGCATTAGATATCAAACATATCCTTTCCTTTGAACTGTCACCACTACCAACCGCCATATTTGATGAATCCGGGGATATGCCCCTGTGCACATCAAAATCAGTATTGAAAAATAAAACAGTTGTTGAGAAACCAAAACGAATGTCTGGTGTGGATAAGAAATCTGCAATTGTTATCGATGGCTGTGCACTGCTCTGGGTACCTCATTGGCCCGTGTCTACCAAAACCAGACCAGCAACTGTTCTAGACTTCATTACAGCGTTTAAAGACAACATCAAACAGAAGTTGCGATCGACTGATGTGCATTTGGTATTTGACAGATATGTTGACTACAGTACCAAGAGCGTGACAAGGGCACACAGAAAGGCCGATAGCTGCCGGGTGTTTCAACTTGTACCCACCTCCCTGCTACCACCAAAAAAAACATGTGCTGACCGTAGTGGAGAACAAAAAGCGACTGATCTCCATTATATGTGATCAACTCTCCACGGACAAAAGTTTTGCTGGGCAAAACACACGAACTCACAAACTTGTAATTACTGGCCAACATGATGTTCCGGTTGAGGTTAGTTGTGGATCGGTGACAGATAGAGTAGATATGGCAACTAGTCACGGGGAACCTGACAACATTATCGTTCAATAGGAAATATTGTTTGCTGCAGCTGAATGTAATAACGTTGTGGTTGTTGCTGACGACACTGACGTCTATTTGTTGTTGCTGCATCACTACCTTGAACAACACTTGACGGTTGCAATGACTATGGAGTCACCAATTCATGGAAGAGTGGTGATAGATATACCTGCCGCAGTTGATACACACAAGAAAATTGTTCCTCAATTGCTCGCTGCTCACGCACTTCCCGGGTGCGATACTGTAGGGGGATACTTTGGTATCGGCAAAGGGCGTGTACTGAAGGTTCTGCAAACTGGTGGGACACTGGAATCACTTGGTGAGAATAACGTGGAGATATCGGATGTTCTAGAACAAGCCCCCAAGTTCATAGCATTATGCTATAGAACTCCTAAATCAACATCAATGTCCGATGCTCGTTTGTGCATATGGAGAACACGAATTGGGAATCCGACTGCAACATCTGCTCCTAAATTGTGCAGCCTACCACCTACAACAGAGGCTTTTACTGAGAATGTCAAACGGGCCCACCTGTAAACTTGTATATGGAAGCATGCCCTTCAACCTAACCCACCGCAGATGGACCCAACTGTATTTGGATTCAAGAAAGACGTGAATACAAAATCTTTGAACCCTGTGACAGTCGCGTCCAACGTCAAGCTAGCACCTGATGAAATACTGAAGACGATTAGGTGTACATGTTCGAGTAAAACGCCATGCAAATATTCGAGGTGTAAGTGTAATGCACCAAACATGGCGTGTACCATTTTCTGTGCGTGCGGTGTTTCAGAGGACTGCTGCAATGAACAGACATCGCTGGCAGTAATGCGTAGTGATGAGTCGATCTAAGGAACTACACAGTCATTCAACTTGATATTCACTGCATCTTGTGTGGTCCTTATAAAGTACTTCACCAATGATATTTGCAAACATCTCTCTTGTTACAACTTCTCGTACATTTCAGTTCCCACCTCCGTTTTGAAGTCTTTAACACTACTGCTGAAAATAGCAAAATGGTACTAATTTTGGTAGCCATTTTGATTTTTTCTGGAAAATCAGTTGGAAATGGCGTGCTGTACTGATTTATTTAGTAAAGATTTTTGACTTTCAATTTCAATATTTTCAGTGGTATCTGGTGGTATCGGCGGAAACTTGAATTTGGGGCCATCTTAGGTTTTGGTGGTTATAAGGAAATTGATCAACCCTGTCATCTGCCCAGTAAAAGGAATCGCACGAGGAGACCATATAGTTATACGATATAGTGATATAGAGATACGATAATACACCGAGAAAAAAACAGGTTAAGTGTATTGGCGACTGGACTATGGGCAGATGAGTGTAGACTGTAATTGCTTTGTTACTTTTCCAATTTTGGGGGCATTTTGGACGCTATATTGGGTTTCCAAAACAATTCCTTTGATTACATATAACAAAAGAGCATCACCCCATATGGCTAATTCATATCGGTAATCATGGTTGGACATTTCAAAATAATAGCGCCTAAGAGCCGCATATATTTAAAAGAAATGATGATTTTTTGCCATATTTGCGGCCATTTTGGACGCCATCTTGGATTTTGAGAGAATATATTTCGCATGACACATGAGAGTAACAGTAGGTTCATGAAACTAAACTGTGCACATATGCGTATATACAATACATTGCTTATACATATAATATCGGTTAATTCCGACGGACATAACATAATTCGCAACTTTTTCGGATTGACTTGGTGATACCGGCGTTTATAAATAACGTGATACAGTGAGCAACAATCCACTTCTGGTGGATATTAGAGTACCAGTGTGTGCAGAAATGGCCCCTCTGGTAAACAGAATTATATAAGCATGCATATTTGTCAACATCTTAGCAACAATATGAAGGATACGTGGTGAAATCTAAAGAAAATGAGAAAAGTGTGACACATTGGCGGCCATCTTAGCCGCCATATTGGATTTTGGTAATCTTATTTTGGCCATTAAGTAACAATCATATATGTGTACGACGAATCAAGAAGAAAAATCTTCAAAATTCCATATTATCTTACCAAAAATTCCGATTTAAGTTATATGGTGATATTGTATTTTTTCATAGCGGCCACCTTGGCGGCCATCTTGGATTTTGTCGAATAAAAAAGATTGCTCAACACTGTCAGCTGTCCAGTAAGAAAAATCTCAACAAGGAGACCCTATAGAATAATAATCCGCCGAGAAAAAAACTTAATACAACAAAACCAGGTTCAGTGCCTCGGCGGCCGGACTATAACCAATCGGGAGCGGTTTGCTTTACTGGCTTCGGAAGTGTGTGGAAATAATATGAAAAAATGATTTTATAAGATATATTGAGACTGGAGAAGTAAATAAAAAATAACGCCAAAGATTATGATGCCTCACGGATTTTATCAGTTGGAATGAATATCCCCCGACGGAGGTCTATGACGGAAAATATTTTATATAACGTAGAAATTGTGTGTTTTACCTTCTGAACCTCTACATTGTGTGAAAGGTATGAAAAAACAAACATAAAATAAAATGAATAAATAAATAAATAAATAAATAAATAAATAAATAATTTTATTTAGGAAATAAATAAACATGGTTGAAATTGGAACCTATTTTGTTTTGGGCATATATGAACTCTGGCACTCACCTGTGTGTGTTTGAGGTTAAAAAAATCGCACTGACGCAGACATTTCCTACTGAAACGTTTTTTTCTTTTAATATGTCGCTGAAAAATCGTTTTCATTTACTGAACCCTGATGGGTTTCAAACATGACAACAAAATTACATATAATTGATTTAAACTAAGTGATGAGCTTAGGAACTGGTTAAACTGACTGGCAATAATTGATGTTATTCATTGATGGGTTCTAATTTTGTCCATACAAGGATGTTACGCAAGCTTTTGTTTTTCTTATAGGCGATGACAGGTCGAAGATTCAAAGGTTCATTTATTTTAGCATTGGTTAAATTGAATTCATCTTTTAACAATTTTGCTATTTCGATATTCATTCTGTTGTATGTTAAAGTGAAAGGAATGATGGACCTCCTTTCGCATTCTCCCTCTAATATGTTCATACCAAATGGCCAGAGGGTTTGAAGCGTTTTGATCCACAAAGCTTCACGTTTTTTTTTCTAAATTCATCCGTTTCTTCTAATGTGTGTGTGTGTGTGTGTTTGTGTGTGTGTTTCAAATGACACAATCATGTTTTAGAGGATTTTTTTAATGTTGTTTTCTGATCCCCCGCCGGGATTCGAACCCTCGGCAACACCGCATGGCAATCAGGAGTCCAACGCCTAAACCACTAGACCATTGCACACCGTAAAAAACGATGGCTGGAATCTAGCTTTTTAGATGAAGTCCTCATGATTACTTGGTTCATCTTCCTTTTGTCAGCAGCAGCATGAACGTGTGGAACACGCTGGCTACAGTACAACGAAAGTGCTGTGGATAGCCTCAGACAAAGACTGGCACGGGCTTGTGTGTGTTTTTCAAATGACACAATCATGTTTTAGAGGAATTCTTGAATGTTGGTTTCTGATCCCCCGCCGGGATTCGAACCCTCGGCAACACCGCCTGGCAATCAGGAGTCCAGCGCCTAAACCACTAGACCATTGCACACCGTCAAAAATGATGGCTGGAATCTGTCTTTTTAGATGAAGTCCTCGTGATTACTTGGTTCATCTTCCTTTCGGCAGCAGCATGAAAGTGTGGAATGCGCTGGCGACAGTACGACGAAAGTGCTGTGGATGAATAATCATATCATATCATATCATATCATATCATATCATATCATTATCATATCATACATGTGTATCATATCATATCATATCATATAACATATCAAGTACTTTAGAAAGTACAGATAGAATGCTAATTGATATGTATATGAAAGTTGTCTAGATTACCATATTTATAAACAAGTATTACTTTTGCTATTTTTATTTCATCTCGCATAATTCATTCAGAAAAGAAAGATTTTTTATTTGCTTTGGCGGGTCGGCAATTTTGCTTTTTACTTCGTGGATAGAGTTTGACGAGAGGTCATCGTAGTCTTTGCTTTGATTTCCTGTCATTAATTTTATTACGGATATTACTTGTTGCTTCGATACTGAAGTAACAAGAAGTATGATTTGGATAATTATCACTTAAGTAGTCGGTGAAATGTTTGGTGGAGGAACCAGTTTTCGGGTAGTTGGTCGCTGAAGGACGAAATGGGTAAACATCTGAGTTTGATGGAGCTGAAAAGAAGAATTTCAACCGAGAAAAATTTCCTAAACCTGATAAAATTCACTTTAGTGAAATATATTGTTTTTAATTGTGTTGTATTTTGCCGTGTAGATTGCCGTTGGAAGACTCGACCAGCTAACAATGGTAACAAGTTAGTTTTCGATGTCATTCGGTGCGAAATGGTTCGGTGAACAACATAACATGTCCAAATATGCCTAAATCTCCTTTGGAACAGTATTCAGTATGGTCACGTGGCCAAGATGGGAGCCAAGCAATAGAAAAGGTACTCCATGCCTTACTTTGCATCTATACTCGTAGACCTGCGAGGTCATACCACATTCGAAATGTTACTGTGCAAATTTTACGAACACTGTTACAACATTTGGATATCTTAAATCCAAAATCGTTGTCAAAGTGGCCGCCAAATTTACAAAACACAATGATATTCTCAAAGTAAAATTGACAAAAATCAGAGCTTGATCTGCTTCTTCTGTTATCCTTCTAATTATCCCGGCGAATAAAAGGTGAAAGCACTCAGTGCTTCTCGGGGCAGATTGTGTCATCGAAACACGGTAAATCTCGAAACACAACACCAGTGTGATCAACATGGCATCACAAATTCAAAACGGGCTGTCATTTGAGACGCGATAAATTAGAAAAATGATGTGCAAGCGTCCAATTGCATTCTTGCCAGATTCGATGAATGTTTTTAGGTGTGACAGATTTGATAAATGTACTAATTTTATGGTTCAATTTATGTATGATAATTGATTTGAGGCCACAATCTCAGAAATATTTACCACTAGCAACGTGTTAGCACATACATCCTCTTTGACAATTTATTTACTATTTAAAGTCAATTGATGCGAATTACTCATCCTTGTTGTGAACGACTCATATTTCAGTTAATTGTGTAAGGCTGAACTGAAAAACGGTAATAAGTATCTATATAATGCTGACAATCTCTGTGCCTTTCATACCTGGTTTTGTACACCTGCCAGTATGTCGAGACATACACACAAGAGAATTACTAGATGAATGAAACATCAACCGCATCCCTCTCAAGGTTATATGCATACATTTTGTGAGAGAAAGAAACTCAGACAGTGGACGGACTGACGAGTAAGGTTTTATCGAGTTATCAATCTATGGGAGCACCATCACTTCACACAAATACAGCTGTTTAAAATGGATATGACACGCGGGTATACCATCACCATCCCGAATTCCAATTGTTTTAAATGGCTGTCGATCTATAGGAGCATCATTACCATACAGAAATACGACTGTTTTATAAGGCTATCGACCTAAGGAAAAATCAATACCATACAAAGACGCAATTGTTTTATATGACTCTGACAATCTATCGATGTATCATTACCATACAAAAAAATAACAGATTATAGAGCTTTAAACCTATGGTAGTATCATCGCCAAACATCGATACAGTTGTTTGATACGGCTATAGCCCTAAGGGTGTATCAACAACATACAGAAATACAACTGTCTTATATGGTTGTCAGTCTATGAGAGTATCATGACCATAGATAAAAACAACTGTTTTATAAAACTATCAATCTATGCGAGTGTCATCATGATCATACAGAAGTACAACTGTTTTATTGGGCTACTAATCTATGGGAGTATCATGACTATGCATATGCAGAAATATAACTGTTTTATAAGATCATCAATCTATGGGAGTAGACCATACAGAAATACAACTGTTTTACATGCTGTTAATCTATGGGAGTATCATCAAACCATACAGAAATACTATTGTTTCAATATATGGCTGTCAATCTATGAGAGTACCATCATGACCATACATAAATACAACTATTTTTTAGGGCTATTAACCTATGTGAGTATCATTATGACCATACAGTAATACTATTGTTTTATATAGCTGTCGATCCATGTGAGTAGCATCACGACCACACGGGCGTATCGCCGTTTATTGGAACGTCCAACAGTTACTCTCCGTTTCCAGGTCATTTTCCCCGCATACTGCGGCTTCTCCCATCTATGAACCTGTCGGATGCAATATGACCCTGGTTGTTGAACGTGTTGTTTAACCACAAAAAGAAACAAACTGTGTAAAATAGAAGAAACAACCATAGCATCCTCACAGTTTACTGTCGAATCCTCTTTCGCATATGTTTATCTCCTGTCTCGCAGACTGTGGAAATACGTATCAAGGACGCAGGGAGCATTCGGAACTAGGCGGAGGTTGGGGCACGATTTCAGAAGGACAACCACATACCGATGTATATAAGTGGTGCTCCGGGTGTTTTGTTTGTTGATACTCGCAATATATTATATGCTAGCTTGTGAATTATCGCAAATTATCTAAAAGATATTTTTCGATATCTATCGGCTCGATAGATATCGAGAAATATTTCTCAGTAGCTTCCTAAATGACGTCACACTACGCCGCATCACGTCGCCTTGAAGGAACTATCAGGTGATCTTTGTTATTGTTTTGAAAAGTACGCATTTGGGATCGAATTGGGCTGAATATTGTGCAATAAAATGTCTCATAGTATATAATAAAAAGAAAATCTACTCTAGTTTAGTCAGTCTGCAATTATCTCATGAGTGTGGACCTGAAAGTTTTATTTTTCACGCGCGCTTGCGCGAGTGAAAAATAATACTTTTAGGTCCACACGGTGATTCTTTTTCAGAACCTTCCTAAATGACGTTACGCTTCAGCGCATGACGTCGCATTGAACGTCGCCCTGAATGAACGATCAGCTGAGCTTTGTTATTTTTTTTAAACATAACTGTTTGCAGTGAAATTGGGCTGAATACTGCTCAGTAAAATGTCAAGTAGCATTTTATAAAAAGAAAAGCTACACTATTTTAGTGAATATCGGGAATTATCTCATTCGTGTGGACCTGAAAGTATTATTTTTCACTCGCGCAAGCGCTCGTGAAAAATAAAACTTTCAGGGCCACACCCATGAGATAATGCCCGATATTCACAAAAATAGCATAGATATCCTCCATATATTTGGAATAACGTAACTCTAATTTTGATAAAACTTCACATAGTTTACTGTATAATTAAGCCCTTCAACCCGATGTGCATAAATTGTTGCGTGAAGACAAAATTGGTACTGGACGCGGAGACGATGTAAAGAGCAAAAAATCTGAAGCTAGCCTTGGTAATAGTCGAGCTGTTGGATTAAATTATTACTGAATTTCCCAACAAACCAGGATGGTTTCGCCCATTTCGCCATTGATAGTATTGACTGAAATGATGCCTTCCAGGGCGCCAGTGTTGAAATGGTTAAAACATTTCCTTGCTGAGCCGAAACATGTCATGACATCTGTTACGTATGGAACAAGCAGAGTCCAATTTCCCCGACTGTAGAGACCATAGAAGAGTCATTCCATATGAGAGCGAGGAAATCCTTGATCGCAGTTTAGAGGAAGGAAGCTGGGTACCCCTTTCCTCCTACTTCCCAATAAAATTGTGATAATCGGAACCCATGAGGGAAATACAGGTTTCAGTGGACCCCACTAGAGTCTCGAGGGGGAGTAGGAGGGGGGGGAGGTCTGGTTCTTTAGTGGTGGTGGTATTGAGGGGTCTATATTTGGAGTCAGCATAGGAATGTGAATACCTTACTCCCCCGGTTCCTATGTCTCTGATAGGTATTGTTGGAACTAAAATTGAACTGCAATCCGGTTTGAATATTTTTAAAAACTGAATGACATTTAACCAGGGGCGTCCAAACGCGACAGAGGAACCATGCCCGGTGTTATGTGGATTTGGTAGTGTCGATATCATCAGCTAAATGCTCCCCCTGAACATATTCATTCATCGCCAAGCCTGAAAATAAGCAAGCAGTCATTTGCATATCGAGGTCCCCAGAGAGAGAGTTTGCTGATGCTAAACCATACAGGGGATTGGAGTCCACCAGTTGATCCTCTAGGTACCTCTTTCTATTTAGCCTGAGACTGTGATGCAGACTGTGGTTCACAGATGGTAACTTTAGGAATGCTACCCTGCTATGCAGGGTAGCATCACCAAATTCACCCTCTATGGACCTCATTCTACAGGTGACAGTCTGCTTATTTCTAGGCTTGGTCATCGCTGTGATTGGGACACTATTTCTGTCGTCAATGTTAATTGACGATTTTTCCAACGTTCAAACGAGTACGTGGTTTTAATCCGACACATCCAAGTATCAATTTTTATACGTAATAGTTTGGATTCTTGATATAAAATCTATGAAGAAAAAATTATTGAGGCTTTGATTTCTTGACCTTAGTCTTGCGAAGATGATCTATGGGCCTCGATAATGCATGTATGACAATTGTAACATTCTGTTGATCCGTCCATCTGGCCTCCCATGTTGACTTGCATTCTTACCCATCCAACCTTCCAGCGTTCTTACATTCACCTACAATTAATTTCTTCTTGATATGAATAATGATATACCACCCAAACAGAAAACATCTTCTATAGTTTTTTAAAACGCACAGCCAGTTACTTGGCATCGAACGAAACAAATTAGCAAACCAAACGAAAGAAAGCTCACAACATTTCGTTTGCTGTCACTTTTGAGCTCCTCCTTTCCAAGGAGAAATGTCACACTGGTGTGCATTCGGCGAAATCTAAAACACTTAACACGGCGAACAATGAAAGAATGGGCCGCGACGACCAAGCAGCGTGCGGTTCTCACAGCACGCAGCTTGTTCGAGGCGGCCCATCCTTTCGCACAGACATGCCCGTTTGTGCCATCTTAACGAGTCACCTTTAACGCAGACCAACAAGCAAAAGATGATCTCCCAGCAGCACGAATTGTGTTGTTAATCTTGTACCATATGTGCATGCTCGCCATTATTTTGTAGCATGCTTGTCATACCCTCTAACGAAAATGTGTCCGAAATGGCCTTTCCGTTAAATGAATCTGCAATATGTACTTTCGTTTGAATGTACAGAGGTCTCACATACTTGATAATATTTTTGCGGCAATGGTACGATTAAGAAATGAAGCCATAACTATCAATCTCTTGTTTGCGAAAGCGTCTCTTAGCTGATCTGTATGCAAATTAATACCTCAAGGTATGCATGAAATCATCGCCTGAGTAGAACAAAATTTACATATAGAATGCTGGACACCAAGAAAGCAATCTGATATTGACAACTGCATTTCTGATTGTATTCAAGTTTGATTAACCCTACATTAAAATAGGCCATCACACCTACAGTATTATATATCAGCATTATCGTTCAAATTGAAGTTTCAGGTTTTCACGTGCCTTTTCTCCTGACTTCTGTTGTATAAGAGGGGGCCAGGAAGCCTGATCCTGCTTTAACATATATTTCTATCTGGCCAGATAACAGGGCCGAGACAATGTTTTATATATGTTGTTTATACAATTAAACCCTACTTTTATCAACGAAGAGTTCCTGCACAGTGAACTCTTCGCCAAATAACTAAACCTTTTTTGTATTCATTGGACGGATTAGTAATAAACTGACCCTCCACCTACACCCCACTTCAAGGCTGTGGTATTAAAATAATACTGATTTCCCCTGCCGTCTTTATGTTGTTTTTTGTGCGTTTTGCCATCTATTCGTCTTTTGTCAAGTTTTCAAGGCACATAGCTTCGGGCACAATGAGTTGGATGGGTTTTATATCGTGATGTGGTGATTATTAATAGGCCCCCGTGAGATCCTCCAAACAATATGTCACAATAATACAATAAAAGGCACTTCAGGAATTCCAACTATTGGACGTGAATGGAGAGTTGGGGGAATTATTTTTATGAGTTTCCGGTTTCGGAACTGTGTAATGTCTCAGATTCGAGCTTTGTTGTGATACAAACACACTCTAAAATGAATCAGCTGGGTAAAAAATGTACCAAAATCATCTGTGTTGAGTGAATGTGAACCAACTGGGTTCACATTCACTCAACTCAGTTGATGTGGGTTGATTTTTAACTCAACTGATTTTTTAGTGCACAAATACTGAATTACGAGGATAAATATGCCAATTGAAACATTAAATCACTATTTCTAAATTTGGATGCAATGAATCGTTAGTGCACACTTATATTCAATGATAGTGTGTGTGCCTTCAGGCATTGTTTAATTTTTTGTAGTATTAGTAGGACACCAAGGCCCAAATTAGAAATTCTACTTTTTTTTAGAAATTCCTAACTTATACGAAAAATTTGTATTACTTTCTCGCTTCATGCACTTCTCTTGCATCGTATTTCAGTGTGCAGTGGCATAGCGAAGATGAACCATGGCTGACAATTTTCGTCATTGGAAGAGATTTACGGGAATGTTAGCTCCCTTTAATGTTCTGAAGCTATCGGTAAATTTAACACTTAGGGTGTGGGAATTCTATATAAAAATTTAACTCGAGGCATTTTTTTCTGTAGAGTAGTATAAAAATGCAGAAGCCGGCTTTTTTACAATTTTTCCCGATCCGCTTGAACAGTTTACTATTATTCTCTATTGAAACCCCATATAAAAGTTAGAAAACGGCGTTTTCACCATTTTTTGATATTCTGTTACCTTTTATCTGTTCAATATATCAACAGTGTACGCATCGTGACATATAATACAGTCACTATCCTTTCCATCAATATAAAACTCCACGTGGTAAGATTTCCTAATTTGTTTTTCGTGGGAAGATATAAAATTTGCAATTTACTGTAGAAACACATTCCCTAAACAAAGACCAAAAGTGGAAGCTTATGTTGGTAGGTGTGATAGGTATACCGGAGAGCTTAACTTCGTCCCCAAATTATGGAAATCAATAGGATAAAAATAAATGCTTGATTCATTGTACGAAATGTTTGTTTTTAGGTCTCTGACCAAAGATGAAAAGCTCCAAAGTGATGATGATAATAAGAGGCGGGGACCTTAGGAAACCTTACATTAGCTTGATCATAGACATTGCGGATCGTGTCGATGAACCTTAACCCTTTATCTAACATAAAAAGGAGACGACACTTGCAAACACAATTCTTGAATAACTCATTTTTTGTCTTAAAAACATAGGTTATGACCCCTAATTGGAACGAGCTCCACGAGCTCGTTCCAATGAGGAGTCATAACCTATGTTTTTGAGACAAAAAATTAAAAAAATAATAAAAATTAAATGGCGATTTTTGTAAATAGCGCTGGTCGGTTTTGGCCGTTACGCTGGGTAAATGGTTAAGGTTTTCTTCACTGCTGTAAACTAATTACCAACAGAGTTGTGACAAAACACAATTTGTGACTTTGGTAATGTATTTGAATATTCCTAGTTCAATTTCATAACTAAGACAGCAAAGAATGCTTGAATAAAAGCCTTTTGACTAAGGTTATGTACCGTTTTTTTCTATGACTTTGGAATCGAAGAAAGTCACACTTGCTCTAAGAAGAAATCGTCAAACAAAGTAAATGTGCACTACTGATGAAGTTTCACATTAAAAACATATCAAAAAGGTTTATTCAGTCGTGATAACACTTTCACGCAACGAATCGCTGCGCCATATTATATTTAGTTACTGTTTACTTCACGCCGAAACAACCTTAATATTTAGAAGTTATTATTTAGTTAGTTTCACATCGGTCGAGTTATTATTAGCGTGCGGTAATTTCATGCCAGCTTAAGGTCGAAAGCTGATGACTGATATGAAACTAACCAAGTAATAACCGCTTTATTTATTAAACCAAAACAAACAACTACAAATATTCTCAGATGTGTTAGTTTTCTGACATTATTATTGTTTCTCATTCTTTTCACAAAGTCGAAGTTCCCTCTTCTCATAGTTCACCTGTCCGAGCATCCCGGCGTCCTCTATGGGGAAGACGTGACGTTCGGATAGCTAAATTATGTGTTCTCCCACTGAATGACTCTCCGTTTACGACTCTGAATTTTATTTTGCGGTGAATTATCTGTACAGCTCTCTTCTTTCTTCTCTTCCTCCACCAAATCCTTACTTATTACTTTCTCGCCATGCATAAACAATTCCTTTTGGCTGGTAAGTAATAGTTACTAACTGAGGTGGAGGTATTCATGAATTTGAACAACCTGCCAACGTGCGGTATGTGACGGAGAGACGCGAAGCGGCGAGGTGTTACAGCACTTTGGCAGGTTGTTCAAATTCATGAATACAGATAGCGAGGTTAGTAACTAACTTACACGACATTTCACAAAACGCTCGGCCCCAAGTATGCTAAGTGAGTACAGGTGTTCAAGTGACATGTGTTCAAGTGACGTAGTCTATAGTTCTATCAGGTATTTCACGTCTCCTACCAACCGGAAGAAGACAAAGGAATTGGTGTGTAACACCAGTTTTACTCATTGATTGCTTTCGTCGAATGAAGCTCGAAAATCGGCAATTCTGGGAAAGAAAATCGTATCTAATAAATAATGATCTGAATGCGAGAGATATGTGTTATGTACACATTGTGTTTGAACAAAATCTTTTGTCGCGACGAGACACGTTTCTGGGATGTATATCTACGAGTCGCGCTTGCGCGACGAGTATCTACGCCCCCCCCCCCCCACCCCAAAAACGAGGCTAGTCGCGATAAGATTGTATACAAGCACAAAGAGCACAGAACACTTTTATCCATCATTCGATCCGTAAAACCCCAAACCAGGATTCTTGAAAATATTTGTTAACCAACAGAAAGCCACATTCAATGGATCAAAACGGCGGGTGAGGAAATTCTTTCAAGATGAACGAAATTATACATAGTGATAAAAAATAATCAAACTCAGCTGAAGTATGCTTTGTCGGTCGTGCAACGATATTTCGAACCAAATTCAACTTAATTCATAATGTCTCCCAAGGGATAGGTGGGTGATTTGCAAAAATAACTACGGGATTAGGTTTTTGTAATACACAGAGATTTCTTTAAATAAATTACCTCACTTCATTCATAATTTTCACAAACGTGCAAACCACAATGAGAGTGGCGTTACCATTAAAACTTTTCAAGCGTTCACTTTCAGTTATTGCGATTCGTCTTCACTATGCTATCAGTGAAGATGAAATTTTATTATACGCTAGCTTGCGAATTATCGCAAATCATCTAAAAGATGGATATCGAGAAATATCTCTCAGTAGCTTCCTAAATGACATCACGCTTCGGCGCATGACGTCCCTTTTACGTCGCCTTGAAGGAACGATCAGCAGATCTTTGTTATTGTCTTGAAACTGTTTGCAGTCGAACGGGGATGAATATTGCGCAGTAAAATGTTACGTAGCATATAAAAAAAGAAAATCTACGCTATTTTAGTGAATATTAGGAATCATCTCCTGTATGTGGACCTGAAAGTTTTATTTTTCTCGAGACTTGCGCGAGTGAAAAATAATACTTTCAGGCCCACACGCTTCGGTGCATGACGTCGCCTTGAACGTGACCTTGAAGGAACGATCAGCAGTCTTTGTTATTGTATTGAAGCTGTTTGCAGTCGAACTGAGCTGAATATTGCGCATTAAAATGTCACGTAGCTTATAATAAAAAGAAAATCTACGCTTCGAGTGTACCTGAACGTATTATTTTTCACTTGCGCAAGTCTCGTGAAAAATAAAACTTTCAGGTCCACACTCAGGAGACGATTCCCGATATTCACTAAAATAGCGTAGATATCCTCTATATATATTGAAGTCGCCAGCCTTTTGTCGTCCTTGCCGTTCTTAGAGTACTTCTCGTTGACGTACAGTCATGACATTAAGAATTTTGTTGGATATGCCCACATCCCGGGATATTTGTTTAGATTTTCGAACCGTTATGGCCGTACTCTCTGAAGGATCATAAGCTGAACAGACGAAGTTCATCGTATTTTTATGAAATTTAAGTAGGTTGCGCAGTGTACAAATTAAGCGGGAGACAAGTATTTATTTTTGTTTTTTCGATTTATAACCACTTTTTATCTTTTTACGTCAATCTAAAATTTGACTTTTTTGAAAATGTTTACTAATTTTTAAGCTAAAAAACGAGAAAAAGAAAATACGCAAAACTTCTTACTAAATCTACAGCTATGAATCTTCGTACATCATTTCCTGCAGGAATGCTCCAGTAAGTGGTGATCATTTTGGCGTTGATGACGTCATCAGTTTGACGTTTTGGCATCCAAAACTTGTTTTTTTAAACGTTTCCGAACTCTCTTACATAGAAAAGGTCTTTCTTTATGAAATTTTGAAAATATAATCTCAATAGATACTACCCAAGTTCGCATATAGAAGGTACGATAAACGTAGGTGGGCGAAGTCTTGGTTTGATCTTCACACTCTCGCAACTTCTGAAGTGACAGCCATCAAAACGCTAAAAAATGAAAAAAATGCTCAAAATTAAAATTCTCGGGATATGTTTAACCCTTTAACAAACGTAACGGCCAAAACCGGCCAGCGATATTCTCAAAAATCGCCAATTAATTTTCATTAAATTTTCATTTTTTGTCCCAATCACATAGGTTATGACACCTCTTTTGAACGAGCTCGTCGAGCTCGTTCCAATGATGGGTCACAACCTATGTTTTTGAGACAAAATATAAAAAAATAGTTATTCAAGAATTTTGTTTGCAAGTATCGTCTGCTTTTCATTTTAGGTAAAGGGTTATACCAAATGATGTTTAAGTTCATTTTAGTTGATATTACATTTTAGTACGTATTACGCAAAATACAAAAGCGATTTTTTTTGAAAATTCGAAAGCAAAGCTCAGAGATATGATGCGGGAATATCACTTCATTTTGCCGGCCAATTTGAACAGTTTTCGCTAAAAGGTCAACATTTTTACCGACATACCTCCGTATTTATCAGTGTCAAAGCTTTGCAATTTCACATACCCATTTTTGGTCATTTGAAATTATCAACAATGTTTTACTTTTTTTCACTTTCGATCCGCGATGCAAGCGACGCGAATTTTAAATTTGCTATTAATCTTTCGTTTTTCGCTCCATTTGGAAGTTCATTCGTCTGAAATTTAGAGAATGTGATCTTCAATAAAAACTATATCTGAAAATATGTCGCCATCCTGGATAATTTTCAACGCTTACAGCCTGCTTGAAGTGACAACAAATGGCGTTGGCCGTACTTCGTTGAATGGAATCTGGAGATTCACTTCCGTATCTTAACTGGTTGAGTGCTATTTATTTATTTATTTATTTTTTATTTATTTATTTATTTATTTATTTATTTGTTTATTGGTGATTAAGTTCACATATTTCTGCACAATGGAAAATCATGACCACACCAGTTTTACGGGTGAAGGAAGCCGGAGTACACGGAGAACCACCGAACAACGGCGAGCAACTGTCAGCTCCGCAACATATTTACTCCATACAGGCAGGGTTAGCATTGGTTGAAGACATGTGCACCATCGACGTTCAGTGCGCCTTAGTACACAACGCCACCGTGCCCCCACGTGGGCAATGGGGGTGAAGTGTCTTGCCCAAGGACACAACGCGGTTGCCGCAGGTGGGATTCGAACCGAGGACCTCTCGGCTTGCAGCCTGCACCTCTACCTATTGAGCCACCGCACCCCCCCCCCCCCTTTCCTAGATTATGATAAGAGGGATGCTAGATTATACCCTATTGGGCATCATACGATAGAAAAGAGGTACCGAAGGCCAGTCGTTTGTCATTTAGGGGTGCTGGAATTGGGGTGCCACGGTACGTGGCCGTTACATTCCGAGATGAGGCTAAGTGGGATGATAAATTAGACCTCATTGAGGGATTTTCTCATGGACCTTATGGTCTCATACGATACAACAGGGGCGCCGAAAGCCAGTCGTTTGTTATTTGAGGGTGCTAGTATGACCAAACGGTCCGCCTGTAAAGTGGAACCACGCGTTACTTCCACTGGGGAATCGCTCATTCAGGTGTCTACACAGGTGTTAGCACTTTCTGATAAATAGAAATTACTGTCCCCAGGAACGCCGCTGTGGCAACGTCTTGGAGAGAGTGAATATTTATTTGCCAGAGGGCGCTTGTCAGCGGAGGGCCAAGGCTGGGGTTGATCAACCTTGCTGGGGACCTAAGATACTCTTTCACCGTGGAGAGGGGATTTTCACTAGCTCACTTTTGTAGATCGCAATTGCTTATTCACAAGCCACAGAGTAGCGCTGCGCGTTAATCAATTGCTTTCAACGGTAATGACCTAGCATGGGCTAATTTCTTGGCGGGGCTGAGGTTCCATCAATTCCTACGGTACTCAGGGCTTCTTCATTAATAAGATAAGGACTATTAACAATCCAACAATTTTTATATATAAATCTTCTATACTCTTATTTACAAATAGCCAACAAATCCTAAATAAATAATCTCAACACTACTGAAAAGAGTTTTGTGACTAGTCACTGAATCCCACCGAAAACAAGTACTAAAATATTATCTAAAATTAAATTGTTTCCCAAATTTATATTCGTAGAGAAAGGTCGAAGCTGCGACTACTGACAAGAAATCACGAAATCTTTCATTCAACCGCTCATGCGCGCATTTATCCTGTTGTGCCTACCACATTATGGGGAATTACCTTTAATACTAAATTTCACCCTTTAGAATATCTTATCACCTACAATTCCTGCTAATGGTGCTTCTAACTCGCAATAATAACAACTGATCATCTAATAACACAGATTCACTAATACACTTAAAACTGTTAACTAATAACTATGTAACTACGACGTGTTATCACAACTAAATACTATAAACTAAATACTACATATACTCATCGATTCTTCTTCGGCGTCTCCCCTCGATGCAAATCATCAGATCGGGAATCCTGTCGTCCAAACGACGGCTTACCGGAACCACACAAATACATTAACTCTTTACTACACCGCGTGAACTAACGATTATTCCATCCTAGCGAGTCTGTCTTGAAGTTAACTCGAGGGGTCTTATATAGGCGCGCGCATCACCAATCAAAAACTTGATTTGGGCAAAGGTGCTAATTTAGAAAAGACGGCTTTGATGACTTGCAGTGACATGAACTGACTTTTCAATAAGTTCTAATTTGGAATGCATTGTTTACACAATCCCCGCATGACAGCGACTGAACAAAGAACACTTTCCGAATACGAACTTAATTAAATTAATGCGCTTACCCAGTTTACTCACACTGATTATTAAAAAGTTTCTTTCTTGCATTTATTCTAAATAACTCGAATCGTTCACTTATTTTTAAAATTTAGAATGACCTTAAAATAACAACCCTGTGATACTAGAATTGGGGTGCCACGGTACGTGGTCGTTAAATACCGAGTTGAGGCTAAGGGGGTGATAAATTAGACCTCATTAAGGGATTTTCTCAAGGCCCGTATGTCCTCATACGATAGAAAAGGGGTGCCGAAGGCCAGTCCTTTCTCATTTAGGGGTGCTGGAATTGGGGTGTCACTGTACGTGGCCGTTACATTCCGAGATGAGGCTAAGAGAGATGATAAATTAGACCTCAGTGAGGGATTTACTCATGGCCCGCATGCCCTCATACGATAGAAAGGGGGTGCCGAAGGCCAGTCCTTTGTCATTTAGGGGTGCTAGAATTGGGGTTTCACAGTACCCGGCCGTTACATTCCGACATGAGGCAAAGAGGGATGATAAATTAGACCTCAGTGAGGGATTTTCTCATGGCCCGCATGTCCTCATACGATAGAAAAGAGGTGCCGAAGGCCAGTCCTTTGTCATTTAGAGGGGCTGGAATTGGGGTGCAACGGTACGTGACCGTTACATACCGAGATGAGGCTAAGAGGGTTGATAAATTAGACCTCACTGAGGAATTTCCTCATGGCATGGCCTCATATGATCGAAAAGGGGTGCCGAAGGCCAGTCCTTTCTCACTCAGGGGTGCTGGAATTGGGGTGCCACGGTACGTGACCGTTACTTACCGATATGAGGCTAAGAGGGATAAAAAATTAGACCTCGGGGTGGGGGGGGTTCTCATGGCATGGCCCGCAAGGTCTCATAAGATATAAAACGGGTGCCGAAGGCCAGTCGTTTGTCATTTAGGGGTGCTGGAATTGGGGAGCCACGGTACGTGGTCCTTACACACAGCGATGAGGCTAAGAAAAATGATAAATTAGACCTCATTGAGAGATTTTCTCATGGCCCTCAAGGCCTCTTACGATGATAAAAGGGTGCCGAAGGCCAGTCGTTTGTCATTTAGGGTTGCTGCAATCGAGGTGCCACAGTACGTGGTGGTAAAGTAAAGTGATCTGCTTGGACAACCCGGCTAGAAGAAACATATCTTAAGATGTTCAGATCAAGAACTGAGCACTTGAAAGAGGGCAAGAACTCTGAGAACAAACCTGAAAAACTTAAAATAATAACAATAAGCAGAACTGTTCCAACTGATAGGCTCTTCTACTCTACTGGCGTATACTCTAAAACAAACGAACAGAGTCGGGTAGACAAAAACTATATTATAGACAGCTAGAAGTATAGAATTCTGAAAGTATCCAAACCAGAAAACTACTCTAGTTCAATCGAACTTTTTCCCAGGAGCCTCTCTCTGCCCTAAAGCACTACGCGCTGTTCTTATATACCTAAAAGGGAGCTTTGCCAAAGTCCTTTTCGGTAGTTTGGGGAGGCTTTCCGTCGGGTTGTTTGTGGTAATTATATTTACTCTTGTACAAAGGGACATAATCTCCGAATATACCCTGTCCTATTGTAGGCCTTTGGGTAACATAGCAACCACGTGCTACCATAGAAACGAAGATGGCAGTTTACAGAATGGACGACTGAAACATGTATCACCCTAACAGCTCGCGCTGAGCATGCGCACTGCCACCACGTATCACTATGGTAGTGACGTCATAACATGGCCGCTCTTGAAGGTTACCATGGCAATCCAACATAGCGCCACTGGGTCACGTGGCATGACGTCACTTCCGAGATCCCCCACCGAGGTCACCCAACCCAGGGGTGAAAACCACATCACATACTACTCATGTATAATAGTGCTGACAAGATTAACAAAACAATTTAACTAAAAAACATTCGAGTTAGATAAAAATTTAGCGAGAGTGTGGAGGCTTGCTTATCTGTCCCGCGTTTTTTGCATTTAATGGTTCTCTCCCCATGAAGAACAACAGGATCATGTTACAGATGGAGATGATTAATGTGGGATTTTCATTCTTCATAATGAACTCAAATTGATGGCGTTTACTGGTTTTAAAAAATTCCGGTACTTCTTTATTAATAATATCGAACAACTGCGTTCTAGTGTTTGTAATTGCCGGATAATCTAGTGCATCTCAGTTACACGTCGTCGGCACATTCACTAGATACAGCGCTATAGTCTCTTTCCTACGGGGATAGGGGAATGAATCGAGAGTTCTCGTGAAATATTGTGTTGTGCAAAGTCTGCAGTATTTTTGTGTAATGTTTTCCATCGCGGGTACAACATTTAATGTGTCGCCCACAACACGTCAAATAAACGCGTGATATATATCTATAGATTATGTGTGCTTGTTGAAGGTTAAAAATTCGAACTTTTTTTTGTCCTATAATATACCACCGAAACATAATAAAAATACACAAATTTGAGTTAAACTAAGTGATGAGCTTTGGAACTGATTAAACTGACTGGCGATAACTGATGTTATTCATTGATGGGCTCTAATTTAGTCCTTACAAGGATGTTACGCTCGGCATAATGTTTCATATCCCGTTTGTGTCGAGTAGCACGCAATCGGAAAGGATTTTGACTTTGACTGCTTCCGACAGCGTATACATGTGATAAGATAAATAATATTGAGTGAATCACAATGGAGGGAATTTCAGATCTGTTAATGATTTTTAGTTTGTTCGGAGGAAAATTCCTCTTTCTGATCAGGCATAACAGTATGCAATGTACACCAAGGCTTTTTGGAATTCAATACCGCGCCACTACAATTCTGCCACGGTCTGTTGTGTTCAATTTTCAGTGGTTCAAAATCAGTAATTTTTGCAGGACTTTCCAGCTTTTGCAGGGTTTGAGATTTCAGGCTACGCAAAAATCCCACTGAGTACCCTCTCGATCTGAGGGCGCCAAATAGAGTAGTACAAGCCTCGTTGAAATTTACCTTATCACTTGAATTGCGTTGGAAACGAATGAGCTGTGATTTGGTGAGACCTTTAAATGGATACTGAGGGTGAAATGATTTTGTGTGCAACAATTGATGGGAATCAGCAACCCCGCCTGACAATCAGGGGTCAACACCTAAACGACTAGACCATTGCATACCGTCTAAAACGATGGCTGGAATTTAGCTTTTTAAATGAAGTTCTCATGATTACTTGGTTCGCCATTCTTTCGATAGCAGCATGAAAGTGTGAACGCGCTGGTTGCTGAACGACGAAGGTGCTGTGGTTGACCTCAGAGGAAGACTGGCACGGGCCTGTTTGTGTTTTTCGAAGGACACAATCATGTTTTAGAAGAATATTGAATGGGGGTTTCTGATCCCCTGCCGGGAATCAAACCCTTGACAACCCCGCCTGGCAACCAGAAGTCCAACACCTAAATCACAAGAGCATTGCACACCGAGTAATAACGACGGCTGGAATCAAGCCTTTTAGATGAAGTTCTCATGATTACCCGGTTCACCTTCCTTTCGGCAGCAGCATGATAGTGTGGAACGCTCTGGCTACAGTACGGTTAAAGTACTGTGGTTGGCCTCAAACGAAAACTGTTACGAGCCAGTGTGCGTATTTCGAAGGACGCACTCATGTTTTAGAGGAATTTAGAATGTTGGTTACTGACCCCCTGTCGGGAGTCAAACCCTCGGCAAACCCACCTGACAGTCAGGAGCCCAACACCTAAACCACTAAACCACAGCACACCATCTAAAAACGATGGATAGAATCTAGCTTTTATGATAAAGTTCTCATGAGTACTTGGTTCACCTTCCTTTCGGCAGCAGCATGAAGGTGTGGAACGCACTGGCTACATTACGACGAATGTGCTGTGGTTTGTCTCAGACGAAGACTGGCACGGGTCTGTGTGTGTTTTTCGAAGGACAGAATCATGTTTTAGAGGAATTTAGAATGTTGGTTTCTATCCCCTGCCGGGAGTCGAACCTTCGACAATCCCCGCCTGGCAATCAGGAGTCCAACACCTAAACCACTAGACCATTGCACACAGTCTTTGGTGACCGGATCCTGTTTTACCAATAAAACCGCAGTAAGCAAGCACTGCTTCACTTCCGATTTCCGATTGATTTCGGAAGTATGGCTGCCTCAATATTCCCTTATATTTCATTATATGTTTACCTGATACTGATACGGATAAGATTTTTCCGACTAAAAAAATCATTTTTTGTCTTGAAAAGATAAACGTAGCTTATGATCTGGACAGAACAAAAAGAGGAAAATTAATAATAACTGGTTGGTGATTTTCGTGAACGACGCTGTCCCGTTTCAGTCGTTATGTTAGGTAAAAGGTTAAATTACACTCCATGTGATAAAAAGAATCTCAAATTTGATATGAAATTTTGAACGTCGTTCGCTAAAATAGTTCTGAGCCTAGTCTTAGGTCTATTTTAGTGATCTCGGTTCAGAGCTTTCATATCAAATCGTGACTCATTAGAAATCCTCTATTTATCAAATAACTTCTCTAGGATGTCTCAGACAACCCATTTATTACACGCCTGTTCTATGAAATCCCCATCTCCGGCAACTCTAAACCATGCGGAAAATGAAACACTGTTCCGCACATGTATGTGGAACGGAAATCGTTGACGGACTATTTTTAAATAGAAGAGGAATTTCACTTCAAGTTTCTACAAATCGTGCCACACAATTACAATTTGACTCCCTAGCGATAGCTGAAATCGTCCCCTGAGTTCCAATGTGTTCTATGTGCCAGTAGGCACATAGAACACATTGAAACTCAGGGGACGAACTGGTAATACGGGTTCCC
Source organism: Pictodentalium vernedei (assembly GCA_031216915.1). Taxonomy (NCBI): domain Eukaryota; kingdom Metazoa; phylum Mollusca; class Scaphopoda; order Dentaliida; family Dentaliidae; genus Pictodentalium; species Pictodentalium vernedei. The sequence goes on along the minus strand of CM062293.1, from coordinate 302,443,662 downwards.
CTTGCAAATTTGGTCGGCGATAAAATGTGTTCTTTTCGTTTATATTTGTCAAATGAATTGCTGAGTGTCCTTCGAAAAATGTGGGGTTTTTTATAAACGTGAAGGCGTGTAATAAACACAGAACGACACACGCGTGTGAATGGGTTAATCGATATGGCACTTGTGCCATCGCTGAAGGATAACACCTGAGGCCTCGAGTTTTATCCTTCAGCGATGGAACAAGTGCCATGTCGATTAACCCATTCACACGCGTGTGTCGTTCTATGTATTTATTGGTTTCTAATACATGTTCTAAAAGCAGTCACGAGAGTTTTCACAGGTGTGCGCTGGAAATGCGAACAGCTTTTATCTAATGATTGTGACTCGTAATAAAAAAAAAAACTAAATGATTTTTGGAAATGTTCAATACATTGTTCCGCTCTGAAGGCAAGATGCTTTCGTGCATCTTTTACGGGTAACGGGAATTAGAACCATATCTCATTCGAACGCCTGTGGGTTATAAATATTCATATTCTTTATGTCTTGTCAAATTAGATGGTGACAACAAAATCAATGGAAGACAATTATTTGTCGACTCTTAGGTAATTAGCGGACAGATTCAATCTTCTATAAACTGCTGCTAATTAGACCAGTTGGCAGGATTCCAATTACGGGCTAACATAAAACTAATTTGACAGACATCTCTCCTATTATCTCCCGCTGGCATGGCGTTAGGTTTTGGCGTATTTTACCTTGGATAATTAAACGTTGCTCACTTTCATTGCCCATTATTTGCTGTCTCAAGAATCGAAATAGCGGGCGCGCGTGTTTATGAGTTGAGCAGTTTGAGAGAAAGCACCCGATTTAATGAAAGACACTACTTTTATCCACTGAAAATGATGAAAAGGCGCATAGACTCGAAGGTTAGAGCTCAAAACGACAGAATTATATTTTGTACTTGTAATTCGACTATGGAACAATTAGCATGGGCGGATCCAGAGGAAGGGCACACTGACCAGAGCCACCTGTTTTGGTAACTTAAATTGTTTTACATCGAGACCAGCATTTTTACAAAGCACCAAGACCAAGGAACACACTATTACTTGACATAATATATGGACACCTACTATCAGGGGTAGAGCATGCCCATGTGTTATCGCGTATTATACCATACCTACCGCACCCCATAGATACAGCTATAAATTAATATTTATTAATTGTTTTGGTGAGAAGAAGGATTATTCAAATCCGTTTCTGGGAATGGACAAACACGTTTATGAAATGTCTCACCAGCACTTAAGAATTCACCACTGACAAGGGCAAACGTGAAATGCAGAAGGGGAGAAATGGGCTCAGCTCCTTACAGATCGGAAGTTGGGACGGGTGGGGCAAAATGTCGCTTTATGAAATAAACGAATAAATGAGTTACTGGTAAAAGGTAACCTTCTCGAGAACAAAAAAATTGCATCTATTATGCGACACGAACATCAGGATGGGGAGCCTGAATATTTATCACACGGTTTAGTCGCATATAGAGAACATACACTCAGAATGTTTAATTAATTTCAAAAAGGTACAGTTGAAATTTTATTCTATCAACTATCAATGCAATGAAAATTATGATAAACTAACTAATAAGTAAACATAGTCACTTTTCATTGTTATTGTAGACAATTATACAAAGGATCTCCACCGAGACCCCAGTTGATACCAAAACATTCTGTATCGACAGGTGAAACAGGGGCGTCACGAAGATGACCAATTGAGGTGTGTGTGTGGGGGAGGGGGGATGTAAACGCGGTTTATCATGAATCAAATCCAGACTAAAGAAATATTCCAACTACAGCATCAAGGCATGACTTATTTGAAGGCATGCCTTAATGATGTAGTTGGACCGGGGATTATAGTTTAAAAAACACGCAGGAAATTTATTTGAGGATAAATACACGTAAGTAGTAGAAGATGTGGGAAATGATCCTATTCTGGGGGAGCAGGGTGGGGGAGCAGGGGGGGGAGCAGGGTGGATGACGTCATCATAATTAAAATGTTACGTAAGGTAATTAATATTACTTAATGATTTTTTTTAATCACTATAATAATTAATGTAATTAATGACTGTTGCATAATTAATGTAATTAATGTAATTAATGTAATTAGGGTTGATTATAATAATTAGTATATTAATAAATGAATTAATATTGACGTACTGGACATATGCGCATGCTATCGGTTGACTGACCCGCATCACGTGTCTGGGTGTCATTAAATCGATTTTTTCTTTTCAAACGCCAACTACTGACAGATGTTGAAGCAATTAAATCTATTGTCACACTTTAACGACCGGTCATAAATATCGTTAGACTGGACATGCTATCATGTATTTAAAAATCAATATATCACGTGACAAGATGTGCCTTGCTTTTACCTGTAGACTGTGAACGACTCCATTGTGGCTATTTTTATAGGTATAATTTGATTTAATAACTTGGCGTGATTCTTTCATATTAATAATGCAAGTTTATTCTTCTCGTTTTTATGGCTGTCGAAAAACTCTCATAGACTAAAGGTATTCTGATTTTACGCCTCACGCGATAAAGTAATTTTTTAATCCGATGACCACATGAACAAATAACATTTCGGTTTTTGAAAAGCGGGCGTGTTTGTTTTTTCCCCTATAAAGTCTGACGACTCGAACCTCACTCTCATTAGAAACTGTGTCAGAAAAGCCAAGATGACAAGCATCGACTATACTTCCATAAACAGCTATGAGCGAACCAAGAAGCAGCGAGCCAACGAAGAATTTGCTTTAGCCTTAAAAAAGTGGTGGGCAGCGACGCTCCCCACGAAGGAACAAGGAAAGAGACTAAAAGACTACCCGTTTGTTGAGGCCGCCAGACGTCCTTTCGGGGAGATACAATACAGGAATTGTCACAAACACACACTTTTTTAACCAATCAGACACCTCATTATCCCACACCCTCACCGTCATACCCCTGGATTCCCTCACAGTGCCTAAAACTTTCATGAACGCCCCTCCTCCAGGTCATCCAATACTAAAAAACTTTTGGAAACCGCTCTCCCCCCGCCCCACCATACTCTTAAAAATAGTTGCTTTGTCACAAATACACACTTTTTTTTAACCAATCAGACACCTCCATTATCCTACACCCTCACCGTCACTCCCCTGTAGCCCCTCACAGTACCTAAAACTTTCCTGAACTCCCCTCCTCCAGGTCATCCAATACTAAAAAAAACTTTTGGAAACCTCTCTCCCCCCTCCCCCAGCCCTCACAATAGCTAAATTATCTCGAACCCCAGTTCAGTTCTCTAAATGTAATGGACACATCAGACCCCCGAATACGCCTTCCCCACAATTTTGAGCGATCAAATTACCCCGATTAGTCTCCTCTCATAACTTACCACTCTCTTAACCCGTATTTACTATGAGATTGTCCCCTTAATAAATAGCGTATGTTCATTTAATATAATATATTAATAATTTTCGTTAAATAATTCATTCCACAAGACACTTGTCGAAAAAACAAAATGGCGGATTAGTTTGACAGAAATACGCGTATCGATTTATTCAGGAATGTCTGTCGGTTGTGTCCTTGGGCAAGACACTTCATCCCTATTGACCATGTGGGGGCATGGTGAGGCTGTGCACTAAGGCGTACTGCACGTCGATGGAGCACCTGTCTTCAACCAATGCAGACCCTGTGTAGAATCTTGACAGTTGTTTGCCGTTGCTCGGTGGCTCTCTCCGGCTTTCCCCACCCGTAAAACTGTCGTGGTCATGATTAGTTATTGTGCAGACCTTAAAATCCAATAAATAAATATAAATAAATAGTCGGTTATCAAAACAGCCCTTAAGTGTTTAACAGTTAATTGTGGACCAGTGCGTTTAAAAGTGAAAAAAATTAGGTGATAGCATACGGACTGTGTTTAATCATAGAAAAATCACACCCGCGCTATTACTAACCTGTATGATTTATTTTTGAATGTTCGCTGAAGAATAACCCACCCATCTAAGTAAAAGCATGAAAGAGCTACCATTATCTTATTACCTATGTGAGGTGGGGGTGGTCGGTAACGTTGTGTACTATGGCGTACAACCTTCAGCCAATGATAACCCTGTGTAGAACTTTGACAGTTGTTCGCCTCTGCACGATGGTTCTTTCCGGATTGCCCCAACTGTCGTTAAATAAATGAAAAAAACTACAATTCTATAATAACAGGCCAAGACCGCTTCGTTTTGTCAGGGGGAAAAGCAACAGTACTTTCACCCCCCTCATTTTAATAGTTGAAAAGTGCTGTTACTCGATCAAAAAAAAATGGTAAAAGGATATGCGACTCTATATTAGCCACACAAATTTGCGAGACTTGGGGAAAATATAACCCACCTAGAGCTGCACCAAAGCTACGTACACTATTCGAATTCCCGCATTGTGTCCTTGGGCAAGTTAATTTACCCCGATTATCTACATGGGAGCACGATGATGGCGTGTAATAAAGTGTACTGCACGTCGGTGATACGCATATTTTAGAACAATCTAACCCTGCTTGTGCGGATTTCCGACGTTGGTGAGATGACAGTTACTCGTCGTTGCTCTGTGGTTCTCTTTGGATATTCCGGAGTCTACCCGTAAAATTGTCACATTTAATTATAACTTGAACTTGATGTCCGGGTGTAATGAAATAGCGTATTTTCTGCAGACATTCTAAATAAACGCAGCTGGTTTACAGACCTGTATATAATTTTTTCAATTGAGTAAAAATATAGGATAGTTACTGATGTAAAACACCGATTAGTATGTTTAATGAATCTAACTACGCCAGTCCGACCGACCCTTTGCCCACCATGATCACAACAAACGTTTCAATTCTCTCTCTCTCTCTCTCTCTCTCTCTCTCTCTCTCTCTCTCTCTCTCACCGATACCGTACGGGTGGAAACTAATTGCGTTCAAGCTGTTGTTTTTTTTTCGAGGTTTTACCACCTCCCTTACAGCGCAAATCGAAATGAAATCTGATTCACTGAACTATACTACAGTGCATGTCAAAATTAATTTTTGAACGCCATTTTTTCTATGTGCCGCTATCAGCAGCTATGACCATAGCGTAACTTTGTGGTAAAATGTTTATTTTTGTACAAAACTCAAGACCTTTCTCTGACAAATGCCTATATAAAAACAAGATAATACGTGAGAATGCGTTGTGTACCTACATTTTGTTGATAAAATATGGCATGACCACATTCCCGGATATTATTAATGTACCCGCTTAATAACAGCCGAATATTTATCGGATCACAGTTTTTGATTTGAATAATTGCCGATTTTTGTATTAAATCACATTCAGTAATTTATGCAGATTTCCTGAACTGGGCGAATGTCAAGAAAGGCACTCTGTAGTTTAGGAGACACCACAAATAAAAACAAAATAAAAAATCTGAGATATATTGCATTTTTTTTTAATTATCCATATTAACCAGAAGTCAAAACTAGTCAAATTAATTAGTATTAAATTACAAATGGTTATGAAATTTGCAGTAAAATGAACACTGGTATATGCTGCTGGCCGCATTTTAGGTGTCTGTAATAGCTGTTGTTCAGAATGTCACCCTATTGGTGTGAGTTTTCGCTTTTTTGTCCAGTTTCATGAGAGCTTCCACGAAGTCCGTTCCACATTCGCAATCTTTCCCAGGGGCCATTCTTCAAAGGCTGGTCCATCGCAGCTTTACAGAGATATTGTTTTCTGGATGACAATGTTCAAGGCGTTCTGGGTTTCCGATGAGACCCCTTGGGATATTTCGATCTTTAAGGATGTTTGCCAAAATTTTCCACCCTGTCGGTTGAAAATCTTTTCTTTTTCGCAGCAGATCATTTATTAGATCACACATATTGGAGCCCGAAATTGTAATGCCGTTATACACGAGTCGATCTTTCTCATCCCAGGATAAATTGGGTATATTCTTTATTATCTGGAGTAACAAAAGCGCCTTCTGCTGCATGGAATTTGGTATAACGGCTAACCAGTCCGGATGATTTTCCACTGAAAAACTTGTCGTTAAGGAGTGTGGTTTGGTGTTTTCTTTGCGTAAATTTGATTGGCGCTGAAAGATTGTCTGGTTCAGCAGCCCTTTCTCTTCAGAACCTGATGTTGAAGATTCAGGAATTGGTCTCATACCCTGGTCTATGGGCGGGACAGCTACAGCATTCAGGGGTGCGCATATTTCCTGCAACTGTTCACTCCCCCATGGTTCAGTACACTGAATTCTGCTTGAGGGGAGGCTGATTGAGTCATCTATAGGTTTTGCCCTCAGTGATTCCCCCATCACTAGCGATTTTACTGGCTCTAGCTTATTTGCAAGCCCCAAAATATTTCCACTTGTTAATGCATTGTTCCAACTAAAGGCTGATTTCATATGCACTGGAGGATAGGGTGGCTGGTTACAGACAGATCTGGTTGTTAACTCGGCTGTATTTGGGTTCGCTCCCCCTATAGTGTGTTTAAAATTTACATTTTTGTGTAATTGTCGTCTGTGTCGATAATAATGAGTTTTATGAGAGTAAGATTTTTGACACAATTCACAGACGTAGCGCGCGTTCATCCTTTTCAGAAGCGAGTTAATAGAGTGGCAATACAGTTCCAACACTCTTCCATTTATATGTATGAATAGGATGGGTCCCACCCCAACCTGTCAATCGCTGATTGGCTAATTATATATCAAGATAAGGTAGGTTCTACCCCAATCTGTTGATCATTGGTTACTTAAAATTCTCACACAGTGCATTGTGGGAAATTCCAGTGGTAGAGCTCTGAGGTAAAATAAGTTACAAATTGATATAGTTTACTTCAAAAAAAGAAACATCAAAGTCACATTCATGACAAGCCGAGGTAGCACATCTGAACCACCAACTCTACACTGTTTAATCAGATAATCCATTTAATCAGATAATTACATGTGCATATCGGTTTTTCATTGGTTTTTCATCAGTTTCCATCGATTTTTCATTGTTTTTTATCGGTTTTTCATTGGTTTTTATCAGTTTTTATTGGTTTTTATCAGTTTTTATCGGTTTTTATCGGTTTTACAATTTGATAAAACGGTTTTTAGTGATTTAAATCACGTAAAATGATCACTAATTACCACTAATTGGTCACTAATGGTCACTAATTGCCACTAATTAGTGACCAATGGTCACTAATGGTCACTAATTGCCACTAATTAGTGACCAATTGGTCACTAATGGTCACTAATTGCCACTAATTAGTGACCAATTGGTCACTAATGGTCACTAATTGCCACTAATTAGTGACCAATTGGTCACTAATGGTCACTAATTGCCACTAATTAGTGACCAATTGGTGGTAATTAGTGACCATTAGTGACCAATTGGTCACTAATTAGTGGCAATTAGTGACCATTAGTGACCAATTGGTCACTAATTAGTGGCAATTAGTGACCATTAGTGACCAATTGGTCACTATTTAGTGGCAATTAGTGACCATTAGTGACCATTGGTCACTAATTAGTGGCAATTAGTGACCATTAGTGACCATTGGTCACTAATTAGTGGCAATTAGTGACCATTAGTGACCAATTAGTGGTAATTAGTGATCATTTTACGTGATTTAAATCACTAAAAACCATTTTATCGAATTGTAAAACCGATAAAAACCGATAAAAACCAATAAAAACTGATAAAAACCAATGAAAAACCGATAAAAAAACAATGAAAAATCGATGGAAACTGATGAAAAACCAATGAAAAACCGATATGCACATGTAATTATCTGATTAAATGGATTATCTGATTAAACAGTGTAGAGTTGGTGGTTCAGATGTGCTACCTCGGCTTGTCATGAATGTGACTTTGATGTTTCTTTTTTTGAAGTAAACTATATCAATTTGTAACTTATTTTACCTCAGAGCTCTACCACTGGAATTTCCCACAATGCACTGTGTGAGAATTTGAAGTAACCAATGATCAACAGATTGGGTTAGAACCTACCTTATCTTGATATATAATTAGCCAATCAGCGATTGACAGGTTGGGGTGGGACCCATCCTATTCATACATATAAATGGAAGAGTGTTGGAACTGTATTGCCACTCTATTAACTCGCTTCTGAAAAGGATGAACGCGCGCTACGTCTGTGAATTGTGTCAAAAATCTTACTCTCATAAAACTCATTATTATCGACACAGACGACAATTACACAAAAATGTAAATTTTAAACACACTATAGGGGGAGCGAACCCAAATACAGCCGAGTTAACAACCAGATCTGTCTGTAACCAGCCACCCTATCCTCCAGTGCATATGAAATCAGCCTTTAGTTGGAACAATGCATTAACAAGTGGAAATATTTTGGGGCTTGCAAATAAGCTAGAGCCAGTAAAATCGCTAGTGATGGGGGAATCACTGAGGGCAAAACCTATAGATGACTCAATCAGCCTCCCCTCAAGCAGAATTCAGTGTATTGAACCATGGGGGAGTGAACAGTTGCAGGAAATACGCGCACCCCTGAATGCTGTAGCTGTCCCGCCCATAGACCAGGGTATGAGACCAATTCCTGAATCTTCAACATCGGGTTCTGAAGAGAAAGGGCTGCTGAACCAGACAATCTTTCAGCGCCAATCAAATTTACGCAAAGAAAACACCAAACCACACTCCTTAACGACAAGTTTTTCAGTGGAAAATCATCCGGACTGGTTAGCCGTTATACCAAATTCCATGCAGCAGAAGGCGCTTTTGTTACTCCAGATAATAAAGAATATACCCAATTTATCCTGGGATGAGAAAGATCGACTCGTGTATAACGGCATTACAATTTCGGGCTCCAATATGTGTGATCTAATAAATGATCTGCTGCGAAAAAGAAAAGATTTTCAACCGACAGGGTGGAAAATTTTGGCAAACATCCTTAAAGATCGAAATATCCCAAGGGGTCTCATCAGAAACCCAGAACGCCTTGAACATTGTCGTCCAGAAAACAATATCTCTGTAAAGCTGCGATGGACCAGCCTTTGAAGAATGGCCCCTGGGAAAGATTGCGAATGTGGAACGGACTTCGTGGAAGCTCTCATGAAACTGGACGAAAAAGCGAAAACTCACACCAATAGGGTGACATTCTGAACAACAGCTATTACAGACACCTAAAATGCGGCCAGCAGCATATACCAGTGTTCATTTTACTGCAAATTTCATAACCATTTGTAATTTAATACTAATTAATTTGACTAGTTTTGACTTCTGGTTAATATGGATAATTAAAAAAAAATGCAATATATCTCAGATTTTTTATTTTGTTTTTATTTGTGGTGTCTCCTAAACTACAGAGTGCCTTTCTTGACATTCGCCCAGTTCAGGAAATCTGCATAAATTACTGAATGTGATTTAATACAAAAATCGGCAATTATTCAAATCAAAAACTGTGATCCGATAAATATTCGGCTGTTATTAAGCGGGTACATTAATAATATCTGGGAATGTGGTCATGCCATATTTTATCAACAAAATGTAGGTACACAACGCATTCTCACGTATTATCTTGTTTTTATATAGGCATTTGTCAGAGAAAGGTCTTGAGTTTTGTACAAAAATAAACATTTTACCACAAAGTTACGCTATGGTCATAGCTGCTGATAGCGGCACATAGAAAAAATGGCGTTCAAAAATTAATTTTGACATGCACTGTAGTATGGTTCAGTGAATCAGATTTCATTTCGATTTGCGCTGTAAGGGAGGTGGTAAAACCTCGAAAAAAAAACAACAGCTTGAACGCAATTAGTTTCCACCCGTACTGTATCGGTGAGAGAGAGAGAGAGAGAGAATTGAAACGTTTGTTGTGATCATGGTGGGCAAAGGGTCGGTCGGACTGGCGTAGTTAGATTCATTAAACATACTAATCGGCGTTTTACATCAGTAACTATCCTATATTTTTACTCAATTGAAAAAATTATATACAGGTCTGTAAACCAGCTGCGTTTATTTAGAATGTCTGCAGAAAATACGCTATTTCATTACACCCGGACATCAAGTTCAAGTTATAATTAAATGTGACAATTTTACGGGTAGACTCCGGAATATCCAAAGAGAACCACAGAGCAACGACGAGTAACTGTCATCTCACCAACGTCGGAAATCCGCACAAGCAGGGTTAGATTGTTCTAAAATATGCGTATCACCGACGTGCAGTACACTTTATTACACGCCGTCATCGTGCTCCCATGTAGATAATCGGGGTAAATTAACTTGCCCAAGGACACAATGCGGGAATTCGAATAGTGTACGTAGCTTTGGTGCAGCTCTAGGTGGGTTATATTTTCCCCAAGTCTCGCAAATTTGGGTGGCTAATATAGAGTCGCATATCCTTTTACCATTTTTTTTTGATCGAGTAACAGCACTTTTCAACTATTAAAATGAGGGGGGTGAAAGTACTGTTGCTTTTCCCCCTGACAAAACGAAGCGGTCTTGGCCTGTTATTATAGAATTGTAGTTTTTTTCATTTATTTAACGACAGTTGGGGCAATCCGGAAAGAACCATCGTGCAGAGGCGAACAACTGTCAAAGTTCTACACAGGGTTATCATTGGCTGAAGGTAGTACGCCATAGTACACAACGTTACCGACCACCCCCACCTCACATAGGTAATAAGATAACGGTAGCTCTTTCATGCTTTTACTTAGATGGGTGGGTTATTCTTCAGCGAACATTCAAAAATAAATCATACAGGTTAGTAATAGCGCGGGTGTGATTTTTCTATGATTAAACACAGTCCGTATGCTATCACCTAATTTTTTTCACTTTTAAACGCACTGGTCCACAATTAACTGTTAAACACTTAAGGGCTGTTTTGATAACCGACTATTTATTTATATTTATTTATTGGATTTTAAGGTCTGCACAATAACTAATCATGACCACGACAGTTTTACGGGTGGGGAAAGCCGGAGAGAGCCACCGAGCAACGGCAAGCAACTGTCAAGATTCTACACAGGGTCTGCATTGGTTGAAGACAGGTGCTCCATCGACGTGCAGTACGCCTTAGTGCACAGCGTCACCATGCCCCCACATGGTCAATAGGGATGAAGTGTCTTGCCCAAGGACACAACCGACAGACATTCCTGAATAAATCGATACGCGTATTTCTGTCAAACTAATCCGCCATTTTGTTTTTTCGACAAGTGTCTTGTGGAATGAATTATTTAACGAAAATTATTAATATATTATATTAAATGAACATACGCTATTTATTAAGGGGACAATCTCATAGTAAATACGGGTTAAGAGAGTGGTAAGTTATGAGAGGAGACTAATCGGGGTAATTTGATCGCTCAAAATTGTGGGGAAGGCGTATTCGGGGGTCTGACGTGTCCATTACATTTAGAGAACTGAACTGGGGATCAAGATAATTTAGCTATTGTGAGGGCTGGGGGAGGGGGGAGAGAGGTTTCCAAAAGTTTTTTTTAGTATTGGATGACCTGGAGGAGGGGAGTTCAGGAAAGTTTTAGGTACTGTGAGGGGCTACAGGGGAGTGACGGTGAGGGTGTAGGATAATGGAGGTGTCTGATTGGTTAAAAAAAAAGTGTGTATTTGTGACAAAGCAACTATTTTTAAGAGTATGGTGGGGCGGGGGGAGAGCGGTTTCCAAAAGTTTTTTAGTATTGGATGACCTGGAGGAGGGGCGTTCATGAAAGTTTTAGGCACTGTGAGAGAATCCAGGGGTATGACGGTGAGGGTGTGGGATAATGAGGTGTCTGATTGGTTAAAAAAGTGTGTGTTTGTGACGATTCCTGTATTGTATCTCCCCGAAAGGACGTCTGGCGGCCTCAACAAACGGGTAGTCTTTTAGTCTCTTTTCTTGTTCCTTCGTGGGGAGCGTCACTGCCCACCACTTTTTTAAGGCTAAAGCAAATTCTTCTTTGGTTCGCTGCTTCTTGGTTCGCTCATAGCTGTTTATGGAAGTATAGTCGATGCTTGTCATCTTGGCTTTTCTGACACAGTTTCTAATGAGAGTGAGGTTCGAGTCGTCAGACTTTATAGGGGAAAAAACAAACACGCCCGCTTTTCAAAAACCGAAATGTTATTTGTTCATGTGGTCATCGGATTAAAAAATTACTTTATCGCATGAGGCGTAAAATCAGAATACCTTTAGTCTATGAGAGTTTTTCGACAGCCATAAAAACGAGAAGAATAAACTTGCATTATTAATATGAAAGAATCACGCCAAGTTATTAAATCAAATTATACCTATAAAAATAGCCACAATGGAGTCGTTCACAGTCTACAGGTAAAAGCAAGGCACATCTTGTCACGTGATATATTGATTTTTAAATACATGATAGCATGTCCAGTCTAACGATATTTATGACCGGTCGTTAAAGTGTGACAATAGATTTAATTGCTTCAACATCTGTCAGTAGTTGGCGTTTGAAAAGAAAAAATCGATTTAATGACACCCAGACACGTGATGCGGGTCAGTCAACCGATAGCATGCGCATATGTCCAGTACGTCAATATTAATTCATTTATTAATATACTAATTATTATAATCAACCCTAATTACATTAATTACATTAATTACATTAATTATGCAACAGTCATTAATTACATTAATTATTATAGTGATTAAAAAAAAATCATTAAGTAATATTAATTACCTTACGTAAAATTTTAATTATGATGACGTCATCCACCCTGCTCCCCCCCTGCTCCCCCACCCTGCTCCCCCAGAATAGGATCATTTCCCACATCTTCTACTACTCACGTAATAGTCAGTCATGATGCATGGGCTTCCCGACATCTTATTTAATTACCACTTACCGGTCGCAAAATTGGTCATGCTGAGACATCAGCACCCCCAATTCCCCACAGATTTCCATTTGCATGAGACCGACTACGTGTATGACGTAAATTCAAGAAGCAAATCCAGTCCCGTAAGAAAGTTTATGATTACTATCCAGATCGAGTCCACGCTTGAGACTCAAATCCATATGAAAATGTCTCGACTGGAAAATTATTGGAAGGTGGGGAGACGTATCTACATACAGCCCATAATTATATACCTGGTGGAGCTTCTAGACTGTTGTGAGTAGAAAAGCGAACAGAGATCAGATCGTAACCTTCTGCATCATTGTGTTCACAGTACTAAAACTGACGATAAGCCCGCATGAGATGGAGACGTTTTCATTGAAGGCTTTGAAATATTGCAAGGCAGAAAGTTTTGTACCATGAAGTTTGATTGGATTTAGAATTTTTGAACTTCTAATACGAAAATTGCTGTGAGTATTCGACATAATACAGACATCGTGGAATGTGGTACGAACACCACGCATAGAATCCGGCCTACGTTTAAGAACGTTTTGTAAGAACGCATCTGATTTGTAGTTACGCATCTGTGTGACGTTGGTGTGTGAATGAACTGCTTCAATATAAAACGGCAAGCAAGAATGTTAACAGACCGCCGAACGTGGTATTTTTCTTTTAGAAATATCCGACTCACTCACTAAATTTAAGTTGAATCGTGGTATAAATGTAGAACAGAAGTCGGGTAGACTACGGGGGACAGGAATCAACGGCCCTTGTTGATTTTTTCTGCATTTCACGTGCGCATTCGGCTCCCCGTGAAATGTAAAAAACACTTCAATCGGGTCGTTGATTCCTACCCCCCCCCCCCCCCATCATACTCCACTATCGTTCTGTTCCATCTTATTACTCCAAATACTCATTACAGAGTTCTGTCAAGAAACGTTCACTTACTGCCGATATCCTCCTTGCCAATCCTTTCAGGTAGTATGCAAAGTTTGTAAGGGCAAACGCTAACACTCTACTCTTTATTATACGCTTCGTCAGTTATATCGACTAACGTTCACGTGTCCCAAATTGTTCTAATGTCGGAGACGAACTTAGCTATTAAACTCCTGCAACTCAGTGGTGGTGTTAAGGTGTGTTCTCACTATAATTTTTTATCGTACTTCTTTTATCGAAAGTCTTTTGTCAATCGATTTTTGTCGAACGCCAAAAATCTGAAGGCTATTCTCACTATAGACTTTTGCCGTACGAATTTTCTCTGGAGGCTGTTAAGCCGTAATCTCTTGAAGGAGACTTTCGATAAAAGAAGTTGAGATCAAACGCGTTTGATTGTTTCGACAAAAATCGTATCAGTCAAAAATCAAACAAAGAAAAAGTCATCGGTCTTGCGTGTTCTCACTGTACATTTTGGGTCGATCGACACCAACTACCGTACGATAAAATTCTATAGTGAGAACACAGCTTAAGGATTTGTTCTCACTGTAGATTTTTATCGTACGATTTTTGTGAGAACACCACTTCAGACACATGACTATGCAAGTGTTATGCACAGTGCTGTATCACATAATGTGTAAGTTGGCCTTTTATCAAATGCAACTGCTAAACCTGACCTGTTAACGAAAAACGTCAACCAAATTCTTTTCATGTTTTCAATTTTTGCCTCGTCGAGCTAGTTCCAGCGAATAATAAGCTACGTTTTCGGGACAAATGAAATGTTTGTTATTCAGGAAATGTTTTGAGCAAATTGTCGTATGCGATTCGTTTTAGGTAAACAGTTAATAAAATATTAGAGAAGCCTGATTCAAATTCTTCCTTGAAAATCAACACACTCCCAATGTAACGACATCGGCGTTGACTTTTAACGTCACGCGTTTATTAGCAGGAGCGTAACTTCTGGTGGAGGGGAGAGGGGTCGTCGGTGAGAGGTTGGGAAAGAAATTATGAAATACTAAGTTGGGCAGACGTCCATGCTTGACGACGAAAATACACACACGCTTTGGAGTAATGAGTTGGGTGAAATCTCTTGCTTTCCCGACAACAATATACACAGATTAGAAAATGAAATAAATGCCCGTCTCAGTATATCGATAGAATTCCACACCCAGGGAGAGAGTAACTAATAACAAATGGATTGTGTTTCCATAACCTGTTGAACGCACCAGATGGTCGGACACCTCTATCTAGATGGTGTATAATTGACAGCACTGTCATGAAACTCTAATAAATTCCCTGCCATGTAAGTATGTTAAGTATGTTATCAATGGACAGAATATTTATTGGTATAAGTATTTGATAAAGCAATCACGTATGTTTCAAATGGTTGGGTGATATGACTGAGCCGTCGGGCACCGACATCCCACACCCCTACCCCCCCCCCCCCCCAAACAAAAAAAATGTTAGTCACGCCTTGTTTATTAGACGTGTTATGAACGATATTTTCATACTGATCTATTTGATGGTAATTATGAGATAAATATACATCTCACAATTTACTAAGGATCACACCCCCTAGTCATCGTCATACATGTACTTGTCCATAAAATGTAAATTGGAGGTACATGTGCAGTTCTAGTCACTCTGCATAGTACAGATAATCTTTCCCATAACCTTTCATTTATTATTACATTTGTGCAATCATACGTGGTAAAGTCAAGGAATGTAAAAATGCATCCCCTTTTCTGAGGATTTTAAATCACCCACAGAACAATTCAGCTATATCAAAAACAATTTATTCATATTCATGTCAATCAGTTAGGACATGAATAACCGTTTATGCGTTTTCTTCTCCCATATATGTTTGATATAAAGGTGACTTATAAACTTCAAAAATTCAGTGTTAGATGTGTCGCCACAAAGGTAGTTCAAACTAGAGAAACAGAATTTACTGCGACCAATCAATTCGAGTCTGTGTGAAGATGGCGCTTGTACTGAAGGAAGACACAATGTAGAACAATGTAGATCTCTGCTCCTAAAAGCCAGTTTTTTGAGTTGGAGTGGTGATGTTATGGTATAACTGAAATGTGTATATTGTAGGTGATATAGTAGAATATCGGAATGAAATGGAAATGTTGTTATTGCTTTGGGGAAGTTGACTTTTAAGTGCGTTTTTGTGAACGAAGTCCTAAACTTCCCCATCTTCGACGTACCGTTGCCTTGGCGACAGATAAACACTCACACAAACATTCACTTCCAGCCTTGTTTACATGATCAATGGTGGTGTGATTTTGTCAGTCTATAATCAGTCTATAATCAGAATTTATTTAACTCTATTTGTGTTTGAGGTATCGTCTAATTCTATGAAGTAATGCCCAAAGCTGTCACGAAAGGGAAAAGAAAACGATCTAGCCCACAAAAGTACATTCGTGCCAAAGCTGTTCGTAAGTTGACCGACGTGATTGAAGAATCGGAGTGGGCCACCGACAACGAGGGGGATAGTCCGGAGGATAAAATGGCAACAGGTGCAAATCCACATGGTCCTGCAATATCGGGCAGCTCTGTTGATGTAGTGGCTCTGGCAGATCAACTCAAGAAGATACTCTACGCTGATTTCAAGTCTCTTATTGGCACGGCCGTGAAGGAAGCAACGAAAGATTTAAGAGAGGATATAGTAATGTTAAAAGCCGAAAATTCAAAACTTAATGCGCGGAATAACGATCTCGAAATGAGGGTGGATGAGTTGGAACAATATACTCGAAGGTATAGTCTAAGAGTCAGTGGAGTGAAAGAAACAGAACATGAAAACACAGACGAAATAATCTTAACACTTGCTGATAAACTACAGACAGAGTTAAGTATAAGTGACATTGATAGATCACACCGAGTCGGGCCAAAACGGGAAGGTAGCACACGACAAATTATTGTCCGTTTTACTTACTATAGAGCTAGGAGGAAGTTATTTAGAGACAAAAGCAAGTTAAAAAACAAAATTTCCGGATTCGAGAGGTGTTTCATTAACGAAGATCTGACTAAGTTTAAGTTGGGCCTCTTTAAGGAGGCACTGTCATTGAAAAAATCTAAAAAGGTAGACAGTTGTTGGACAACTGACGGAAAACTGTTCATAAAATTAAATGGAGGCCAGATTGTACCTATTAGGTCAAGGTTGGACATAGAGAAGATCTAATGAATACGTGAACTTGATCTAGTTTGATCTAGTTTGCTCACTGACATCCTAATAAGCATGTGCTTGTACAAGTGCATATGCATGTGTGTGCTACTCCCTCCATTAAATACTCCATTAAATACCACGCTTTTATACACTATTACTGGTATTACCACGTGAATGCCAGTAATAGACCAAAATACTGTACCCTTCCCCCAATTTACAATTTACGAAAATAATGTAATTTAAATGCCAACCATAGCCTAACTGAAGTAATTTATGTTAAATTCACTTATGTGAGATTGTAGATTTCAAATCCCCAAACTGCTAGTTGCTAGTTGTACTCCCCCACCCACCCCACCATTTACAAAAGAAATGCTATTAAATGCGAAAATCCACCCTCCCCATCGCAGAATAAATGAGATGCTATTTTAAATGACATACGTGAACTTGATCTAGTTTGCTCACTGACATCCTAATAAGCATGTGCATGTACAAGTGCATATGCATGTGTGTGCTACTCCCTCCATTAAATACTCCATTAAATACCACGCTTTTATACCACGCTATTACTGGCATTACCACATGAATGCCAGTGATAGGCCAAAACACTGCCAAAATACTGTACCCTTCCCCCAATTTACAATTTACGAAAAGAATGTAATTTAAATGCCAGCCATAGCCTAACTGAAGTAATTTATGTTAAATTCCCTTTTGTGGGATTGTAGATTTCAAATCCCCAAACTGCTAGTTGTACTAGTTGCACTCCCCCCCCCCCACCCCACCATTAACAAAAGAAATGCTATCAAATGCGAAAATCCACCCCTCCCCCATCGCAGAATAAATGAGATGCTATTTCAAATGACAATAATAGCCCAAACTGGGCACTTAATGTGGAATTACCGAATGAAGACCCCTATTTTGTGTCTCCCCCCACCCCCACCCCACCATTTACAAAAGAAATGCTGCTAAATGCGAAAATCCTCTCCGTCCATCGCCGAATAAATGGGATGCTATTTTAAATGACACTAATAGCCCAAACTGGGCATCTAACGTGGAATTACTGAATGAAGACCCCTATTTTGTGTCTCCCACCCCCCCCCCCCCCACCATTTACAAAAGAAATGCTATTAAATGCGTACCCCCCTCCCCCCCCCCCCCCCCCATCGCCGAATAAATGAGATGCTATGTTAAATGACAATAATAGCCCAAATTGGGCACTTAATGTGGAACTATTGAATGAAGACCCCTGCCCCCCCCCCCCCCACCATTTACAAAAGAAATGCTATTAAATGCGTACCCCCCCCCCCCCCCCCCCCACATCGCCGAATAAATGAGATGCTATTTTAAATGACAATAATGGCCCAAATTGGGCACTTAATGTGGAATTACTGAATGAAGACCCCTATTTTGTGTACTCTCCCCCCCCCCCCAACACCATTTACAAAATAAATGCTATTAAATGCGAAAATCCCCATTGTATAGGTACGTGTGTGTGTGGGTGGGTGGGGGGGTATGTATGTATGTCTATATATATATATATAGCCATGCATGTTGATGCTCGGAAAGTAAAGGTAATATATGTATATATGATTATGTGTACACCCATGCATACTGGTCTTGCTGAAATTCCATATTGACAGAGCTGCTATGTATGAATATTATTCCTAATTATATTATAACGGAGTGTGGTAATGGAAATGTTGATATGCCCCCACCCCGTGTGGGATTCCCGGAAATCTAAGATAATATGGATTATTAGGTGATAACAGATATGTTGACATACCCCCCCCCTCCCCTCCCTCGGAAAGTAAAGGTAATATATGTATATATGATTATGTGTACACCCATGCATACTGGTCTTGCTGAAATTCCATATTGACAGAGCTGCTATGTATGCATATTATTCCTAATTATATTATAACGGAGTGTGGTAATGGAAATGTTGATATGCCCCCACCCCGTGTGGGATTCCCGGAAATCTAGGATAATATTGATTATTAGGTGATAACAGATATGTTGACATACCCCCCCCCCCCCTCCCCCACCCCCTGCCTATCTGGTGCAATGAATATATAATGGATCAATACTCCTTTTATATATAATTATGTGTACACGCATGCATATTGGTCTTGCTGCAATTCCATATTGACAGAGCTGCTATGTATGAATATTATACCTAATTATATTATACCGGAGTGTGGTAATGGAAATGTTGATATGCCCCCACCTTCTGTGGAATTCTCGGAAATCTAAGATAATATGGATTATTAGGTGATAACAGATATGTTGACATACCCCCCCCCCCCCCCACCCCCACCCCCTGCCTATCTGTGCATGAATATATCATGGATCAATACTTCCTTTGTCAGTTCATGACAAATGTACCAGAAAATTCAATGTGTATTTGGACTAATATGCATGAATGTCATAAATTCTCAATGTCGTTGCTAGCACGTGATAATGTGAATCAAATCATGATTAATATATGTTTATACATATATATATGGTAATGGATGCCCGGAAAGTAAAGGTAATATATGTATATATGATTATGTGTACACCCATGCATAGTGGTCTTGCTGAAATTCCATATTGACAGAGCTGCTATGTATGAATATTATTCCTAATTATATTATAACGGAGTGTGGTAATGGAAATGTTGATATGCCCCCACCCCGTGTGGGATTCCCGGAAATCTAAGATAATATGGATTATTAGGTGATAACAGATACGTTGACATACCCCCACCCCACCCCCCCCCCCACCCCCTTGCCTATCTGGTGCAATGAATATATAATGGATCAATACTCCTTTTGTCAATTCATGACAAATGTACCGGAAAGTAAACGTAATATATGCATATATGATTATGTGTACACTCATGCATATTGGTCTTGCTGAAATTCCATATTGACAGAGCTGCTATGTATGAATATTATACCTAATTATATTATACCGGAGTGTGGTAATGGAAATGTTGATATTCCCCCACCCCCTGTGGAATTCCCGAAAATCTAAGATAATATGGATTATTAGGTGATAACATATATGTTGACATAACCCCCCCCCCCCCCCCTCCCTGCCTATCTGGTGCATGAATATATCATGGATCAATACTTCCTTTGTCAATTCATGACAAATGTACCAGAAAATTCAATGTGTATTTGGGCTAATATGCATGAATGTCATAAATACTCAATGTCGTTGCTAGCGCGTCGTAATGTGAATCAAATCATGATTAATATATGTTTATACATATATATATGGTAATGGAAATGTTGATATGCCCCCACCTTCTGTGGAATTCCTGGAAATCTAAGATAATATGGATTATTAGGTGATAACAGATATGTTGACATACCACTCCCCCACCCCTGCCTATCTGGTGCATGGATATATAATGGATCAATACTTGTTTTGTCAATTCATGACAAATGTACCAGTAAATTCAATGTGTATTTGGGCTAATATGCATGAATGTCATAAATTCTCAAGTCGTTGCTAGCACGTGGTAATGTGAATCAAATCGTGATTAGTATATGTTTATACATATATATATATGTATCGAAGTGTATATATATGATAAGAACTAAGTAGTAAAAAACTAATAGCTAGCAAGAGAGATATAGATATCCCCCCCCCCCCCCCTATCCTTTCATGAAATGTAAAGAAAGCTAATAGCTGGCAGGAGAGATAGAGACATGCCCCCCCCCCCCCCCCTATCGTTTCGTGAAATGTTTTTACTGCCACTTATGGTTTAACATACCTGTGGTCAACTTATTGGTTGACCACGGCTATGTTAAACTATTAGTGGTAGTGAGAGTAAGTTTCTCCAGCCAAAGCATGTAATGGATCCCACGAAGAACAACAATTTGTCATACAAAGTCTCAATCTTATGATTGAGAAATGAATGTTTGCCCATGTTGAATGTAGTTCGTGACCTACAATTTGTTCCTCAGAAAATAACAATTAATACAGTATTACCAAACATAATATCTTAACAGGTTTGTACCCTGGAAACGCATTTCGCTTGGAATTTTCTGTACTTTTCCCCCAGGTATCATGCTATACGTGGTGTGTGATACATGTATGTGTACTGACGTCCATATACACTAGAATGTAACACGGTCACCCTTATCAGTCCTCCACCTGGACCCCAATTCTAAGGGCCGAGTAACTCAACGTTTTAGGCTTGTTTACTAAGGTAAACAAGTTATTGGTAAACTGGGACCTGGTGACCAACACCGCCATTCTGCCGGGGGTGCCGGCTGGAATGAGCTGGCATTGCAGCTGGCAGCTTTCTCGTCCTAGGGCACGAATTACTAATTATTGAAGGAATAATATAATTCAGCCATTGCAAACTGAATCTCGGTCTTGAATAACCCTTGCAAAACTCTTGAATTTTTCCCTAAGGTTCTGTATGAACCATGGATAAGAACCATCTCAATAACACACCATTCCACCTCTCCCTCTCAAAATCCTTCCTTCTCCAATCATGAAACTTGTATATATGTTCTTGTTGATGTTTGTGTTTATTTTTCAGTGCATTGTGCATACAAATGTTCCTGCAATGTACACGACTGATTATTTAAGTACAGGTAAAACACACCATATACATAATATATATATGGCTGTGAGAGTTCTCAGATCATCCGAAAATATTAACAGGCAACGGTCAAATTATGCTTCTGTGTTTATGAATTGGCACGAAATTGCTCGACTTGGCAGTGTTTTTGTGAATAATGGCGGGTAACATTAGTCTCGACGAGATACAGACGAACCCGGAATTTGACTTTATTAAGGTCTATAATGACAGAACATGTGAACTTTCCAATGATGAAGATTCCCTATTTAAAGATAATACAGGCGACTGTAGTTATTACTCACCCAAAGAATTTCAATCAATGAACAGCAAGCAAAGTGATCAGTTCTCAATGTTTCATTTAAACTGCCAAAGTTTAAATGCACACTGGGACTCCTTGAATGAACTGTTGAGTGACTTACATGGTTCGAAAAATGCCTTTAGTGTTATAGGGTTAACCGAAATATTTCGAATACCTTCGAATATGTCGTACCACTTGGACGGCTATTATCCACTCGTTAATAAGACGCGACCTGAGGGGGATGACGGGAGGGGTGGGGTGGGTCTTTACGTTAAGGAGGGTCTGGCGCCCATAATACGAAACGATTTGTCTGCTTTCATTCCCCATGTAATTGAGTCCCTGTTTGTCGAAATCAAGGTAAATAATACTAAGAAACTAATTGGGGTCATATATAGACCAAATACACAACCAAAAGCGGATATAGATCTCTTCCTTACAAAAATAAAACTGACCTAATTAATTTGGAACGCACAGAGGCATATATTATGGGAGACTTCAACATCGACCTACTGAAAACAAATTATCATCCTAAAACCCAAATCTTTCTAGACCTCATGGTCAGTCAGGGTTTTCTACCGTGTATCACCCGACCCACTCGCATAACCACTCACTCAGCAACGTTAATAGATCACCTCTTCTCAAATAATATAACAGCAACCTGTTTGTCTGGAATAATCATCACAGATGTTACCGATCATTTCGGCATATATTATATAGAAAATATTATTACTGCAAAGGGTAGTCCTAAAATTATACGCAAACGTAAATTCACTGAAGCTAACATGGCCATATTTATAGCCCAAGAACATTAGGTTTCACTAGGGAAAAAAATCGGAGAAAGCTGATTTTTTCAGGGAATGTCGAGTACATGTCACTGAACGATTGGACAAAAGTCCCCTAAAATCCCAGTTGAGCTTTTTTTTCTACAGCCTTTTTTTCGAAAACGCGTTTGAAAAAAATATAAAAAAATCGCACGAACTTTGTAACCTCGAATTGATCCAACTGTATTTTTTGTTTACGCGTATTTCGAGCTACATAATGTCTAATATACATTTACCTAGAGGAAAATGTGCATTCTGTGACAATTTCTGCGAAAAATTATTGAAAATTCACAAAAAAGTATCGGATTTACGCAAAAAATGACGATTTTCCTAACGGATTTGCCCAAAGGGTCGTAGTACAGAACGGGATGTTAGTTGGACAGACGATAAAAAATCCACCACCATTTGAAGACTTTTATCATTGCTTACAAAATAGACATTATGGAAGACCCCCTCTGCTTCTGGCCGAGTTCCCCTCTTGGCATAAAATTCGTCAGCATGAGAACTCAACTATTTTCGGGCTTGGGACCGAACAGACACGTCTGTGTCTGGCAGCATTAGATCAATAAATAATATTTACAGAATGTACAAAAATCAATAAATAATATTTACAGAATGTACAAATCAATCAACATGGATTAAGTTACATTGACTATTATCAACGCTATATACAGAAATGACATGACCTATATACATATTATTCATCGAACTCAGAAATTTCCGACAGGACAGTGTTTCTGTGGTTGTTACAAGAATCCGAACTGCAATTACACAAACCTGAGCAAGAGAGTCCTGCCTTCTTACACCCACACCTTTTTGTACAAGCACTCTTGCAACCACAACTGATCAGATTCAGTAGGTTATCGGGGGCACATGGCTTTGTGGCTGCAGTCGGTACAAGAAGTCCATTGTCTAGCGACCACCCCCAATCCGGCGGAGGAAGCCAAGTGCCCAGCCATTGTTGGACCTGGAGATAACATCTGTAGACATGTTGTGCAGCATCGCTGCTTGGTGGGAGTGAGGCTAGGTCGATGGGTTTATTCAGTTTAGATTTTGCTACATAACGCTTGTAAGTGACATATCTATATTGGTCGAGAGAGGAAACAGTTTTACTCCCGTATAAGATCAGGAGAAGTTGTTCCCCGGCAGCGGCTACTGCACTTGGTGTACTGTCATCCGCCAAAATTGTGTTGACATACTGTTGTGAGTCGCTAGTAACATCGGAGACAATTGTACTGAATACTTTCTTCTTACCAACTCGAAAGAGTGCAGAAGTAGTGTCACAACCACTTATAGAATGTGCTACAAGGAGGTTGCTTCTATGGTCACCCATTTTGGTTGCTATTTCACTAACTGAAACTAGTAAGTTTGGGGTAATGGAATACATCATGTGAATATTACATCCCGGATGAACTCGAGAGGTAAGAATGACTAACAAGTCAGTGTCTGTTCCCACAACGACAACATTGTTGTCATCTTGAGCGATGTCAAGTGCAGTTTCGGCTATCAGTACATCAGCATCAGCCTCGGCCTGCTTGGACTGAATATTGATAGCAGATAGCTCCTGCATTAGAAGATCGATCAGTTGGGTTTTGTTCTTGGCATTTGCAAGGAAATCGGATTGGGGTGTGGTGGCTGGTAACTCGGGTGAGATATTGATATCAATGGAATACCTGTCTTTAGATCTACGGGCTTGTTCCATGCCCTTTGTCGACATTGTACAAGCATAACCATCAAAAACAACCACGACGTTCGCCCCAAAATGTCTCACCAGATAATTGGAATATGATGTACATATGTCCTTATATGACGACTGTTTAGGCCATACAACTGCCCTCAATAAAATCCACCATCTACAACAAACAGAGAATGTTCTGGGATTTTAGTTTGCTCGGAACCGTATGTTTTGAGGATCTTACCGAGCGTGCTTTTCTGTGTCTTCCTCATTCCAGCAGAATCAAACAATGCTGGTGGTTTCGGGGCGAGTTCATATTTGAGATACTCTTCCATCTCTGCTTGTGACTGAATAACACATGTGATGCGGTTGAACAGAATTGTGGGGTCAATCACTACCTTACTTCCACGGACTTTGATGCTATTTGCCATCGATGCGAAAGACTTCACAGTGTCAACACGTCGTAGTTTGATGCTGTTGAACGTTTTGCTTACAACATTCGATACGCAACATTCACCAATTTTGCGAACTTGGTCACAGTTCACAGTTTCGTCGGCCACAAGCCCGGTCGCTATAGAGACTAATTGTAGTGGATCTCTATTCTGAAAGGGGGGAATGCACTCTGAGCCAGTTCAATAATTTGGTGATATCATTGGCATCAGTAAATTGTGAACTTTGACGGAGATCCCGATGTTGTTCGCCATGACCATTGTGAACATGAACAAAATTTTCGAGAGCATTACATATCGGAAGGCAAAGAGGTAGTCCATGTACCCATTTCGCAACAGTGCTATCGGTTATTCCCCTGCCATGTGTGAGACCACCAGGGAGCTTGAACATTCTCATTAAACACTGCTCTATGGTCTGATCAATCAGAATATATCCCGTCCCAGAATTTATCTGAGCGCCTTATGGTAAAGTAACCTTTCTCAGTGAACAACTTCAAATCACCCTGTTGCATTATTTCTGTTAGCTCATTCATCTGCTGCAAATAGAGATGAGAACTTTTGCGCCTGCGTGAAATACTGGAATCATATTGCGAACACAATATGTGTGGAGTTCCCAGTCGCCTGTGCGCTCTGCTCTCAAGAACAACTGTAGAAGACCTATTTGCTCGTAGTATTGTACCCAAAGCTTTCCTGTGCGTCCTACGGACGCATTCTGGAGCAGTTCGTGTAATTTTGACAGTAGATGGTTGACACTTTCTTGATTGACAGCGTCAGCTGTTGTACAGTCACCTCTGGCAAGTCCACAGAATGTTTCATTGACTTCTGTGCAGTCTATGTTATCTAGTGTTCGGCTTTCTTCAAACACAAGCTTTGTAATGGCAATTTGTGTTAGCAAATGGGCACGAACTGCTCTTGAATATGCATGACCACTGATCAAATGATGGATTGACCCACCAGCATAAACAGTCCCCCAAAGTTCATCCAAGCCGCTACCAGCCATGATCGAACCAATTGCCCCTAAATATGACATAATCATATGGAAGCCGCCGAGTCTAACGAAAACTTTTGTCAACTTATCTGACGAAGACACAATCTCCACTGCTTTGATATAAAGTGGTTGGTCAAACGTCACTGGACAAACGTTCAGTCCCTGTTTCTCACATTCAGTTTGTGCAAACATGAGAGCAGTGTAAATTGTGCTCGGGTTGGATGGATCAAAATTAATAAAGGGAAGTATCTCGACATCACTTGTTTCATAATCATCTGATAATGTGACAATGTGCATATATCCAGCCCAAGATGGGCAAGGTACTCTCAGTACATGCGTCAAAGACCAAAGACTGTCGACTGTTTTTGCGAGTTTCAAATTTTTCGGATCAGATTCACCCAAAGTTGATAAATCCTTCATCACAATTTCGTCAAGACCCGATTTACTTGGTTTACATTACACATTACATGCCAATGCATCTTGAGTGTAGGCGAACACCACATTATGTGATTTAATCGAACATGGAAATTGAAACAATGATGCTATAATACGGTATTTGAATGAGAAAAGTCGATGCCGTTTGAATTTGAGTTTAGGGGGTATGGTTAATATTTCACACGTTTCACCAGTTCATTATGGAATAAATGACTATTGTTATATATCATTATAAAGCCACTGCTTTTCTGCAATTTTTGATATATAATTTAACTCCCAAAGTAGTCGTAGATTTGATTTAATGGACGTTGTGTACCGTTGTGTGTATGAAAACAATAAATTTTTTTTCGTAATTTTGTACATTTTCGTGAATATTTCACCATTGAGTGTGAGGATTGGTACAAAGTTGGCATTTTCTGTTGGGGATATGTATTCTCAATATAATTCAGCACGATATTTATGATTCTCACCCTACTAAGGCGAATATGAATGAGAAATATGGAGCTGGGTCGAATTTTTTTTTAAATTTTTTTTTTCATCAAAAAAACGCTATAACTAAAAAAGCTCAACTCGGATTCGCGGGAACTTTTCACACTTTATCCGCAATGTGTGTCCCGGAAACATATAAAAAATCAGCTTTCTTCGATTTTTTTCCTTACTTTCTCATTTTTATGTCTAATGTGCCTGGACTATTGGGGCACTTCTCCACCAAAGTGATTTTTCGTCAATTCTTGAATCAAGCTGTCCTAATGCAGCATACGAGAACTTCATGGATGTCTATTCAACAGCTTTTGAACAAGCGTTTCCTGTAGTAAATGTACAACTGCAAGCTAAATTTGTCAGAAAACAACCGTGGATGTCCAAGGGACTCATGACTTCATCTCTTAATAAGACGAAGTTTTAAAATAAAAAAATAAAATCCCCAACAGAACAAAACATACAAAACTACAAAAACTACTGTAAAATCTTTAATAAAATAAAAAAACAAAGTAAAGCAATGTATTATAACAAGATATTAAATGATAACATAAACAATTTAAGAGAAACTTGGAAAGTATTAAATGAAACAATAAACAAAGCAAAACGTACAATTAGCTTGCCTTCTACTTTTTTCAAAGACAATAATTGCGAAATAAATGACCCAAAGGAAATAGCATGTGCATTTAATAACTTTTTTGTAAACACGGGAAGACGTGCTAGTGCAGAATTGATGCAAACAGATAAATCCTTCCGAAACTTCATGGGTCCGTCTTCCACAAATAACTTCTACATTACACCCACTACCCCTTGTGAAGTGATGGATGTAGCCAAACGAATGAAAGCCAAACGGTCAGAAGACTGTGATGGCATCTCAACATATCTTCTAAAGAATTCTATAGATATATTAGCCCACCCGTTTGCCCATATCGCTAACCAGTCCTTTATCAGTGGTGTTGTACCAAACCGAATGAAAATCGCTAAAGTTATCCCAATTTATAAAGCAGGGGATGAAAATAGATTTAATAACTATAGACCTATAAGTATTCTTCCAGCCTTCTCTAAAATTAATGGCTAATAGAATGGTTAATTACCTGGATACATTTGATATTCTTTATCAGCATCAATATGGCTTCAGAAAAAATCACAGCACCACACATCCTGTGATGCAACTTCTTAGACATATTGCTATAGAAAACAACAAACCAACAAAAGATTTAACACTAGCGGTATTTATAGACCTTTCGAAAGCTTTTGACACTATAAATCATAGTATTCTAATAAGTAAATTAGAAAGATATGGGTTCAGGGGTATTAGCATTGACTGGTTCGCAAGTTATCTATCCAACAGAACCCAATATGTAAAATGTGGTGAAAATAAAAGTAAAATGTGGAGTACCACAGGGTTCCATACTCGGGCCAATCTTGTTCCTGCTTTATATTAACGATATTCGTCACTCGACTTTATTAAACCTCCTATCGTTCGCGGATGACACGACAGCCTATGCTTCAGGTCCAAATGCAAGTAGATTGGCTGAATATATAAATCTGGAATTAACCAAATTAACCAGCCAACCAGCTTGTCTTGAACACAAATAAAACTAAATACGTTCTTATAAATCCAACCCGCAGTACACTAGTCCCAGAAAATTTAGCTATCAAAATACAAAACCAAACGATAAAAAGAATAGGAAGCCATGAACAAGATAAATCATTAAAATTTCTTGGTATCAGTATTGACGACAATCTATCATACAGTGCCCATATCTCACATGTTTGCTCCAAAATTGGAAGAGTAAACTATGCATTGAATAAAGTAAAAAAAATATTACCACATAAGGCTTTGAAGACATTATACTTTGCCCTCATATATAGCCACCTGTTATATGGCATCCATGTATGGGGTAATACTCGGGCAATTAGTAAAATTCTTATTATGCAAAAACGCTCACTTCGTATCATTAATAATTCAAATTACAACGCCCACACTGATCCCTTATTTGTAAAAGACAAACTACTTAAAGTTAATGACTTGTTCAAACTCCAAGCATGTCTCTTCATATTTGATTGGAAAATGGGACAACTTGCGTCGTCGTTTAATGACTTTTTTAACCCAACACAAAATACTTCACAAAGAGTTACGAGACAATCAGACTTATTACATATGAGTAGAACGCGTACTAAAGCCCTCGATAGGTTACAGATCCATGCATTTCCTAGGGTGTGGAATGATTTGGATCAAGATTTAAATTATTAGCACAAAAATTCATCTCTCAGTACTCAAGTAGTGTGGAATGTGACAATCCCTATTGTCGAGATTGTAATTTTAATGCCAGCAGATAATTATGGATTCAAACCCCTGAAAAATAACTAAATGTCTGCACAGCCATTAATTTCGCACTTCACTATACTTTGGTCATTTTCCGATTTGTGCGCTCTTTGCATGTGATAACATCAAGTAATATACTCCGTCTGTTAATCTCGTCCAACAGAAAAGTATGATTTAACTGCCAAGTCCGACACTTTCAACACCAGAAAATAAATCTGAATGCGATTGAACAATATGCCTATAATCCACATCCGTAATCAGTGTACAATGCTCACCCTAGAACAAATATTAGTGGGAGATGACAGGTAGACAGCCAATCTGGCTATGCCATCTCCTTACGGTATAGATATTTATCCATATTCTCATATTGTACTAATGTTTTTTGTGCCTTCTAAATCTTGTATTACTATACATGCATTGCTGTAATTCCTAGCTATACCGTTAAATAAATAATCTAATCTAAAAAAAAAATCTAATCAGAACTAAATTATATAGGAAAAGAATATCTGGTTACTTATTTTCGGGAGTACAAAAAATCAAAAATAGGTTTTCGTAAACAGCATTTAAAGATTTTCATTCAGGATTCAGATTAATTATTTCAAGAAACCGGAAGTAACTTCAGGGCAAAGCATTAAATGTGTTCTACAAAGTCACAGCAATGGTTATGTTTATGGGCAACCCACTTGTTCGAGAGACAAAATACATGTATGAACTCCAGCAATGCATTGGGGTCATGAAATGCAATTTCAAGCAATTTTGAAAACCCCACTTAATGGAACCTGTGTGATCCTAGTGAACTGAATACAAATCATTAACTTACACGATGTTTTGACTTATTTGGTGTTGGTTCGAGGTCCGTATGTCATATCATGCTTGAGATATGAGTGTGAGCAAATCTCAAAATTTGTGCCCCCACCCCCTTCTCCCGCCAAATGATTTGAGACAGAAAATACATGTATGAACTGCGGCAATGTATTAATTAGGAGATAAAAAAAATGTGATTTCCAGCAATTCTGAAAATGCACCCAATGACGCCCGGGTGACCTTAGTGACTTTGACTCATATTTTTGAACCACCATCGAGTTTTGACTCATTTGGTGTTGGTCCCAGATCCATATGTCATACCATGCTTGAGATATGAGCATGACCCACTTTAAAAACCGTTTGGCCACGCCCACTTTTTTTCGTGTAAAAATACATGTAATTTCCCGCAATTCTGAAAAATACACTCAATGACCCCTGGTGACCTCAGTGACTTTGACCCATATTTTGAACCTCCATCGAGTGTCGACTCATTTGGTGTTGGTCCCAGGTCCATTCGTCATAACTTGTGTGAGATATGAGCGCGACCCACTTTCAAAATTTTTGGTTTCCAGCAATCTGAAATATGCACCCAATGACCATCGGGTGACCTTAGTGACCTTGACCCATATTTTTGAACCTCCATCGAATTTTGACTCATGTGGTGTTGGTCCCAGGTCCATATGTCATACCATACTTGGGATATGACCGTGACCCACTTTCAAAATTTTTGGCCACGCCCACTTTTTTGAGTATAGAAATCCATGTATGAACTTCGAGAATGCATTAGGGGTCAAAAATGTGAATTTCCAGCTATTCTAAAAATGCACTCAATGACCCCTGGATGACATCAGTGACCTCGAGCCACATTTTGAACCTCCATCGAGTTTCGACTCATTTGGTGTTGGTCCCAGGTCCGTAGTTCATACCATGCGAAGAAGAAGAAGAAGCCAACTTAAATTACTAAATCTATTTTGTTTATAGGCTGGAAGTGACAAAAATGTATTTGTGACGCAAAAAAGACTTGGATGGTAATACCACTGTCAAGCTTGGAAATAAGTAATCTGTCATTTGTAGAAGGAGGTCCCCAGAGGGTGAATTTGCTGATGCCATCTCATAAAGGATTGCAAGTTATCCTCTGGGAACCTCTTTCTGTTTAGGTTTGAGACGTTGATTCAGATAGAGGGTTAATTTAGTGATGGTACCCTGCCGTGTGGGGTAGCATCACCAAATTCACCCTCTGGGGACCTCATTCTACAGATGACAGTCTGCTTATTTCCAGGCTTGACTACAGTGGAACCCGCCCACTTAACTGGATACCCCTTAATTAAATGACTTAGACGAATACAACTTCCAAACACAAAACAATTTACCATACCTTTAGACAAATTCGACCAGTTAATTGCATATTGTTTAAAGAGCAATCTTCTGTTAAAGCAATAAAAGAATAAAAAAAATGAGTATTAGGTCCAGAAATTATCATGTCAATTACCAAATTCTCCTTGTTAATACTTGCACTCAATACATCCAATACAGGCATTTAATCTTTTTTTATTTTGTTTGACACAGCTTCATGAGCTCTGACAAACAAAATATAATAGAATAAGTGCCCCGTATATCTCTAGAATGCAGGAAAGTTACTAAATTCCTGTTAATTGAATACTCCTGTTAACTGAATATAGTGGGCTGGGACAACTCCTCCAATTGAAAGATTGTAGGTACTTTAGCTGTTGAAAATCTTTTAAGCCTTGCTTCATAAACAAACAATTTAGACGGGGGTGTCGGAAAAAAATCCAGGAACATAGGCGCATTTTTTAATTTTGCCCAAAATGACCACCCCCACCCCTGAAAAAAAAGTTTGTAAGTTTTTCAGCATAATTTTCAGACAATGACCGCACCCCCCCCCACTCCCCCCCCCCCCCCCCCATTTCAACGAATATTTGAAGTAATCCCGTATATTAACCACATCGCCTGACATTGGTACTATGTATGTGTTGTGCTTTTATATTCTGGTCACTTTTGAAGCCAAAAGGCTAATTACGCGAAACACGATGACAGTTTATGTCATGCGGGACAGCGTCTCCAAATTCTTCCTAGACAGCTCTTAAAACCTCATTCTGCTTATGAATAATATTCTCTGACAGACTATGAGACATATCATCACAATGAAGTCCCCAGAGGGTGACTTTGGTGATACTAGCCCGATAACAGGAAGCGTCACTAAAGTCACAAATAGTTCTCTTGTATGCCATTATGAAGCAGGGTACTTTTAGTCTTCAGCTTTACAGAAAGCGTTATGTGAATCACATTGGATAGTGCCAAATCAAAGAGTTTATTTAATTAATTTCAGTTATTTGTTGTATTTTATTTTGATTACATTTGTTAAAATCACACAATTCTCCTTTAATTTGAAAAATTAATGCACTCATTGGCGAGGTCAATGATTGCAAATTTTCCTTTTCCTGCCGCTGTGAGGCATGTGTCCATGA
This sequence comes from Pictodentalium vernedei, assembly GCA_031216915.1. Classification (NCBI taxonomy): domain Eukaryota; kingdom Metazoa; phylum Mollusca; class Scaphopoda; order Dentaliida; family Dentaliidae; genus Pictodentalium; species Pictodentalium vernedei. The sequence goes on along the minus strand of CM062293.1, from coordinate 302,411,412 downwards.
AAATCAACATATTCGGACATATTCTGAAAATGCCCAAGCCATACCCATTATATATGGGACCCCACCATATGCACATGCTCTAGCAGTTGTGTTTTGTCATTTCTCTTCCAACTAGATCACAAATTTGCTCATGGAAAAAAACTCATTTTGGGACCGACGGACACCCACCACCCCCGCCTATGTTCCTGGAGTTTTTTTCCGCCCCCCCCCCCACCCCCCCGTGTATGCTAGAAATTCATTGTTAAAACTGTCAATGTCAATTTTAGACACTCATTTTGAGAAACTGTCCATGATCGGCGAGAACACACTCTAACGTAATGAGTATTTCAAGGCCATGAAATTTTAGACTAGATTAGAGATGCACTGCATCGCCGTGTGTCACTTGTGGCACGCGGCAGTGCTATGCTTCACTGACTTCTGTTGGAAATTATTTAGTTTCGCGCTCTACCAGAAACTCTGAGTAGTATAGGAGGGTTCAGACGTCCCCTGTTACCCGAACTTTTGCAGGAGCAGGTAGTGTTAAATTACAACAGAAACCTGAGTTTTGCCGGAGCAACTTTTTCCTTGGAAAAAAGGCCGCTCATTCGAGCTAGAGCCGGCATGCGGCGTACGTACAGCATATATACAGTAGTTTAGCGAGGTATACATGTATATATGGATATGGGTTTGGGTGTATAGTATGCGTATGTGACAAAAGACTGATGGGGAAGTAAGTTTCCTTGAAAAGATTTATCCGTGAACCGGTTGATGTTGTCCATTAAGTTGTGACGTCTTTGAGTGCACGCGACGTCATAGAAACGTTGCCCGCTATTGATGTCCACTGTGCAATCAGATAGAACGTTGTTCGCGTCAGGATTTGTCGGGCTTCTCACACAGGGCTGACAAGGTAGTACTGTATCGGCGGTATATACCCCTGTTGGTCTACTGTTAGCCTTTAGTGCTACTTACCTATCAAATGCTTTATTTCATAATGTATTTGCTATAGGTAGTACGTAATGCTAGGCCAGGTGGCATTAGGTGAGAATGCTTGGTTTTCTTGTATGGTAGTATATGATGTGTGGTGTGTGCCCCTATTGTCCTTCTGTTGTAGGTAGTGCGTAGATTCTATGGGAATTAAACACTAGTTGCTCCGGCAAAGATCCGAGTAATTGGGGGACGTCTGGACCCTCCTACACCACTACTATGAACACCACTGCTTGTTGTAGATTTCGGACATACCTGATATCGTTTTTGTTATTCATTTTTCGGACATATCGTACTACCCGAATTTATTTTCGTTGAATTATTAATATATGGGATATGTCTGAATTTATTTTATTTTTCAAATATAAGTCATATCGGCATGTCATATTTCTATTTAAACAATTTCTAGCAATATCTGTCGTACCTGACTTCCATTTATTTTTAATAATTAGAATGCTGATGGGCACATCTGGTCATTTTCTTGTGCATTTTTCAAATGTTTGGTATAAATTTTGCAAGTAGATTGTTCTTCCAAGCGGACATATCTTGTCACATCACTTAATGTATGTCGTCTATTCAGCCACTCGCACACATTTCCACCTTTTTGAACTAACGTGAATTACAATCGAACAAGTGCACACGCTGTGGATTTTTCTTTGAAAATGCCAACACAAACATGACTCTGAATTCGTTCAGGGTGATTAATAACCGATCATGATTGATTTTTTCTAAGGACAATAACACAGCCATTAAAAACACTTTTCATACAAACATGCAAATGTGCTCGTAGTATTTTTATATAATTACGGGTTTCAAAAGAACTGGCATCACACGTGTGATAGGTGGACACGGTATATCGTGTTGACATGTGGCATTAACCCTCTCATAGTGAGGGCTTGTCGATAAGCTATGTTGGTATTCAGATACGGAAAATACTGAACTTGTTGATTTTATGGTCTTTTTACTTGGTCACAAGAGACAATTATGATATCGACACGGTCACAAAAGAGAAGGTTGCCTCTCTAGAAACAGTCTGTTCCTGTTATTCAGAAGCGACTGAAACTCAATGAAAATGGTGGGGCAGAATTGTCCAAGACTACCGTGGTTCGACCTAGTGGAGAAAATCTACAATCATATATCGGCAAATTACCCATTACTCTCGTTTAGATGAGCATGCCACTGTGGCATGGGGGGGGGGGGGGGGGGGGTACTTCAAACATCTTCCATCCCGAAGGCTAGCACTGATTCCGTGTTCCTCAAGGATCTGTCTTGGGTGCGTTTCTGTTCCTGGTATATATAAATGACATATCGGAGATTATTGAAGCTGTTAACACGAATGTACGCTGACGATACATGCCTTACAAAATCAAAACCCATGGACACAGATCTTGTATCTCATCTAAATAAGACCTTGAAAACCTAAACAAATAGTCGTACCAATGGCTAGCAGCCTTTAACGAACCTAACTAAAGCTATTAGATTTTCATTAAGTGCCACAGATGACCACAATCCTAGCTTAGAATCGATAGCAGCTCAATCGGCGTAGTCGACACACACAAACACCTTGGAATAGTATTACAATCGAATCTAAACTAGAACTCACAGATTAACGAAATATATAATAAAGTGAACGGCCGGCTAACACAAATGCGATACCGGTACCTTAAATTTAAACTTGACAGGAAAACCCTTGAACTGATATATTCAGCATATATTTTGCCGCTCATGGATTACGAAGATATTGTTTGGGACTGTGCCCCCTGTTTCCTACTCCACGAGCTTGATAATCTGCAATATGTCGCAGCTCGTATAATAACTGGAATCACGAGCTCTACCTTAAATAAAAGACTTCTACCAAAACTCGGGTGGGTATCGCTCTCAAAGCGGCGAGAAAAACAGACTCTGTTCGCTTTTCAAAATCATCCATAACGAAACACCATCGTTCCTGAACAACTTGCTTGACACTCGCACTCCTGACGTCTCCTCTTATGACCTACGTGATCCTTCCTACTTCACTCTACGAGACAAGTAGTGAGCGGTTCACACGATCCTTTTTTCCATTCGCAATAGTCTCCCCTTCCAGTTGCTCAACGCTCAAAGTTGTTACGAATTCAAATATAATTATTCATTGTTAAACCCCAATTCAAGGCCTTCATTATACTATCTAATGGGAAAGAGAATTGCCAATATTATCCCATGTAAACTTCGAAACAACTGTAGTGATTTGAACGATGAAAATTTTCGAAACCTCATATCTCCATCCCCTCAGTGCTCATGTGGACATCCCAGTGAGGATGCATACCACTTTTTCTTTATAGGGGTCTGGGACTAACATTTCTAAACAGTCTATACACGCTGGAGATTTATTCTATGGAAAATCTTACGTATGGAAAACCAGCACCCACGGAGCAACAAAACGAACTAATTTTGAAGAAAACCCAGTTATTGATTACATCCAGTGGGAGATTTGCATAACTATTCTGACCAATGTTAATCATTGCTCGTTGTTGGTCTCCTTTAGATAATAGCTTAAACTGAAGGCAATCTCGGTGAATTTTAACTCATGATTTTCTGGGGGGGGGGGGGGGGGGGTCTGGGTTCTGAGGTTTTTCATTTTTCTTTTTTCTTTTTTCTTGTTTTTTTAATTTTTGTTTTCCTTTGTTCATATGTTCGGAGAGGGGTTGTTAATAAGTTAAATAACTTGCACTCCAATCCAATTCTGCTGTATTTATGGCGAATAAAATAAATTTAAACCAAACTAAGATGGTTGAAGTAGAAGAGACTGAAGCTACAGAAGTCAGAGAATGTGGAAATCTTCGGCCAAGTGCAACTGAATTTGTTTGGATTGGTAGATAATACATAGAGGAATACCTGAAAATGGACACGTCTGTCTGTGCTTATTTGTTCAACTCCTTGTGTAATCACGTAAAACGTCTGCGGAAAAAATGTGGAGAGGCACGTGTCCCCTGTGAACCCCCCCCCCCCCCCTCCCGGTCCGCCGCCACTGCTGCTATTGTCACTAATAAATCATCACTTCTTCTTCCCAACTGCGGAGGAATTAATCTCGTACTCATCTCACAAACCTCTAATGTCGAATGAATTGCGCATTTTTTGCTCCGTATTTACAAAAATTCCTTGGTCGGCCTGATGGGGACTTTTGTTAGATAAAGAGCGAAACATATACTCAGAACGACAGACGCGTGTGAATGGGTTAATCGATATGGCACGACTGCCAGCGCGGAAGGATAAAACGAGAGGATGCAGGCCGCGAGTTTAATCCTTCCGCGATGGCAGAAGTGCCATATCGATTAACCCATTCACATGCGTGTGTCGTTCTGTGTTTATTACACACCTTCGCGTCTATAAAAGGAATTATTAGGAGTAGACACCAATTCATTTGACAACTCGTCCCCTATGTTCCAATGTGTTCTATGTGCCAGTGGGCACGTAGAACACATTGGAACTCAGGGGACGAACTATCAACAAAAAGAATACACTTTATCGTCAGCCAAATTTGCAAGGAAACCCCCTTTTGCTATTTTAGCTATCGCTGGCGATTCAAATTGTAATTGCGGTGCTCGATTTGTAAAAAATTCTAGTGAAATTTCGCTTCTGTTTATAAATAGTCCGTGAATGATTTCTGTTCCGCACATATCGGATTTTCATTTTTTTCATGGTTTAGTCGCTGTAGATGAGGGTTTTAAAGAACAGGCGTGTAATAAACGTAATTTCCCCGACTTTTGAGGCTATATAAGAGACATATAGAACGAGGCAATTTTCGGTCACATCTCAAGAGTTAATATTAGTACTCTGTGGACCCTCTTTTTTCTAATACTCAAAAGAATTGCAATGACGGAAACCCAGAGGAAATCAAGTTTCAGGTAACCGCATTTGAGTGTTTAAGACCCCAGATTCTCCAGGGGTCGTGAGGTTGTGGTGTAAATACATTAATAAAGAAACTGTTGACCTATTTCCTATATGTATCCATACATGGAGAAAATTTTCGATTTGTGAGATCTTACGATAAAATCTAGTAGCGTTACGTTACATATTGCAACTTATGCCAAATTGTTGGACATATGTATTTGCAAATGCCTCATATTCCTAAGATATATTTTATCCCAATCTCAGTCCTAACAGATCGAATATGAATTTTGGACCACAGTTAGGGTGTGTCCCCCCACCCACCACCCTCCCCAGTTTTGTGTTGTTTTTCGATATCAAAAGTCAGAGTTGGTTCATTTGCACTCTCAAACTTTATGAGCAATACCAAGATTTTTTTGTCAGGTCTGAAATTGACAAAGCCCCAAAAGCACGATGCGGTCTTTTTCGCGATTACATCGCGATCCGATTGAAACACATTACTCCACAGGGTTAATATTCCGTAAATAAAATACAGTCATGGCTGGCAATTTTCGTCATTGGAAGAGATTTACGTGAAAGATAGTTTCCCGTAATTTCTTAAAACTGTCAGTAAATGTAGCACTGGGAATATCATTTAAATATTGAAAGTTCGAAATGTTAATTTGAATCATGGATGTGCGCATGAATTCACAAACTTCGGGTTATGTCATGTAGAGCAGTATAAAAATACAGAAGCTGACTTTTTACAATTTTTGCCCAATCAGTTTGAACGTTTGACTATTATTCTCTGTTGAAACGCATTTAAAAATAAAAAAAAACACGACGCTGTCAACATCTTTTGATATTCTAACCTTTTCTGTTCATGATATCAACAGTGTGTGCATCGTGACATATAATACAGACACCATCATTCCCATTAATATAAAAGCTTAGGATGTGAGATTTGCTATTTATTTTCTTAGAAGAATAAAAAGCATGCATATTTCTATGTTTCCGTAAAAAGCCAATTTGCTTTTCTCACTTTCAATAATCGAAAACAACAAGCAGCTCCGAGAGCTATTTGTTGTTTTCATTTATTAACAATTACGAAAGGAAACTGTGCTGTATTTTCTTCTGATGTCATAGGTATTTTCTCAACAATTACTTGCTTCTCAGTTGGACTATCCTCGCTCATCTGATAATTTCAAGGATAATACCTTTATCAAAAGTTGATTTTAATGCCGATTGAAGTCAGGGATGGAAATAAAGTACACGTCAAAAGAAACTAAATGAAGATCACATCTACAATTAAATGTTCTTATGCTTACCTTTTTGACAAATTAGATTCTAGAGTGTTGCTGGGCGGGGAGATAGGGAGGGGGGGGGGGGGTAATCGGACAGAGAATTTCGACAGAATCGTGACCCAGTCGCACTTTTATGGTCGACTATGCATCGAATCGAAGTGAATCGAAGTGAAGAAAATATTCTTCAACATTAACCCTTTACCCAACGTAACTGCCAAAAACGGCCAGCGCTTTTCTCAAAAATCGCCAATTAATTTTCAGTTTTTTCTCAATAACATAGGTTATGACCCCTCCTTGGAACGAGCTCGTCGAGCTCGTTCCAATGAGGGGTCATAGCCTATGTTTTTGAGACAAAAAATGAAAAAATTAGTTATTCAATAATTTTGTTTGCAAGTGTCATCTGCTTTTCATGTTAGGTAAAGGGTGAGTACCAATCAACACAGGAAAAATACTTCACAGACTTAGGGTCTGCTGCAGACCTCCATCAGGGTAGAGAAAAAGCCTAAAAAATAAAACAAAGCACACGAACCATTAGTTGATGGACATTTAGGGATAAAGTACTATAAATTTAGCCATGACTGCAACGACGTGTAGTTAAGTCGGAAATAAAAAATAACCGTTGCAAAACTGCGAAGTTATTGAAAGGTCCAGAAGCCCCCTAGCTCAAAACGTGTCTCGAGATAAACGTTCAGTTATCGTCCAGAATATCTTCTTATCAGAACATAGGCCCTAAATAAAGTTGCCCTGTTTTAATTAGAAACATAATCTAAAAACTGAAAGTAAATACGTTTAGTTACGAAGGTGTATAAAAAATACCTAACTGGGTCAGTGTTTTGGTTCGCATTCAAAAACCGCCCCAAAATATTTAGACTTTTATTAACGTTACGGTCTGAATCGGTTAGTAAAGTTGCCATTGAAGTTTTATTATTTTTTAAGTTTGACTCGAACACATAGCTTATGAGGCTCCATTGGAACGAGCTCGATGGGCTCGTTCCAAAAAGAAGTCGCGAACTATGTATACTACGATAAAATGATTTTTTTTATTTCTAAAAAAAAACAACTTTTTCACATGTTTTTTCTATTTGAGTTGGATGAAGGGTTACAAAATTGCTTTTTGAATCCTACACGACTCGCACAAATCGACTTCTCGCTTCACTGTGAGATGTCCATCCAAATGTCTTCAGCACCATCTGTAATTTCAAAATCCGTCTTTGAAGTGTATGATAAAACCAAAAATAAAACAAAATATTATATAATGACTGAAACAATATACGATGAACATTTAAAGACGTTTCAGCAGTTTTAACCCTTTATCGACCAACTATACCAAGAATCTAAAAATGTACTAATTACCGAAATATTTTACCATCTCACCGTTTTAACGGTTATCTTCAGGTCGACCGTTTGATAGACGTTTCAGCAGTCTTTAACCCATTATCAACCAAATATGCCAAGAATCGTAAAAATGTATTAATTACCGAGATATTGTATCATCTCACCGTATTAATGGTTATCATCAGGTCGGCGGTTTGCTAAATCAAGGAATTTGATAGCCTGAAAATTCCGTAGATTTGAGGCAAATCAGATGTGTATTTGTGAAAACATCTGCGGTGATGGCCTAGATTCAATGACGGAGCTAAGAATATGATACTCATATATTGCAGACGATTTGGCTCTTGCAGACGATTTGGCTCTAATGCAGGGTTGAAGCTAAATAAAAAGTAGACGAAAAATATCAAATTCATCACGTCCGAGATTCATAAACAAAGTCTTACGAAAGTCTAAGGTAGACTAGGGTCAAATGCTGCATTAGCGAGGTCTACGATTTAAACAGTATTCATAACAACTGTCTAACGCTAGACAATGTCTCACATTAGACGTAACAAAGCAGTTTTAGACTAAAATCCTAAACAAGCTTGGGGCATGTCCAAGCGAAAGTCTAACTTTATCTAACTTTTTATTGCGCCTTCACTGTGATACTTTCTACATAGAGACAAATTGGCGTCTTCCGAGTTTGTGAAATTGACGAAATGGAGCGGAAGGAGGGTGGCTACGGCATTCGACCACCACGATGTACTTACCCTCCCGAAATGTATAATGACGGGAAATGCCTTTGGAGATCCCGTCTGACGAAAGAGAATACTGTAGGCCTCATATCCGATCTGGCTGGTGATTTGCAGAGACAAACTTCGCGGAATCACACTGTATCAGTTACCATTCAGGTTTGCGCGGGTCTGCGGTGTTTTGTGCAGCCGGATCATTCCAGGTAGTTAATGGTGACTTACATGGATTGTCGCAACCGACAATCAGCCACGTTGTTGCGGACGTTATCCAGGCTATCTGTAGAGGGAAATGACATCTGACACGGTTTCTCATGAAGCGAGTAGAGAGATGGATGGAATGGAAAGGATGGCAGGAATGCCTGGAATTTTGGGGTGCATTAATGAGACGCACACACCCACGTTGAACCCAGGTGGTCCACATGCAGAGCGTTTTGTGAATCAGAAAGGGGGTGGGGGTTAGCCTGAATTGTCAAATGGTCTGTTATCACAAAATGCGATTCATGGATGGTGTTAGCATGTGGTACGGTTATGCCCATGACTCCAGAATCTTCCAGGAAAGTGAAGTTCGCATACGACTTTTGGACTGAGATCTCAATGGCGTGGGGAATATTATTGCTGAATCAGGCTACCAGTGTACCAGATACATACTAACACCTTTGTGGAACACTAGAACATAATCGGAACGCAAATACAACAAGGCATTAACATGGTCAAGAAGCGTGATAAAACGTGTCTTCGGAGTATATAAGAAACGTTTTTCCTGTGTTGCTGTCGGCAATAGATTACACTTATCGAAAATAAATATCTCATCCATGATGCCATTAACAGATTATATGCTCTCTTCCACCTCTTCCTGCTCCTTCCCATCTCGTCCCCATCTGATTGTCCGTGAACTCCTTCTAGACCAATAAACCAATTTTAATTAAACTTCGCATATATACTATTTATTGGTGTAAGAAGAAAATAAGGTCATTTGGTGTTATCTAACAACACCAGGAGTGAAGATCTCCAAGTACAGGTATTTGATATAAGTCGCGGAAACAGACGCTTCGCGTCCTTTCCGCCACTGAAGGAAACAGGGAAGAAGGAGGGGGCGGTTTAAATCGATGTATTATTATTATTACATATAGATAAGGCGATAATTGCATGTCCGTCCTTAAATTCGTAGGCAAATAAACCGATGTTAATGAAAGAGGGCAGAAATACTCCTTAGGAGTGTAAGAGGAAAAATAAATTGCCTGTTCGGTTCCATACCACCACCCCCATCCCCACCAGGTTGGAGTCCGCCCTATCCCGTTCTCTCTGCAACTAACTATAACATTTATACAAGAAATGTGCACAAAAATACAATGCTTCAGAGAACGACCTCGAAGCGCTTCCACCCCACTGCCGTCACGCACGCACGCATGCACGGAAAGGCTGGGAAACAACTGCTTTCTCAAGTCTGTGTACCAAAAACTATTATATCACACATAATTATGAGCTAATTTTTAGTGTCCTGTTACACGAGGCCTTGAACATTGTTTGTGAATATTAATTAACTCTTAGAAGCCGAGAGTCGAGTTTTCTTGCCTGTGATGTAACACGACAGGGAATCTGGATGTGACAGTTCGGATATCTTTGAGCTTGGGGAGAATTAAACACTGGGCAGGTGCTTCTAGTCAAGTGTCATCTGCCTGAATAGGCAGACGACACTTGACTAGAAGCACCTGCTTTACTGTAAGTTTTTCACGGTATGTCATATTCAATAAATTCGTTCTGATTCCCCGGCTTCTAAGAATTAAATCAATATTAATTAAATCCAATTTGTAGACTTGTCTGAGTAGACGAGTTTATCGAAATTTAGACTATAGTCAACCCTAGACATGTCTATAGTTAAACTTTGTTTATGAATCTCAAACAACCTCACTGGCATTCAAGTCAATCTAGAGTGTTAGATACTAACAATGATGACATCCGACTTGCGTGTTCACTCACCGGATGGAATTCAAATGACATTCACTTCCGCCGATTTGTCACATTTAAAGACAATCTTGTCTGAGGAATCCTAGCTGGGTTTAGGTTTTTTACGTTGTGGTTAAGATATGAAATATCGATTATTAACCTACACAATGTCTAAACAACTATGACTTCTCAGTGCTCGTTGTGTAAATCTCGAAACAAGGAGGTAATGCCGCGTCAATGAGAAGTACGGAAACTGAGATATTTAATTTCATTTAAATTCAAATTTAATTGTTTTTTAATTTCCAGGCCAAAGACATTATTATTTTCAACCCGCCGCCATCTGGCTGCGGGTTGAAAATATTAATGTCTTTCTGCCGCAGCCTCAGAGTTACATTTATCATTATTAACTTTTGACGGATCTTCGGCTAGTCTTCAATACAGGTTGCATTCGAAAAATGAAATGACAAAACACGTCATTTTTCCCTAAATAAGCTATTAATGCGATACCTTTTGATATGAGTGGGAGTGCGGTGGCGGTGGCTCAGTTGGTAGAGGTGCAGGCTGCAAGCCGAGAGGTCCTCTGTTCGAATCCCACCTGCTGCAACCGCGTTGTGTCCTTGGGCAAGACACTTCACCCCCATTGCCCACGTGGGCGTACTGCACGTCGATGGTGCACCTGTCTTCAACCAATGCTAACCCTGCTTGTGTGGAGTTGGTATGTTGGGGAGCTGACAGTTGCTCGCCGTTGCTCGGTGGTTCTCTCCGGGTACTCCGGCTTCCTCCACCCGTAAAACTGTCACGGTCATGGGTAGCCATTGTGCAGAAATATGTGACCTTAAACACCAATAAATAATAAATAAATATATTTTGATTTGAAATATGAAAAGTAAGCTAAATAAGACTTCAATAAGCGAAGTTTCCCATGTCCTCGCCTCTTAGGCAACTCCTGCGGCCTGGTTGGGATCCTTCTATACAACACGTAAAAACACAGACTATTTTCTTATTTTAAATAAAATACACTGCCTTTCTTACTTTAATGGGACAAGGTGCAGTAAGTTTCAGACTGCCATTTGATAATTTAATATTTTGTTTTACATTAAGATGACCATTTACCTATTATTGATAATGTATAATGATAAGGAATAAATGAGAGAGCCTGTTAAAAAAGTACCTCACCTACTGCCATCTTTCTTTTTTTTGGGGGGGGGGGTGGAGGGGGTCGGGGCAATTTAACTATAAATAAGCATATAAACAGTAATCAGCTACAATATTTCATGACCGAGAGCGTTTTAAAGAAAATAATTTGATGTAGGCGAAAAATGAGTGTGTTGCTGATGGTCATATTTTTCACAACTCGTTCTGACACCCATCGTCAAACAGCACCTGGCTTGAGTTCCAAGTTTCCTTCAAGTGGACACTGGCTACTCAACCTTTCCAGCTTTCTTAAATACCAAACAGAAATTCCTAGAAGGAGGTTTAGCGGTCTTTCTTTGAATAGCGTAATAGTGATTAATGGGGTCTTTGAGTTTTATTGAATTTACCATACACCACACCATAATGTGCTAAATTCGCGTTTTCGTCAAAGTTAATATAACCTATTCGCTACGCATAATTTGCATCTCCGCAGGGTTTGGAGTGGTCACGTGCTGCACGGATACACCTCTTCCGGTATAGACAAAACGTTTGATTAATAATATCAACAACCTCCCCCCAAAATATGCATTTATTTACATATCTACATATCCATTTCGAATCGATCTTGACATCCCCTACCGAGGATCATGCTTCCAGTTGTTACACAACATACAAGATTGAGTCGAACTCTCCGCTCTCAAACAACTTAGAAAATTTCATGAATTTCACACACAGTTCATGAATTTAGTGGATAAACTGGCATCTACTAAAGACAAAAAGAAATTTTCCGTTAGGGCACTTGCCCAAAACAAACCATTTTGTAACAGCAAGTGCTCACGTCTCTTTTGCATCGCTCTTGTCTGAGCGCTCCCCCGACAACGGCGTCCCCAATTTACTTGGCGTCCATGCATCGCGACTGAGATAGTTAGCCGTCACATGTTCACCCCCCTTAGATCGCCTTACGCCCAGTGGACCCGAATACACGGGTATGTTATGTAAACAAACTCTCTCCGTCTTTACATTTTCCCAGGTTTCCCGTCCCATCACGTGCCAGCGGATGGGATTCCGTGAAGTCAAATTCGAGAGTTCAAACTTTCAACCAGAAAACTACGAACATAACGAATCTAATCGTGTGTGGTAGAGTTAGCTCATTCAAGCAAGTCTGAATTAGTTGAATGAATGACTGAATGAAAATTTATTCTGCAATGTAACATTCTCGCAAAAACACCGAAAGATAATAACAATAAAACGAATAGTCAGACAATGTAGAAATCAATGCGTGAACATGGAACCGCGTAGATTATGAATGCCTGTTGGTACATTGTTTGGAGATGTTATAGCCAGATTGGCTGTCTTCCTGGCATATCCATGCTGTTTACAAGGACATCTTTCTCAGATTGCTCTCAGAGTGTACATTCGATTGCTTTTGGTTAAATTCCTAGCTGCATTATGTGGAAAAAATCCGTGAAATTTCGGTTTGTTCGTTTGTTTATTGGGGTTTAATGACACTTTCAATAGCCTGGGTCACATCGTGTCTGACAGTTTTACGATAAGCGGTAGCCCTGCAAGAACCACCGAACAGCGGCGAGGACCCTTCGAATTCTCCAGTTACTAACTCTGTACAGGCAGAGTTATCAGCGGTTGGAGGCAAGTGTACCCTCGACGGGTAGTACGCTTTAAGACACAGCGCGACTCGGCCCCCATATGAACAATCAGGATTAACTGGTAAAGTATTAAGTTAAGTGTAATAGGCACTCTCCCATAAATTGTAACAAGGCAAATTCTAACAGATAAAATAATATCACTTCAAAGATAATATGAAGCACATCCACAGAGTATGAAACCCTTAAATTGCGGTACTGGGACTTCAGAATAAAGCCCAAATATGGGCTTCCAGCACTCTATCAGTTAAGTGTCTTGTCCAAGGACACAATGCAGTTACTGTTGATCAGGATCTAACCATCGACCTTTCCTTGTAAAATCTAATGTTTTAATCATTGAGCCACCGAGCTTCCTGAAATTTCGATATTTTAACATCAGTGTGCAAAGTGTTAAAACGAAGTCGGAGATTTCGGTGACTGATCGGAACAGTTTGTTGAGAATTCTAAAAAATGAAGCCTTAAAATTCTGCCACTGGATCGTGCCAGAAGACACATTCTTACTCCTATGAACAATGTTCTTATATACATGTACTTGAATGAAATTGATTGTGGAAAGTGCAAATTGGACGAAAAAGGAATGATTGTAAGAAGAAAAAAGGACGTTTGCTTGATTTCCCAAATTATAACCGCTTGGCTTCCCAAATTATGCCCGAGGGAAGATTCTTTCACGGAAAAAGAAGGAAAAACAATTCTACGTGGCTTCTGGGTCGTCACTGGTGTACGGTACATTCCATCATTGTTCAAACATAATTTGCACATTTATTTGATTTGTTTCATCGTCTCGATGCACTAAGGGCCGCCTATGGTACTTTTATAACGGACATTATTTAAAGTACATTGACTGAATAAAAGTGTAACAGCAAACAGTAAAAGTGCAAAGGCACTAATGTAATTTTAATTCCACCAGAATGGATAACGGAAAACAATTAATTTCCGTTTCTGAAAATGAAACCACACTCGAACACCATTATTCTCAATTCAGAAATATCAGTCAAAAGATACCAGAAAGGAACATTTAATGCGAGACCGTTTGTTTGTGAATTATTAATGAATCCATATTTCGGTTTGACGAGTAATACAGAAGTCTCATCTGCAAGTAGAAGCGTTTTCAATCGTTTATCTGACACGACTAGGAAGTAATACTGGCAAAAACATTTCTTGAATATCTAAACACTCCAATTTTCGGCCTGAAGAATACAGCTTAGGATCCCTCTTTGGATCGAGATCGATACACACTCACTCCCCTCTAGCTAAGTCCCTGGTTGTGTCTGTACCCTGAAGAAGGTCTTCGTCAGACCGAAAGCTAGGTGAAAATTTTTTTTTTTTCCTGTGCTGTTTGAGCTTTATTTAGACGAATATATTTTTTTAACCCTTTACCTAACATGAAAAGCAGACGACACTTGCAAAAATAATTCTTGAATAACTAATTTTTTTCATTTTTTGTCTCAAAAACATAGGTTATGACCCCTCGTTGGAACGAGCTCGTTCCAACGAGGGGTCATAACCTATGTTTTTGAGACAAAAAATGAAAAAAATAATGAAAATTAACAGGCGATTTTTGAGAATCGCGCTGGCCGGTTTTGGCCGTTACGTTGGGTAAAGGGTTAATTGTACACATGTTGTCCTACTAAATAAAATCAATCAAATCAATATCGATCATTCGAACAGTTTTGAATCTGTGCGAATCAAACGAATCGGATCATCGTGACGATTCCGAATCTATTCGAATTTGAAAACTGCGCAAGGCCTTAAGGTGAAGTTTATATTTAATGAATATTTCTAAAAATCTTGTGAAAAACGTTTAAGAAACACAAGCATTGTTTCGACGAAAGGACCGCCTGATTCAATCCGAAGACGAAATTTCTGTCTTTTCAAATTTTCAAAGGCTTATAGGCGTTAAATTGGCACACAGGGGCCCGTACCACTTTTCAGATATTGACAGGTGACACGCGGTTTTTAAACCTAGACCAAGACAAGAACATTCCCGAAGATTCTTATGGCCACATACTTTGCTTCTCGACTAGTTATTCAAACCAGGTGTCTACGACCATCATAATTGCCACGACACTCGGCAATATCTTGGTAAAAGCCGTGGCACTCTGGGCTGCTCTGTCTGACAGATAATCAATCTCGCAACCCTCCTACAAATATAAAACAAGCGAATTATAGGGCAAAACTATTTTTCCCAGCTACTGTCAGACAAGACAAAGATTTTCAGGGGAGGGGTGAGGGCGGGAACATCCTCCCACCCACTCCCACACACACACCTTACAAGGTTTTACCTCACTGAATAGATCTTTAAATAATGAAAATCCATTCTCCACTTGCTCTAGGTACTATATTTATGGATTGCGAAACCACGGAATATAGGGATATTACTGGATATATAGCTACGTACATAACAAAACTGACGTATCCGTCCGCGGAATTTAACTGTTTGTGCAGTTGAAAACAAATTATTTTTCAAAATATTTCAAGAAAACAATAGCACGTGATCCTTCATTGGAACGCGATCGTTGAGCTAGCTCCAGTGAGGGATCACATGAAATGTTCTTTTCAATTTTTTTGAAAAAATTGAAAAAAAATAGCTAAAATAATAAGTTCTGATGCGTTTGGTAAATATTAACTGTATTTTTTCCACGGAATGATCGGCATCTACCACATTTCTCATTTACTTCATTTAATACTATGCAGAGGGATTGCTCAATGTGCTTCAAACCAAACAGTTCTATCCCGACTAGCGGTAACTGCGTTGTGTTCTTGGGCAAGGCACTTAATCCCGATTGCCCACGTTGGGGCACGGTTGTGCTGTGCACTAAAGCGCCCGGTACGTCGAAGGTGCACTTGCCTTCAACCAGTGCTGATCCTTTTTGTGCGGAGTTAATACAATGGAGGAGTTTGATAGTTGCTCGCTGTTATTCGAGTGTTCTCTTCGGGTACTGCGGCTTGTTCAACCCGTAAATATGTCAGATACGAAATGATCCCGGCTGTCGAAAGTGTTGTTAAGCTACAATAAATAATACAAAGCTCGCTATATTGATAAATGTCTTAATATAAAGAACCGTTAACTCCCATAAAAGTATAAATACTGGCAAGGTACTTTGCAATTTCTCCATGGAAATGTGTGGGACTAAAAATTTGATAGACGCTGTTGACGTTTGAAGATTTTACTAAGATCTAGGGGGCGCGGTGGCGTTGCGGTAACCGGTTCTCGTCAGACCACCGAAGTTAAGCAATGTCGAGCCCGGTTAGTCCTCGGATGGGTGACCATCTGAGCGATCGGTCCGGACTCCCGCGTTGTGTCCTTGGGCAAGGCACCTAACCCCGATTGTCCACATGGGGACAAGATGACGCCGTGTACTAAGGCGTACTGCACGTCGATGGTACGCATGTCTTCAACCAATCTAACCCTGCCTGTGCTGCAGTGCGGAGTTACGATGTTGGGGAGCTGGCAGCTGCTCGTCGCTCGGTAGTTCTCTGCTGGTACTCCGGCTTCCTCCACCCGTAAAACTGTCACGATCATGGTTAGCCATTGTGCATAAGTATGTGACCTTAAACACCAATAAATAAATAATAAATAACTAAGATCTAGCTGGTCCATTTGGTTGGGTCCTGCAGAGCTTGGAAGATTAGAATAATCGATATTGGGTGAAGCATGATTTTTAACGGAGGAACGATGGCAAATAAATTTCTTCTACCGGCGGAATCACGCCACAGAAATGAAAGGATCGTTGCCAGTTCCGTCTTCTGTTCAATCGACTTATTGCCTTGGTTATCTGTCTTACATTTATTTATTTTATTTATTTATTCATTTATTGGGGTTAAACGACACACCTCGTGTCGGACAGTTTAACGGGTGGGAGAGCTGGAGCACCCAGAGAGGACCATCGAGCAACCGCGATCAACTGCCAGACTCCCCAACGTACTAACTCCACACAAGCCGGTGTAAAAGGAATGGAAGTCCGTAGGAACGTTAGTCCCTCTGGACTATTATTCCGCGGAATTATAGTCCTTGGTCTAACATTTCTAGGAATAGTAGTCCGCCGGATAACTATTCCTAGAAATGTTAGACCTAGGACTATAATTCCGCGGAATAATAGTCCAGAGGGACTAATTTTCCTACGGACTTCCATTCCTGTTACACCGGGTTAGCATTGGTTCAAGGCAAATGTACCATCGATGTGCAGTACACCTCAGTACACAGCACCTCCGCGCCCCCGAGTGGGCAATCGGGATTAAGAGCCTTCCCGAAGGACACAACGCAGTTGCTACTGGCGGGGATCAAACCGTGGACCTTTCGGTTTGAAGTCTAATTCCGTAACCACTGAATCACCGCGCTCCCGTCTATCTTAACCCTTTGAGACTTTAATGATCATGACGTCCAAACGTCAATGGGAATTCAGTTTCTTCAACGGTTTTCAAAATGCGACGTCAAACGTCGGAAAGTACAAATAACAAGATATTTTTCACATTAGTGATTATCTGATTGAGGGCTAGATTATTTTTGGTGGTCTGAATTTGTTATTCAAAACTTGTTTTATAAAACTTGTGAGTAGTATGTCATGTACCCGGACAGGGATAGGTTGGGGGACCCCGGTGGGGACCCCGGAAGTGACGTCATGTCACGTGACCTAGTGCCGCCATGTTGTGTTGTCATAGTAACCCGCGTAAGCGGCCATGTTGTGACGTCATCTCCATAGTGATACGTGGTGTGAGTGCGCATGCACAGCGCGTGTTGTTAGGGTGATACGTGTTTCCGTCGTCCATTTTGTATACTGGAGGCCGCCATCTTGGTTTCTATGGTAGCACGTGATTGCTATGTTACCAATGGCTTCTAACAAGACGGGGTATCTTCGAAGGGTATGTTCGATTGAATCAGAGTATTACGAATTACCACAAACAACCCGGCAATCCCTCCAAATCACCAAAATCCACCCGAAATCACCGAAATTGGCTTTATTTGATACGGATTTCCCATGTTATTGGTTTTATTGACTTAGCACGTAGTGCCATAGTACTAAGGGGGTATAAGGGGTACGTTCGATTGAATAGGAGTAATGTTCTGGCTTTGAATTCGCCCAGATTCCCTTTTTGGATCCTTATCCCATGACGTGTTATTTTCCAATAAGAATAGCATTTGAATTGAATTTTGAAATTCATAGCAAGTTACTTACCAAAAAGCCCATGATTTATGTCGGGGACTAAAAACGTAGACAGAAAATACAATTCCAGAAACTTCAAGTGTTAAAAAGTCATAGTTTGTGCCTTGAAGGCATAAATACACTACAGATTTGTGTTGGGCACATTGTTAAAAAAAACATTCTGTGAGAAACTAGAATCCAGCAGTCGTTAGTAGCAGTAGATGTGTAGATCGGGCACTTTTGGGCGGACCCCGTGGTGGATCTCCGGCTTGACATCAAAGTCACTTGACCAAGCTACGTCATGCGTGATTGCCATAGTAGCCCAAGTGAGCTAACTTCCAGACTCCTCGTTTGTTAATTCCTCCTCCTTTGATGTCACTTGGTTGATATGCACCAGTTCAATGAAACACATCCCCAGGAGACACTCCCACCCTCTCGGGCTCATAGTAATCAAGTGCCCCCATGAAGGAATGAACAAACGAGAATTCTGGAAGTTTGGGAAATTGTCGGATTTATTAATTTGGGTAATTAGAAATATTCCAGTACACTCGAACATACCACGTCCTATTGAAGATTTGGGGTTACAAAAGAACCACTTGCCGACATAAAAACCAAGATGGCGGCCTCTTGCAAACAAAATGGACGATGGAAACACATACTACCATAACAACACGCGCTGCGAATGCGCACTGATACCATGTATCACTATGGGAATGACATCACAACATAGCCGCTCACGCGGCTACCAGGGCAACCAAACGTGACGTAAGTGGGACACATGACTATGGCGTCTCAAAGGGGCCGGATCCATATATCTCCTACGTCTGTTATTAATCTACTGCACTTTTTGCTAACGCAGCGCATCATGTAGACCTTTAAACCTCGAATTACTGAATGGTAACATCAATTTTAGGTTGTTCGACATTTTGACGCACAATAATTTGATGTGCGGCATTAGGATGCGCGTTTATCCGACGCTGTGACACTTGGACGCACTATACACTTTATAAGGAATCGGCGAAAAAGAAGAACTAAAGCCACATAGTTTACAATATATCTTTATTCACTTTTTAACAACTAATTTGATAGCACAGTATCAAGTTTTCATAACAAAATATTCATACCTTCCTTTAGCCCGGTGTATAAATATGAATATCCAGACAGTGTGGCAATATCGTTTTATCTTGAAGTTTATAAAAATAATATATATGGTAATGGTTTATGTATTAAAATTAACAATGTTACTCTTTGAAACAAATAATCAAAATCATCTCTTCCGTTTTTGTGTCATTGATAATAAAATACTAGTCACGAACGGACGTATATTTTGATGTGTATTGTTCCTTGTTGTTCAAAATGTGGCGTTTTATCATATGGTTAAAATCCAGAGAGTGTGGTATTATTCATGACAAAATATTACGCTTTCAACAGATGTTTATTTTTATGCGGTGTTATTTCTTTCTTATTCTAAATGTGATGTTTCATCATTTTGTTAAAACCCACTAAACATCGTTTTACACATCATCAGGGCAAAGATTCTCATTGGTTATTCCGGGGAGTCTATTATTAACTGATTCATTCATTTTTAATACACCTCATTGTGAAAATCACTACAAATAAAATAATTGTATTTTGTCGGCCAGACCTTGAAGAAGTCTTTTAAACAAACATGATAGGCCATGCATCTGTTTTACTGAACTGAATTTTTTCCTCAAAGTGCAGGTAGTATGTGAGAAAATAACTTCGTGTATATTCTACTGGTTAGTAAATGGTGCACTCTTCGGCAGTGCGTCGGGGCATATCAGTTTTCAAACTAGTGTTAATTTTCATACCGTCAGGAACATAAATGGATTACTCATACTACATCGGGGATTGACTACCATTCATAATTTGTTATTTGATAACTGCTAAATAAATGTCCTCTCTTTTTTCAAACACCGATAACAGCTGCCTCTTATACAAACTCTTAAGCCACCAGTCAAATTTTGTAAGGAATTCAACGCTGTTATGCCAGTCTATCCTATTATCCATGGGCTTTTGGACGACCGAATCCGGGTGGGGGGGGGGAGGGGGTGTAGTCGCGGCTTAAAGACACACCCAATATCTGAGCAACTACAAAAGCAGTGACCAAGTATCTCGACAAGCATGTAGAATAGACTTTTGTGAACAAGTCAGTGCCAAAAAATATGACATGACGACACATGACGTCATCATGACGTCAAATGTAATAAGAGTGTAAAGAAAAACAATAATTTTGTACGATTTTTTATGACAAAGAAAATATTAAATGGGATGAAAACTTATTATTAGAATTGTCTAAAAGGGCAAAATAAACAAAAGGAGAATTGGCAAAATACGTAAATTTGTTTGGATAATTTGTTTCGGACCCCTGGAGACAAATCGACCACACACCCTAAAAATACTAACTTAAAAAAAGTCATTCCAAAATCGGAAGAAGATTACACTTTAGAAATTATTCCATAAAAGCACGTTGGGAGTTTTTCTGCTTACTTGGTAATAAACAACTTGCCGCAGACAATTTACCTCCACCCCCATAAATAGGATTACAAAGCCCATCATCTGTGTCTGATATTCAATAGGCTATAATATTTCAGTTGGTTGGAAAGCGAATCATTTATTTTCTGTGAAATAACGAAAGAAATGTTTCTAAATCGAGAATGCTTGGACCCCATCTTTAATGACATCACAATACTGTTAGACACGTTTGTAGACTAAATACTTATAAATGAAGACTCATCAATTATGCTAATATACTGATGTTTTCAAGGCGAAATAAAATATTTATTGATTGGAGTATCTACAACTGGTGAACGAAAGAATATGTGTATATCATTGTAGATAATGGAGCATCATGTGGAAACAACGGCAGCCTGCGTACAAACTCCACAAAACGTAGGTAAACAACCAACCAGCAACGACGTCAGACCTTTCACGGAATTAGACTGGTAGCCTGAGAGCGTACCAATGAGAGTGACGCCTGGAAAGCTCACGAATTATTGTCACAGGTCGCAATTACACGTGGACGAAAAATAAGAGTGACTATTTCTAACGGTCATCATCCAACTGTTTCAGTAGGTACTGTCAAATAATTTAGTTCACATCGTTGTAACAAGATATTTAGAGGTTATTACTTGGTTAGTTTCTAATCGGCTGAGATATCAGCCTGTGCTAACTTCACATCAACCGTCGATCGGTTAGCTTCATATCGGTCGAGATATCAGCTCAAAGTAACATCAAATCAGCCTGCGACCGAAGGACTGATATCTCCGCAAATATGAAGCAACACAAAAAATAAAATCTTTATTAAATGGTAGAGTGCTAAATTATTTTTGGTCAGCAAGATTTGTTCTGATGTCTTTGCCTTGTTAAAAGTTATGGGAGAGTTCCTACGGACTCTCCCTCATAAACTGCAACAATGCAATTCCATACAGACTAAATAATTTAACTTCAAAGATGATATAAAGCACATTCACAGAATATGAAGCCTTTAACTTGTGGCACCTGTACTTTCAAGTAAAGCCCAAATTTGGGCTTCCAGCACCCAACCAAGTACAAAACGTTCTTAGATTTCTTACGAATTTCTGACAGTGTCATTGTTTCTCATTCTTTTTATAAAGTTCGAAATTCCTCGTCTCTCAAGGTTCAGCTATCCGAGCGTCCCGACTTTCCCATTGAGTAAGCCATAACGTTCAAACAGCTGAACCACCTCTTTTACCACAATGGAGAATCTCCCTTCTTTAGACTCTGATTTTATATTAAGTTCAATTTTCTGTACAGCTCTCTTCTTTCTTTTCTTCATCCATCTAATCATTACTTATTGCCATCATTAATTCCTCACCATACAAAAACACAGCTTAAAACTGCTCCATCATGCCTGGCACGGACAATTTTGCTGATTGCGTTTGAGGAATAACTGTAAACATTTCGATGTAGACAAAACACGGGGGACAAGTATAGATTGGTCCATATCAACCGAGAACGGCGTCATATCAGAGGAGTTTGAAATCATATTTGCCGATATTGATAATGGTCAGTTCTGGTATAGAAAATCATATCTAATAAATAAAGCATGACAGCGCATAATCAAATAAATAAAAATAATGGCTTACAGAAAATCGGAATGTCGCAACATACAAATGTCACAGCATTTAAATATCACTGCATCTATTTGTCGGTAGTGGAAATGCCAGGCGCCACAAGGTTGCGACAACCCAAATGAAATGTGTTTGGAACTTGTTATTCTGCAGATTTTGGCAGATCAGATATAATTTATTATTTGTTTGATATGATTTTCTTTTCAGGAATTGTCCGTTATTAAACACGGGTGACATGGCTTCAAACTCGACTGATATGACATCGATATCGGCGATATGAACCAACCTACAGTTACCCCTCTCTTGATGCTTTCCAAGGCGCATCCAATTTGTTTACATCGAAACAGTTATTCGTCTAACGTAATACAAAAAATTGGCGTTTCTCCGCATGGTGGATTGATTTGAAGCAGGGTTTTGTATGAATCGGAATTAATGATGGCAATAAGTGATGATTAGGTGGGTGCAAAGAAGAAAAGAAGCCAGTTGTACCGAAAACTCATCGCAAACTAAGATTCAGAGTCGTGAGTGGAGGTATATCGAAGTGGGAGAAGAGTTAGTTCCGAACGTCACGGAATCCCATGTGAGGAATCCGTGACGTTCGGATAACCTAACTAAGAGTAGGAGAAGAGAAACTTCGGACTTTGGGAAAAGAATGAAAAACAATATTACTTGGTCAGTTTCATATTGGCCGAGATATCTACCCTCGGTAACTTCACATCAAGTTTCGGCCTTCAAGCTCAGGCTGATATGAAGGTACCACGGGCTGATATATCTCGGTCGATAAGAAACTAACCAAGTAACAACATTTAAATCTTACAGCCGCATATTGCTGCGGGATAAAATTATTCTTGACCCTTTTTACCGTTTCACTTATCATTGTGTCATCTCTCGACGTTTCCATTTTTCATGATGCTAAAATCGTATTGAATCGAACTGACTGACGTTGTAACTGCATGCATTTATACTAGCCAATAATGCATTTTGTAACTGAATTTGAATAGAAACGATTGGGAACTAGGAGGATCATTGATTAAGACACTGACTTCGGATGGAGAGTTCACAGGTTCGTTCCGGACTCCCCTCGTTTGCCTTATGTCCTTGGACAGGGCACTTAATCCGGACTGTCCAAGTGGGCGCGCGTCGATGGTACACTCGCCTCCAGTCAATACTAACCTTGCTTGATTCGGGTTAGTAAGTTGCCAAATCCGGCAGGTACTTGCCTATGTTTGGAAGTTCTATCAGGATAGTCTGTCTTTCTCCACACGCGAACCAATTCTGCCCTTGGCTGTTTGTGCCAATCAAGCAGAATAAGCGCATAAATAAACTACGCTAATTTATTTTTCAATACATTTCAGGGGGAAACAAGGTTATCAAAGGTGCAAGGCAGTGCCCCAGTGATCTATAAATCATGTAGGGCATCTGTAAAATTACATTAAATGAATCCCGAGAATCTCCGACCAGTAGCATATAGTCTCATTGTGTTCTGTGCGTGACTGGCATCATAATTAACAGGTTTTATTAAGAAACCGTCCCGTAGACACTGTTGAAGACAGCTGGAATCTGAAATCTAATAATTAGCTATTTATTGGACAACGTCAAAAGAAGCTATTGACATTGCACACTGTCTTGTCTGTCTCAAAGTTCGGAATATTGTGTTCGTAGTCATTTGTCATATACGGTTGGATACACGACACTTTTTAACCCTTTGTATCCTGATGGTATCTTCCATGCCAGTTCAGTGCCAGCAGTTGGAAGAGCCCATATTTATGCATGTTTAAAATATTGTTTTGTCTACCATACAAATTCGCTGAGTAACCATCCAAACCCAATAATTCAGCCTGAGACCAATACTTTACAACTTTTACGATTGTATTTTCTAGAATTGTATTATCTACTTATTAATATAACTGACTAAAATAGGGGGATAACTATGTTGTATTTGATTGTTTGGGGCCGTAAACGATGGTTTTACTGTCGCAGATTGAGTTTTGCCGGCGACGCGTTAGCAGAGCCGGTAAAACGGATATTTGCGACAGTAAACCCATTGTTTACGGCCCCAAACAATCAAATACAACATAGTTATCCCCATTCTAATATAATTCGGCTGACAACGGAGATAGTATTTGATCTCCCAACTATAAAACAACGCCTTGTTGAAGACAACAATTTAAAACTAAAAATAAGTCTTGGTGACGTCATTTGGGAGTTCCGAACTAAATCACGAAATATATTTTACGCTGCCACAATACAAATAATTCCAAACGTTTTAGTCATTTTATCACCAATAACAAAATATATTTATATTTGTACTGACAACATTTATTATGTTTAAATGTTTGTGACAAACTGAAAACAAAATACGCCGGCTGCTGTCTCTGTTTAAAGTTTAGAGTTCACATTGTGATGTTTCAGTCGGAGTCGGAAAGCACTCGAGGATTTACCATTAAAGTTTAAAAAATTGAGATCTTTGATTGGAAGACCATGTTTAACCGTAATGATTACTTATGGTTACAGAACAATTGTTCATTTCAAACTGTTTCTAGGAAGTGATGTCTTGTGGAATTGGGCTACTGCTATTGACATAATTGTTTGCAGGACGAATATGAATAGTTCAACTCTCTCGGTGGTGAACGCATTTCTGTAGATGCACATGTGGTGCCACGAACGCAGGTAGCAAATTAGAAAATGAAAGGACCGCTTGCACTTGAAGTCGATGTTATAACATCGCTAGCGGATCTGTCAGAAATATTTGGCCTTCAACAATTAAAATTATTATTGCCAGTTGTCGGAATTTGGCTTTCTATTTCTCATAAAGCGTCCACAAATTCTTCATCGTACGAAAAATTGCTATTTATAAATTATATAATTATATTTTAATATCGCTTACTGGTTCCACACGGTTGCCGTTAAGCCCGTCGAAATCAGTTTTTTCAACACTCATTTCATTACTCAGCAGTCTCTGCCGAACCCCCATTCCACAATAATATTAAACTTTCCAACTTCATCCATATTAAATACAGTTAATTACAAGAAAGAAAGAGAACGTTTTTTTTTTACAGCAAGTCAACGCGTTCACAGCGTTTGTTTACATTGGATACGGTAGTCAATGACTCCAAATGGAACGAAAATAGAACGCCCACGAATACATCTTGACTTCCTGAAATAGTTTTCGACAACACAAAATTTGCGACAGGTTACGCCGATTTTACTGTCGCAAATTTTATTTATTAACCAATCAAATTTCGAGATTTATAGTAATTGTATTAGAATGAACCATTAGCATTTTAAAAGATATGGCAATTTTCCAGTTTGTCTTCCTGTTGCCCTTTAAGTCGTAATTTGATGGCAGCACACTGGGCGAACACTGATGACAAGACATTTTCCCCGTTTATATAGGTGAGTTAAAGCTTGAGTTTCTCCACCCCCACTTACTATGTTAAGTTTGTTTGAAGATAGATATTCAAAGTGTGAAATATTGGCATACATGAACATATCAGTTGTTACCTCATTGTATAGAGGATCTGGGCCCAGAACTATTGAACTTTTACAATTGTATTTTCTAGAATTGTATTTTCCAGTTACGACTTTAAATGGGTTGAAATGAACCATTAGCTTTTTCAAAGATGTCGCAATTTGTCAGTTTTTTTAAAAATGCTAATGATTCATTTAGTCAGTTATATCAATAAGTAGAAAATACAGTTCTAGAAAATACAGTTGTAAAAGTTTTATAGTATTGGTCCCTGATCGGAAAACATCATTTGAGCGTTATTATGTCAGTAAACCAGCTCGGCATTGGCAGTTTCAATACATTCTACATTATTGTTAGTAATGAGCTTATCAACACAGTACATAGAACGTATCGACACTTCCTATACCACAATGGACGACCAACAAAATACAACTAATGTCAAGGCCCACATGATGAAAACCGTTGTTGTAGTGTATAGAAGTATTATTGATTTATTTATTTGTGTTTAAGGTCACATATTTTTGCACAATGGCTAATCATGACCACAACATGAGTATCAACTCAAGGCCAGGGGTAGCGTTAATAAGCCATGTTTCCCATTTTAGAGAGGGTTTGCACCTCCCAAGCATTGGTGACTGGGTCCTATTTTACCAGTAAATCAGTGTATAGAAAAGGAGTATGAATTGAGAAATGACTGCGTCAGCATTCTTTTAAATACTGCGCGTGAGGTTATAGTTTTCAAGTTTTGATCCAGTTGATTCCATAGTTTTGGAAAGGTGAAGTTTGGAAGTTGGGACAGAGAGTTTGCTCTTGGTATATCAATACCAAGTTGCCCTTTTTGCCGAGTAAAGGTTCCTGTTGTTCTGATCCATTAAATAATGCCAAAACTCAAAGTTAGGTTTTATTCAATTTAGTACAAGACTGTTCGTTCAGTTTACTAATTGTTTTGTTTTCAATTTATTACACACCCGTTCTGTGAAATCCCCATCTGCAACAACACTCAACCATGCGGAAAATGAAAATCCGTTCCGCACGCATGTGCCAAACGGAAATCGTTGACATCTTTGTGTATAGAATTACTATTTAGTTTAGAACGGAGAGTTCAAACCAATCACTGTTAGCTGTATAATGATAACAAATTGAATAGAAGTAGCTCAAATATGCAAGTGGTATGTCTTGCGCGTTTCATGCCAAATTGGCCGGACCCCGGTGCCGGACCCCGAAGTGACGTCATGTTACGTGACTCAATGGCGCTATGTTGTGTTGTCATGGTAACCCGCGTGAGCGGTCATGTTGTGACGTCATCCCCATAGTGATACGTGGTGTCAGTGCGCATGCGCAGCGCGTTTTGTTAGGGTGATACGTGTTTCCGTCGTCCATTTTGTATACTGGAGGCCGCCATCTTGGTTTCTATGGTAGCACGTGGTTGCTATGTTACCCAAAGACTTACAATAGGACGTGGGTATGTTCGGAGGGTATGCTCGATTGAACAGGAGTAAATCTAATTACCACAAACAACCCGACAATCCCTCCAAATCACCAAAAACGACTTTATTTACTACGGATTAACCCCAGAATACATTTTAGGACCACCATACCGTAGATTTTAATAGTAGCACGCAGTGCTATAGTACCGAGGGGGCCCCAGGGGTCCGTTCGATTGAACTAGAGCAGTTTTTCTGGTTAGGATTTACCCCAGAATCCATATTTACCTAGTATAATTAAC
Source organism: Pictodentalium vernedei (assembly GCA_031216915.1). Taxonomy (NCBI): domain Eukaryota; kingdom Metazoa; phylum Mollusca; class Scaphopoda; order Dentaliida; family Dentaliidae; genus Pictodentalium; species Pictodentalium vernedei. Next base: position 302,384,049 of record CM062293.1, on the reverse strand, counting down.
ACAAACAACCCCATAATTGTTTAATTGACTCAGCTTACCCAGTAAATTCTCGGTTTCTACCTATGTCTCTACAAGGTCTGTTATGACTTCTTTGTTCTCTTTATTCTGACTTCCCTAAACATGTTTATGTTCTATTGTACACATTACAGGCTGCACATAGGCACATAGGCACATGCTGGATGTGTCAATATGTGCTTATGTGAAAAGGCACAATGTGACACATTGTGCACCAGCACATGGGCACATTCGACTAAAATGGGATTCTATAACCTGAGACATATCGTAAAAAGGGATTCCATAGGGATTCCAAAAAGGGATTCTATAAGGAACTTGGGTGTTTGGTGGAATGTGCTTGTGTGTTATTACACATTGTGTCACAATGTGTACACATTAGCTGTAGCACATTAGCACATGCTGAACGTACCGATATGTGCTTATGTGAAAATGCACAATGTGACACATTGTGCAATAACACATAGGCACATGCGATAAAAAAGGGATTCTATAACCTGAGACATATTGTAAAAAGGGATTCCATGGAACGTGGGTGTTTGGTGTCATGTGCGTGTGTGTTATTACTCATTGTGTCACAACGTGTACACATTACAGGTAGCACATAGGCATATGCTGGATGTGCTGATATGTGCCTATATGAAAATGCACAATGCAACACATTGTGCACTAGCACATAGGCACATACGACCAAAAGGGATTCTGTAGCCACAGACATATTCTAAAAAGGGATCTCATCGAGCAAATGTGCTTTAGAGGAACTGCTCGACCAAGTGACTCGCACATACGACTCTACGACTCATTTCAGAAAAAAAGGATTCCATAGCCACAGACGTTTTCCAAGAAGGGATTCTCAAAAAGAGATTCTCAAGTGGGATTCTTTACTGATTCGGTGACATGGGATTCCATGATTCCGGCCAATATGGCATGAAACGTGCATAACATACTACTTGTGCATGTACTACGACAGTACAAACATACGCTGAGTGTCCTAATAATTGTTTTATAGACATGAAGGCGTGTTATAAACACAGAACGATACGCGCATGTGAATGGGATAATCGATATGGCCTCTCGTTTTATCCTTCCGCGCTGGCACTAGTGCGATATCGATTACCCATTCAGCGCGCGTGTTGTTCTGTGTATTTACTGATTTGAATATTCAATTTCTTATAACACCGTTTATTCAAATTATTACAAGACTATTTTTAAAAATTAACTTCAAGCTGAAATAGTGTATCATGTATGTTCGCCATCAGCACCACCAAAAAGGGATGCTTGGAATTCCTCTTAGTTGTACAAGAATGGAAGCTAAGTCTCGTCGAGTCCATTTTAAGAATTAATGAATTTCTGAGCCATTCGATGCCCACCACAACAACAGCAAAGCAGAGTCGCTGAGTAACCCGCACTCCATGATTGATGTGCAGAGCCCTCACCACAAAATCTGGCGGCCAACCATTACAGCGACAAATCAGCGGCCGGCCAAAGTGTTGTTGTTATTATCCTACGCCTTCATTCTCCAGTCCTTGCCCAATGGGCTGTATATTATAGCTTTAGGCTGAGAGGGGAATGCTTTATCATTTATGAATGTCGAATAATGAATAGGAAATTGACAACAGATGTTACGTAACTGTTGTACGTTTTTTTTCTCTCGTCCCAGTCGGAAAAGGGGTACATTACAGGGCCCTAGATGTATTCGTGATACTAGCAGTATTTGCTGGAATATATCACCCAAAATACACTTTTTCAAGCACGTCACTCCGAGAACGTACAGCGCATGCTCACTCACCGCTGCGAATCACTCGTACCAGGCGACAAGATGAGAACTCAAACGCTATCTGATCACAGTCCAAGTCACATGCATGATAAACTACTTAACTGGGAAATAATTTGTAAAAACAATCTTGTAATAAATTGAATATGGAAATTACTAAATTGAAAAAAAAAAAAATCAAATTAGTAAATTGAACTCAGTCTTGCACTGACTTGAAATAACAGTCTTCTAATAATTTGAATAAACGGTCTTGCAATAAATTGAATATTCTAATTAGTAATTTTAATAAACAATTAACTAATTTTTTACATCAAATTATTAACTAAACAACACATGACGCGTCGTTGCGTGAAAATTATAATCAATAATTGCTTGTTTCGTCTCTACTTTGGAGTCAATATCCTCATTTATTGTCTTTGTTCAACAATAAAGGTTCAAATGGCATACGCCACACTATGTCAGTTTTGCAATCTACAGTAGCATCGTTTAAAGAGCTGATTTGTATTAGAGATACACCAAGCGCACGAGTCTGTAATTTGATAGCCTGTCCAGGTTTTAAAATTCTCCAATAATTTCCTGGCCAGTAGTTTACTTTGCATTCCCCGATGAAACACTACTTAACTGGACCAGACAATTTATTACGTTGGGGAGTCTGGCAGTTGCTCGCCGCTGCTCGGTGGTTGTTTCCAGGTACTCCGGTTTCCTCCACCAGTAAAACTGTCCAACATGAGGTGACTCTGGCAGTCGAAAGTGTCGCTAAACCCCAACAAAAAGCAGTTGTTACTGCTTAATGTTTAAGTATTTATTTATTGGTGTTTAAGGTCACATTCAGTATCTGTGGCTCTATTATGGCCTCAATAGAAGTATAAGGTTACCTTTAACTAAGACTTTATATTCATGCTGCCCTCTTTGTAGGACTTCCATCAAGGCAGTGGTTGCCGGGTCTTAGTTTACCACCAAAAAGGCACTGCCCCACTTCACAAGGTTACAACACAGAGCCTTCAGGTTAAACCCCCAATTGCGGTACATACAAAATGGCATTACAGAAAGTTGCGGTGTTTCAGAAGAGTCAATTGTTAAGGAAGACTATTTAATATCTTTAACCTTCTGCGCACTCATGTCAAAGCACCAAAATCACAAGTACCATTTTTCCCACAATACACCGAGGACATTATCCAATTGAATCTTATTTGACAGAGTTCAATGAGCTCTGGCTAACAAGACTGATTTGATTAAGTTCCTAGTTGCATTATGGTACTAATTTGTAGTTTCAAATTCTTATATTTCGTCAAAGACCGCCGAGGTTTAACATGCAGCCGAAATGTGTCTGCTCTTTACCCCAACTGAACAGATTTCTGGTATAAGTAAAGTAAATAAAATATCCGTTCCTCGGTTTTTGCTCCACGATCGAACAAAAACCATGGGCAAATAGTTTTTTAATGTATTTTTCTCCGGCTGTTTTCCAGTGCTTAACGGTAATGCCTTTAGCTTAGTTATGGTGGGACTACAAAACACGACCATGTGATCACTGTGATCATAACGCTGTTACAGACTGGTTACGAACAGTGGCGGCACTAAGGAGAATTTAGGGACAGTGACACCCCCCCCCCCCTCCCCCCCCCCCCCCCGTCCGCCCAATATTTTTTCCAGCTGGGACATTGCCCTCAAAACTGAACTCTGTGATATACATTCTCTCTTGCTGGTAATCATATGCTTTCTTGAAAGACTAAACTTCATACTTGGACTCATGTCACACGCACAGTCCGTAATGCAAATGGAGGTAGTACCAGATATCAACAATTTTGAAAGTGGGTCACGTTCACATCTCAAGCATGGTATGACGTGTGGACCTGGGACCAACAGCAAATTAGTCGAACCTCAATGTAGGTTCAAAATATGGGTCGTGGTCACTCGGGGTCAATGAGTGCATTTTTCAGAATTGCTGGAAATCACATTTTTTACCCGCTAATGCATTTCCAAAGTTCATACATGCATTTTGACATTCAAAACAGAGGGCGTGGCCAAAAATTTTAAAAGTGGGTCATGCTTATATTTCAAGAATGGTATGACATATGGACATGGTACCAATACCAAATGAGTCGAAACTCAATGGAGTTTCATAATGTGGGTCAAGGTCAGAGGTCACCCAGGGGTCATTGACTGCATTTTTCAGAATTGCGGGAAATCACATTTTTGATCTTCTAATGCATTTCCGCACTTTATGCATGTACTTTCATTCTCAAAACGTTTGGCGGGAAAGTGTGTGTGTGGGGGGGGGGGGGGCACAAATTTTGAAAGATGATCACACTCATATCTCAAGCATGATATTACATATGGAAAGTCAAAACACCATAACAGTTGATAATTTGGATTCAGTTCACTAAGATCACACAGGTCTCATTAAGTGCAGCTTTCAGAATTGTTTGAAATTGCATTTTATGACCCCAATGCATTGCAGGAGTTCATACGTGCATTTCTTCTCTCAAAAAAGTGGGCAGAGTCAAAACTATCCATTGTTGTGTCCTTTATAGAACACATTTAATGCTATGCACAGAAGTTATTTCTGGTTTCTCAAACAATTTAATCTGAATCCTGAATGAAAATCTTTAAATGTTGTTTACGAAAACCTATTTCTGATTTCTTGAAAGATATTTTAATCCCGAAAATAAGTCTCCATAAATTCTTATTCTAATGCTTACACCATTCACACAGCCTCAAATTTACTGGTCGCAGTAAATTCTGTTTCTCTAGTTCTGCCTTGTTTTTGCATAAACTGTTTCGATATTGCGCACGCGTAACAAGCTAGAATAAATATTTATTGCATTCATGGCCTATTTGAGTATTTCGCGACCATGTCTGCAAAGCATTCCGACTTGAAAGTCTAACAACATTTTTAAAAGTTAACGCGGTTTCACTTGAGTTATGTGCCTTTCATCAAACGACAGTATTCTCATCAAAATGCAGGATTCAGAAGACGCACAGACAAAAAATCAATTTCCCTGTTCGCAATAACTTGCCCCGTCCGCTGAAAATTCGCATTGGAATATTTTGCGATGTTACCTCTGCTGTCCCGAATTGCGGCGTACGTTTTACAGTTCTTTTCAAAGCTCTTAATATTGGGCACATGTTTTCAGTCTCCAAACGATATTTACCTTTACATCGCGTAATAACTTTTATGATGAACTACTTTTCGAATTTCATCATTTAGTCAGATTTGGAATTCGACCGTTTAATTAAATAGCAAATAAAACATAGGAGGATCTTTTGAAATTAAAATGCAGTTTTCATGATGAGGAAACCTTTTCTTTAATATGTCAGAAAAATAAAATATGCGAAAAATAGATTGATACTTTATAAGGAAAGTATTCGACTCCTGGTTACAAATTTTATTGGTCGCTTCCGGATGGGCAAGATTCGAATGTAATTGACCGTATTCAGACAGATCAATATATTTTTACGCCATTTCTTTCTTTGAACGAAACCTTTAGTGGCATGGGTAACGAAAGTAGTGACTCAAGATTTTAAATGACGCATTTTCGCATTAGAGGTATTTTTTAAACCATTTTTGTAACGAATTTTCCATCCTTGTTAAGGTTAAAATCCTGTGTCTCTATTCCCTAATTTCGCGATATGTCAACAGATCAACTTACTGGTGCCACTTCGGCACGATCTCACTAAAATGAGACCGCATGTAGGAAAAGAGACCGTAAGAAACCACAGGCAAAGTATAGGGATAAGAGGCCCCACACAAATGCTTTCTGGGCCTCGGTGTATACTCAACAGTCAATGCATATCCAAAGTTTGGTAACAATATTTTAATTTTAACCCATAGAATATTTTATTTCTAATGTCATCAGATCTGTAGTCTTACATTTTCTCAAGTACAGAAGGGGAGATCTCAAATAATCTACCAGAACTAGAGACCCATAATACCCAATATGTATCTTAAGTTTTTAACCTTAACCCTTAAATTCCAGTTCCAATGTATAGCGCGACTTTAAACTTGCGGTCCCAATACTATTTTCAGGTCCACACTAATAAGATAATCCCCGATATTCACTAAAATAGCGTTGATCTTCTTTTTATTATATGCTACGTGACATTTTACTGCGCAATATTCAACTCAATTCGACTGCAAACACGTAAGTGGCAAAACAATAACAAAGATCAGCTGATCGTTCTTTCAAGCCTGTACTAGCCAAATCAATCAAACATAAAAAATAGTCCCACTTTGCCACGATAATTTAACCAAATAATTGTTCAACTCACAGATGAAATTTAATAATCATAATACTACAATGAGAATATTCTCATAACTTTTCAGTAATGTTAAGTTTTAGAACATTTTAAATGTCAATTTACCACAAGGAATTTGGAATTGAGTGCGCCGACTCATCCCCCAAAAAATATTTCCTGGGCGAATCGATCAACAAGATTTTTCGGAAAAAATTACCCAGTTCAAGGCTCAATATCACTCTCGGAGTCACTTTCTATACATCTAATTATTTAACGTTATTTATTATTTTATCACTATTATATGCTGAGTCAAAAAAGAAAGTATAATAGAAACAAATGTGAAACAAATAGCATAAAGGATAAAATATAATAGTTCCAATGTTGCATGTTTGTGGACAAGAAGTCGTGCAAAGTTTAATGACATGTTGTTGTCCACCCAACCGTATACAATTTTGCTACGAATTTCAAAATAGCACGTGCTACCCGAGAATGTCAAATTGAATGGGTGACCGACGATTTTCTTTGTGTTCTGTTGTGCTGGAGAGCCTGGGTCAACGAGAAAACACGCTAGTTTTTGTCTTCCGACATTTTCAAAAATGCCAAGGTTAACCGAAAATCAGAGGTTGCGTGCCATTGGTATGCATGATGCTGGGATACCTCCAGATGAGCTCGCTGCTGAGTTCGGAGTCACTGTGGCCACTTTTTACCGTCTCTTTGGGAGGTATAGAACCACTGGATCTACTGCCGACCGACCGCAGAGTTACCCCTGCGCAAGACCGACACATCAGGACGTCTCATTTGCGGGATCGCTTCATTCTGGCGACGAGGACAGCAGCAATTACTCCTGGTAGAACTAACAATAAAATCAGTGCACAAACTGTCGGCAACAGACTCGCTGAACACGGCATCCGAAGTAGGCGTCCATACCACGGAGCAATCCTTACCCAACGTCATCGTACCGTGAGAATGGAATGGGTGCGTCTGCGTATTCGCTAGACTCAGCAGCGTTGGAGCACAGTTCTTTTTAGTGATGAATCACGATTTTGTCTACGGCGCGCTGATGGTAGGGCAAGAGTGTATCGCCGACGAGGAGAACGGTTTTCTGATGCTTGCCTGTGGGAATGTGACCGTTTCGGCAGCAATTACTCCTGGTAGAACTAACAATAAAATCAGTGCATAAACTGTCGGCAACACACTCGCTGAACACGGCATCCGAAGTAGGCGTCCATACCACGGACCAATCCTTACCCAACGTCATCGTACCGTGAGAATGGAATGGGTGCGACTGCGTATTCGCTAGACTCAGCAGCGTTGGAGCAGAGTTCTTTTTAGTGATGAATCACGATTTTGTCTACGGCGCGCTGATGGTAGGGCAAGAGTGTATCGCCGACGAGGAGAACGATTTTCTGATGCTTGCGTGTGGGAATGTGACCGTTTCGGCGGAGGTAGGGTAATGGTTTGGGCAGGACTTTCCCTGCACCATCGAACGCAGTTGATTTTCATCGATGGTAATCTGAATGGACAGCGATAAAGGGACGAAATTCTTAACGCTGCTGTTGTCTCGTCGTTCAATGCTAACGTCGGATTGCAGTTATTCCAACAAGAGAATGCCCGATGTTACGTGGCAGGTGTCTGTCGTGACTTTCTTGAGGAGCAGAGCATCGAACTTTTTCCCCTGGCCCCACTTTCGCCAGATTTGTCATCAATCAAGCATCCTTGCGATCAGTTGGACCGTCGGGTACGACTTCATGATCTTCAGACGTTAGGCAATTTACGTAATGTTCTAAGGCTGGAGTGGAACGCAAAATCACAGGGTGACATCCAGAGACTTATCAGGTCCATGCGCCGTCGATGTTTTGCCATCCAAGAGGCGAACGGTGGACATAAGTAGGTGATAATTGAGAGTTCAACCATCAACGTACATGTACGTGTACGTGTACATGTACACCTCCATAGGATTTAGTGTTAAAATCGTGTACCTGTACACGATTTTTTTTAGGGTACTTTAGAATCCCCTTGAGAATTCAAACATCACTGATTGTATCCAAGAGTGACAAAAAACGCCTGAAATTTTACGTACAGTACATGTACCGTTTTGATTGAAATCGGCAAATGAGTTTCCCCCATAGGATTCAGTGTTAAATTGCGAGCAAAAAAACGTTTTGTCGTTTCTAAATCATCCTCTTGCCGATTCTAACAATCCGCGTCTGTACACGATTTTAACACTGAAACCCAATGGAGGCGTACACGGAGATCCGCTTGCGGATTTTAGGTCTGAAATCGACTCGTGTAAAGAGGTGATGTTTGAATCCGCAAACCCACTGTCGCGTTTCTCGAAGTAAGAGTGGCGCACGTTATTGCGAGGTGATCTCAATGAGCACTTGATGGAAATGTTTTGAATGAAGAGTGTTGTCGGTGTGTTAGAAAATCTGCAAACCCGCTGTCACGTTTTTGATTGATATATATAGGAGAGAAAAAAATATATAAATAATAGTTATTTAGAAAAATAAATATATCAAATCGAATAGATAATAAAAAAAAAAAATACGTAAATCATGTGCGCTTCTCAGACTATTAGAGCGAGGATTCTTTTAAACATGCTGATGAGAGCATACGCAATCTGCGTGAACGAAGAACTACGTTCCATCTTGTTAGAACGATGCGTCGGATGTCGGGATCATCTAGACGAGAATCATTCGTGTCTGACGATGGAAAGGGAAGATATGGTCATCATGTATTTCGAACCGGCGTTCGAACGCGTTAGATTCAACTATGTGATCACGTTTTGGAAGAGATTAGTCTTCTGTAAGAATCAAGACAAGCCTACAGTTTCGGAAGAACTGAAATTGGCGCGTAAAAGTCTGACTTTAGAAGACAAGGGATGCATCAAGAAATTATTGCTGAATGAAGCATACGTCTAAGTTTTTTTCATTGATATAAAATAAGGGAGAATAGAAAATAAAAAAAAATACACACATAAAATTTTTTATCTAATATTAGAAAGAAAAAAAATACAAAAATGAGAACCAGAAATAAATTGTATCCGACGTTAGTGGATGACGAGGATGAGAAGCCGATCGACGTTTTGCCGACGGCACCGTCGCTAGAACAACGAGAAAGAGGAGAGAGGTATCGCATCGATCAAATCAATAGAATCCAAGAGTATCTAACTCGAGAGAGAGATTCTCGTCGTTCTCTCAAGAAGAAGTATTCGCGTTTCGTGACATTCGTCAACGCGATCGACACGACACTCATCACGATTTCCATGGGTTTACACATGGCAGGCATCGGATTGTTGTCGACCACGGTCGGCATTCCGATCGTGTTGACCGTAGAAGGAGTGGCTCTCGCCGCCAGATTGTTTAGCACGCTCGAAAACTTTTTGAGTAGGAAATTATATCTGAAGGCGAGGAAACATGACAAGATTCGCATCTTGGCCGACTCCAAGATCGACACGATATCAGAAATGATCTCTATGGCGTTGAAAGACGGTAGGATATCGGACGGAGAATACTTTGCGATATTGAGCGAGAAAATGAAATACGATGCCATGAAAGAAGCCGTGAGAATCAAGACTTGTCAGATCATCAAGGAAGAGATGAAGGATTCTCTCATGGAAAAGGGGAGGAAAGAGGCCAGGGAGGAATTCAGTAAGATGATAGAACTCAAGAGCAGCGATTGAAAAAAAAATATATATAAGAACAGAATTAATTAATTATTAAATTTATATATAAAATAAAAAACGAAATTAATTTAAATAACTCTTAAAAAATGTATTGCGTAAAGTGTAAGAGAGTTACCGAGACGAGTAATTCTAGAGAAGTGCGAACTAAAAACGACAGACAGATGCTTCGTGGAATTTGCGACGTGTGTGGTTCTATCAAGACATGATTCTTCAAAAAAAAGAACGCGAGCAAAGGTAAAGGCATCGTGAATAAAATGATCAATAATCTACCTTTCGAAATGCATCTGCCCGGTCACAGTTTCACTGGACCCGGAACGAAATTGAACAAGAGACTCAACGCCGATCTGACACCCAAATCTTGGAGCAAACCTGTGAATAGGGTGGACGCGGCCGCGTATGATCACGATCTGTGCTATGCCGGACATCCCGACACCAAGACTCGCAACGACGTCTGCGATAAAAACATGTTGGGGAAATTGAGAGGCATATCGAATCTGACCAGGAGAGAGAAGATAAAACGTTCGCTGGTCGGCAATCTGATCGGTGCAAAAAGTCGATTCGGATGGGGCGTTCAAAAAAAAAAGCGCATCTGAAATGAAGAAGAAACAATTATTGATGAGCGAATTGGCCGAGGAGTTACACAAACCCATAGTGCGTAAATTTCGAAAGAGAAGGGTGTTCGTGAAGGGTCTGGATGATATTTGGTCTGCCGATTTCGTCGACATGAGATCGTTTTCGAGGTGGAATGAAGGCGTCAAATATCTATTGACGGTCATCGACGTGTTTTCCAAATATGGTTGGATCAGAGCTTTGAAGAATAAATCGGGACCTTGCGTCGCCGAGGCTCTGAAGAGCGTGGTCGACTCGTCTTCTCGAAAACCGAGTAAATTGTGGGTGGATAAGGGAAAGGAATTGTACAACAAGCACGTTCATCGATTTGTAGACCTCTACTTGATCGAAAACGAAGAGAAAGCCAGCGTGGTGGAACGTTGGAATCGAACGATGAAGGAAAAGATGCACAGATACTTCACGGCGAATTCGACCAAGAAATACATATACGCTCTAAAAGGTCTGGTCAAAGATTACAACAACACGCGACACAGATCGATCAAGATGACTCCTGCGGAAGCTAGCGATCCTCGAAACGAAAAACGGGTCTACGCGAATCTATATCCTGAGAGATCTAAGATCAGGAAGAAGTCTAGAACGCCGAAATTTGCGGTCGGTGATCGAGTGAGAATCTACGCTTATAAGAAGCACTTTGAAAAGGGTTATACTCCTCGATGGACCTCAGAAATCATCGTGATAATCAAAATATTTCACACCGATCCGGTGACTTACGAAATCGAAGCTTTGGATGGAGAAGAGATCATCGGAAAGTTTTACGAACAACAATTACAGAAGACGAAGTTTTGATAAAGAAAACAATTTTTTTTTTATTTACTCTCTTTAACATTTTCTTGTTTACACACATATATATAAGAGAGAAAAAATAATAATAAAAAATAATTAAAAACTATTTTTAGATAAAGAAAGCAAGTTAATTAATAAACAAAAAACTAAAAATCCTTTAAAATGACAAATATACTAGATATAGCACAAAGCATAGTGAAAGATGAAAGTATTCAAGAATATGAGGTTCACAAATACAAACCGGTAACCGGAACGAGTTTGAACAATGCAGGAGAGATAAGAATCAACGTTGAAACTCAAGATTTATTCGTACATCCTAGCGAGAGTTACATAGTGGTGCAGGGACGTCTCACCAAGGAAGATGGGAGTGACTACGCCGACGACGACACGGTTACTCTAGCCAATAATGGCATCATGCATCTATTCAGTAATATAAAATACATGCTATCCGGACAAGAGATAGAATCTGTGTTTCATCCTGGTCAGGCCACCACGATGTTCGGACTCTTGACGTATCCTGATGATTTTTCGAAATCCAGAGGACTTAATCAGTTGTGGGTGAAAGACACCGTCGGCCCTGCTAGCCGGCGCCGCCTTGATATTCAACTATGTCGTCAAGACGTCCAGACCTAAAGGAACGTTTTCGTTCACGATACCTTTGAAACACATCTTCAGATTTGCGGATGATTACAATAAGATCATGTATGGATTCAAACACAATCTGACGTTGATTCGAAAAGGAAACGACGACGCAATAGTGAGACCGATGCAGGTAAGATAACTCTACACAAGATATCGTGGTTCGTTCCGCACATGGAGCCTTCGATCATGGAGAAAGCGCGTCTCTACAAAATCATAGAATCCAAGAGTAAATTACCCGTGGGATTTAGAATGAGACAGTGCGACATGGCTAGCATTCCTCCCTCCACGAATCACTTCGATTGGAGATTGACGGTGAAATCTGCTTCCGAAAGACCGCGTTTCATCATGGTTGCATTTCAGACCGATAGGGAAGGGTCTCAGGAAAAGAATGCGTCGCTGTTCGATCACTGCCATTTGAGAAACATGCAAGTGTTTCTGAATGCCATGAGATATCCAGCAATCGATTACAATGCGTCGTTTGACAAGAATGATTTCTGCAGACTGTATGGTGACGCCGCTGATTTTAGAAAGAAGTATCATGGTCTAGACGAATTGATGAGCAACCCTAACAAGACTCCCGGCGAATACAAGTCAATGTATCCCATGTTCGTATTCGACGTCAGTAAACAGAGTGAATGACTCAAGAGTAGCGTCTTAGACATTCAGATCAAGATGCAATTCGATAGGAACGTTCCAAGAAAAACTGAAGCCTTCGCCCTGGTCCTATCAGACAGAGAATTACAATTCGAATCGGACGAAAATAAGATGTCGATCATTCGATGAGAGACGAGTGTGTGAAAAAAAAATTAATAAACGTTAAAAATGTGGATGTAAGATTAATTAAAAACCAAAATCTCGAAAACAAAATGGATGTTTTTGACACGAAAACAACAAATCGTCTGTTCTTAAAAGATTACTACGACGTTAAAAAAAAATACTTGGAAAAATGGATTCAAATTGAATATGAAGAACGTAACACAAAAAAAGGATGGAATAGTTGTGATTTTGACGAATATCGTTTAAAAGAAAAAGAAGAGTTTGATCTCATAAGATCTAATGAAGAAATTATAAAAAATACAATTTTAAAATGTCGCAAATGTAAGAAACATCAAATAAAAATCGAATCTCAACAAACTAGATCTGGTGATGAACCAACAACCGTATTCGCAAAGTGTATAAATTGTAATCATAAATGGATAGAAAATTAAAAAAAGGATGCAATTTTAATCATCGTTATAAGTGACAAAATTCTTTTACTAAAGAAAAAAAACATTTCAGATCGTGAAAATTGAGAAAAAAGGAAACGTTATTATAATATATGGTAATATTGAAGAAGAAGGAAAACAAAAAAAAAAATGAGATCTAAAGATGATCTCATTACTTTTTTTTTGTTTTTTTGTTTTTTAATAATCACACATTATTTTTTTTAATTCATTATTTTCCATGCGTTCACTGTTTGTTCAAAGGATCTAGTTCGATCAGTAGACTCACCACGGAAGTGGCGGCTTCGGGATTATTGGTTTTCGCAACGAAATTAATCCTGTCTCTGGTGTTCACTTTGAGAGGCGTGCCGAACATGCTAACATTCGCGAGTTGATTCTCAGTCTTTTCGACGCTGTATCTCTTATCGCTCTCTACACCATTCACCATGAGATTGACGACCGCTCTGTTATTCAAATCCGAGGAAGCCAGACTCATTCAAAGGATTTCACCTCCCAGCGGCATGGGATATCCCACCTGACCATGTTTCGATCCGCTACCTCCATTTCCGAAAGACCACTCAGCTTTTCCCTCATCTAAGGCGCCGGCCTCTTCGGCCCACACAGTGATCAATTGTCTAGCATATTTGACTTTCTCCCCCACCGAAATCAGGGTGCAGGCATCCGTCATGTTCACGGGATCCGGTAGATTCGTGAGCGCGTGTCCACCCATGTCTAGTTTACCTTCCATGATGTCACCCTTTCTCCAGACCGAGTTGTCGTCCACGTACTTTCTGCTGACCGCGCTGGAATCGAATTCGGGATCGTGACTGAGTCCAAATAAATTCTTACCATTCATGTCGATACCACCCTCCATGGTTCCGCCAGATTGTTAGTTCAGGTAGAGATCGTCCACTTGCGATTCTAGGTATTCTTGTGATCGTATCATGGCAGAATCCATGTAGCCCTTGTTGACCATGGTTGAGTCCGCATCCATGTCGTCGATCTTCGACAGATTCAATATCTTGTTGAATCCCGCATTCAGATCCGATTTCATTTCTCATCTGTCAGACTTTCCCTGTTCCAGATCTACATAGTGTTTGGTTGCCACGTCCTTGGGATTCGTGGGAGTGGCCACGTTCGTTATCTTGTTATAATTGGCGTTCAATTCCAAGTGCATTGTTTTCTAAACGTATCTATTTCTCAGGTGTTCGCTGAATCTCGCGTGAGGGTCATCCGCGTATTTCTTGGTTGCGGCATCGGTGGGATCTATGGGATTCGCAACGTTCACCAAACGTTTGGATTTCAGATCGAGATCATCAGTCATGGTTTTATCCACGTAATTATCTAGCATGATTCATTCGAAATCGGCATTCCACCTGTCGATGTATTTTTTAGTCGCAGCATCTGCGAGATCTATCAGCTTGGGAAGATTGTAGAGCTTCTTATCGTTCATGTTCAAAGGTTCTTCTCGAGGTTCGTATCTCTGAACGTAACGTTCGTCCAAGTTGGCAACGTCGTAACCATCGTCGACTTTGAACGTCTTCCTCTTCTTTCTTGGGTTGACTTTTTCATCGTCACTTCTACCAAATTTATCGACTGGCATGTTGTTGTAGGATTTTTTGTTTTTAGAAAAATATATTCAAAACGCAGTTTATTAAAAATGAACTATGTTATTTTATTTTTCGTTTTTATTCGATTAAAATTTTTTTTAAATAATTTTTTATCTTTATATATACTATAAAAAAAAAAATCTCTCTCTAATGTAAATCATTGAGAATGTCTTGAAATCGATCTCCTTCAGACCATCTCTTGAGAATGTAGAGACACAGGTGACCACAAAACACTTGATCTGGTGATTGCACTTGTTCCGTGTTGTAACGAACCATCGATTTGTTGAAATAGTTCTTTATTTCTTTTGGCGGCGAGATTCCGTTTTTTTCTTCTTCCCATTATTGATCCACGCCACCCAGTGAGTGCCTTCACCTGATGAATCGTCTAGATTTAAAATTCCGCATTCCGATTGTCGAGGTCTTCTCTTCGGCAAGGCATCTCTGGAAAACACGCCTAGAAAATCTTTGATTTTCAAATCCTTTGCCGCATTCAACAGATCGATGTTGGATAGGGCTTCGTTAGGTAAGATGACACCTTCTATGGATATCTTTATTTTCTTATTCATAATGTGTATATTTTTTTTTTATTTATTTTATTATAATTCACTAAAAAATTACGTTATTTTTTTTTGTTTTTTTCTCTTTTTTTTTAAACTAACATTCTCGATGTCTCTTTCGTTTTCTATAATTTTGATTCCATCTAATTCCTGTTGATTTTCTGGACTCTCGATGTCACTCTCGATTTCCATAATACTGAATCCGTCTAATTCCTCTTGATTTTCTGGACACTCGATGTTACTATCGATTTCTATAATTTTGAATCCATTTAATTCCTCTTGATTTTCTGGAATCCTATCATCCACAATCGTATCTGGAATCCAATCATCCACATTCATATCATCTCTAATTAGATCTAAAGTCCAATGTCCGAGTGCTAAAGTGCTTATTTTATCGTCTAACACGAATCTCTTATCGTCGTCGGCCATCAGCGAAATCTTGTTGACTATTTCACTATACAAGTCGTGATTTTTGCTTCGAATCGATTTCATAATCTTATACACTGGACCACTTCCTGACAGACAATCTTTATACTCTTGGAAAGAGATGTTTTTCTTCACCACGCATGCTTTAACTCCTTTGCACTTCTTGATCTCTTCATCATCTTCTAGACGATAAGCATACAGTTTGGGTCTCAAGCCCACGAATTCGACGATTTGTTTACCACCGCTCTCATCCTTAAATTTACCCAACACCTTCTTGTTGTCGTTCGATTGAATGTTGGACGGGTGATCGATGGGATAATTGCTCATGTCGAACCACTTGGCCACGCCGTGAGATATATCTCAGTAGACGTCTTTCATCTCTATCTCGTAAACTAAACTGTCCATGTCGGTGAACAGTAGTTTAGCTTTATCACCAAATTTTCGTTTGATGTAATCGTAGTGAAACTCATACATCAATCGCTTCCTGACATCTAAGATGATCGGTCCGAGATAATACGGTTTGTCGAACTTCAGGTGCGTCTTTTGCATGTGAACGGCCACTAGATTTTCGTCGAATATGGTTCGGTGTTTGTAATTGGGTTTCGCCACTAATGTTTTAGCTTTTTTTCAGACGTGACGAGTCGAACGTCGGTTCTCTTCCCGATGTTTTCCATCGATTTACCGTACACACAGTTGTTCATGAGTTTGAAGAAATCTTTTTTGAAATCGTTCTTAGCTTGAATTCTGAGATTCGTGTTGAGATCGATGTATTTTTTCATCCAAGGCTCTTCGTCGAATCGAATGATGCGATGTATGTCGACTAATTTCATCCTGTAATCGATGTACTGTTTCAAATTCTCGCTGTAGACGACGTAGTTACATTTGTTAAATAAATTGGAAATGAGTTTTTCCTCGTCCGGTTCCATTCGTTCGGGAGCTAGCAGATAATCGTTGTGTGGATCGTGTAATTCTTCCAGATAGTTCAAATCGACTTCTAAAATGCAAGGATAGTCTCTCCATTTTTGCATCTCTTCCGGTTCCTTCACCCATTCGAAATTTCCAATCGGTAAAGGATGACTCATAGCCCAACCATACAGATTATTGGCGTCCCAATACTGTATGTATTTAGTCGACCGTTTCGAATCGAAACCTTCTTTCATGTAGGGATTGTTAGCTTCAGAATGTCTGTGGGAGATCATCGAGACACCACCTCTCGCAGCCCTTTCGAACATGAGCAACATGTCCACGTCGGATAATAATTCCAACTGGACTTCGGTGGTCTTCAACAGAGCGTCCCACACCAGACCGGGTGTGGTGAAATACCAAGCGGGATCCAGATCGTAATTTCGACAACAGACGTCTCGAAAATTTTCGAACACGTCTGCCAAGAGTAGAACGTCGGTCTTCAGATAGAGATCATGATAATCTCTCCCGGTTTTCATATCGAATGATTTCCACACGTTTTTAGCGTGTTCGTAATTCTCGTCGGAAATGTCGGATTCAGATAATTTCGAATAAAAATCTTCTTTCGAAGATAGTGCGGTGTCTTCGAATCTCTTTAGATCGTTCATGTAATCGTAAGGATAGACTCCTTTCCTCAACATGACATCTACTTGTTCTCTGAAATGTTCGCTCTTGATTTTAAATTTATCCTTGCTCATGTTATCGACTAATTTTTCCAGAGCGGTCGACATGAATTTAAAACTGTCGATGAAACGTATGGCTCTACGAATGAATTTCGTTTTTTCTTCCAACGTCTCTCCGTCGATTACTCTTTTCTCCTCCATGAGCTTCCATTTCGTGAAGGAAATGTATCTTTCTTCGCTGTTCATGATGCAATTTAATTCTTCGTGTCAGGTGCCGAGATTTTTCACGAACACATGACTGTCGTAACCCGAGAGATTGTGAAACATCACCGGATAGAAAACGGCGTCTCAATATTTTAAATTACACTTGCTGTGAGCCGGACAGTGATACAGACCCGTGTAATGATCGTGGTCTCTAACCTTCTTATTTTCCTTCGAATTCTCGTTGAACGATTGTCTGCATATGTGACATTCAGTGGCTCTGTTATTTTCGTCCTGCTGCTCTCGCGTGATGATCATTTCTGCCGGAGTTTTGAATTTGTTGTATAACATTTGAAGTTTCCATTCTAACTCTTCCACAAACCTTTGAGCCACGTCGTCATCTTCATACTGTTTCGTGTAGGTGAAGGGACCCATGTTGTGTTGTGAGTCGTAAGTGCATTTCACGTAAATGCAATAGCCCGAAGGTATGTGTTTTTGATATCTTTCGACGTAACTTTGAAGAGCGTTGGGTTGACAGGAACTCATTTTCGTGGTGAAACATTCAAAATCAGCGTACATGACGAATGGTACTTTTAACCTCCTATTGTGATTTTCAAATTTCATGATGGTGTTGGGCTTAGGCATTTCGATGGCGACACCTTGATTTTCGTTGCAATATTCCTGATGTTTCGCCAATGAGTCTTCGCTGTGAAACACGTTCATGCAATTGTAACATAAAGATATCTTTCCGTTATGAATATTATTTTGTTTCGACAGTAATTGGCTCGGATGTTTAACCCAACAATAATGACGATTGTCTCGAAATCAATAATAAAATAATCGTCTTTTCTCTTCCGAGATACGAAGTCAGTCTGAGAGGATAGATCTTTCGATTTTCGTCATCGTATCCCAAGACGTTCACTGCTACGGTGGGATTTTGAGCCTCGAAACGTTCAATGTGTTTTAACTCTGTTGGAAAAGTCACTCTGGTCCAATCGAGATTTTTAAAAGTTACCTCATAAGAAGAAACTCTTTCGATGTTCATTTTGACAGGGTATAAAGCGGAAGTGACT
The DNA here is from genome assembly GCA_031216915.1 of Pictodentalium vernedei. Lineage (NCBI taxonomy): Eukaryota > Metazoa > Mollusca > Scaphopoda > Dentaliida > Dentaliidae > Pictodentalium > Pictodentalium vernedei. The sequence continues at coordinate 302,365,632 of CM062293.1, read as the reverse complement.
GCCCATTTAAAACACTGATCATCTTTATTTTTCACGTTGACCACGGCGTGTTTTTTTGCTAGGAAATACGGTAATTTCACGTAGGAAGACCCTTTCAACAAATCATTTTCAGTTATGTGAATTTCGAATTTTAACACCTCATCGAATGTCCAATTACTACTTTCATGTTGATAATTCACGAGAGACGTCAACATCTTGTCTTTCATCTTTTCGAAAACGTCTGATAAATCTGAACCTCGAAATACGGGTTCGACGTTAGATCTGAAATATGCATTTTTCACGATGCTCTTGCCGGACTTCACATCAATTTTTTTCATCACGCAATGGAGTATCATCTTAATTTTTAGTCCCACGTTCATGTATTTGCGAAACAAATCCAATACTTTTTTCTTCACCCATTCCATGAACAATTTCGGATCGATTTTCTTCATCGAGGGAACCACGTCGAAAGTTTTAAAAATACCATTGATCGCACTCTCCCGTTCCACGGACTTCAATTGAAATAGTTCCGCATTGAGTCACGCTAGATATTCTTCTCCTTTCCCTTCGTCTATTGCTCGTTGAAGGTCGCTTGATATATCTCGTTTGCCTAGAATCTGATGTGCATCACTCGTTTTCATTTTAGTTTTTCTTTTCTTTTCTTTGGAAACTCGAAGTTCTTCTTCAATAGCTTTTTGTTTAGTCGTCTTCTTATTTTTCACAATCGAAACGTTTTTGGTTTTTTTTGACGTCGGCATTTCGATTCCTTTTACTATCTTTTTCTTCTTCTCATTTTTCACAACCAATGCATTTTTTGACGTCGTTGCTATCGGCATTTCGATTCCTTTTACTATCTTTTTCTTCTTCTTCTCATTTTTCACAAGTGATGCATTTTTTGATGTCGTTGCTATCGGCATTTCGTTTACCTTTCCATCGTTTCGCAAATGTTTCTGTATGACTTCAATCTTTTTTGATTTAGTTCTATGATTTCTGAAATGTGAAATTTTTAATAGTTTACAAATCTCATTTAACTGAGGTATGGTTTTCTCATTTAAATTTTCCAATTTTTTTTTATCTGTTTGTTTCATTTTGTAAGAATATATTTTTTTCCGAATTTTGTATTTAAATAATTTGTTTAAAAAGTTTTGTTTTTTTTGCTCTTTATATAAAAAAAAAAGATTTTTTTTAAATTCAATTTTTTCTTTAATGTGTTTTTTATTCAAAACAATTTACGATCGTACCAAAAAAATTTTTCACATTAAAGAAATTAAAATTAAAAAAACAACTTTTTTATATATATAAAGAGCAAAAAAAAAAAAAAAAACTTTTTAAACAAATTATTAAAATACAAAATTTAAAATATACATTATTTGCAAGAATTCGTAAAACAAAAAAAACTAAATAATCGATCATGACGACAACATCCACGACGGAATCTTGACATAAATGTCGATGTTGTTTAATAAATCGTTATTCTCCAAAAAACCAAGAAGAAAAAATTGTCATTTATATTTACGTGTTTCGAAAGAAAACGATACGATTTGCGATAGAAAATTGAATCGTAATACTATTAGCAAACAGAAATTAATTGACAATGTCGTTCGAACTATTAAAAAAGAAGAATTAATCGACAATATCATTCGAACTATTAAAAAAGAAGAAGAAGGTTCAAGACAAATAGAACTCTTACGACTTTTACGCGAAGTCTCGCACGAGGTTCAAAACAAATTTCCACGAAGCAGACGCGGAAAAAAACAACTTTTTATATATATATATAAAGAGAAAAAAAACTTTTACAGAAATATTTTTTCACATTAAAGAAATTAAAATTAGAAAACAACTTTTTTTTTATATATATATAAGGAGCAAAAAAAAAAACAAAACTTTTTTTAAACAAATTATTAAAATACAAAATTTAAAATATACATTATTTGCAGGAATTCGTAAAAACAAAAAAAAACAAATAATCAATCATGAGGACAACAACACCTAAAAGATGTGAATTGAAATTGAAATGAGTTGAAACGTATAAGAAATTCGGTCATAAAATTTAAAGATTACAACGACATGATCCCATCGAATTGAACGAGGTCGAGACGAAGGGCTTAGAGCACAAATACGACAAATATCGCATGCCTTTGAAATTGGACGAAGCCACGCTCGATTTGTTTTATGAGTACCAAAGCAATCTGCAGAACATCGTCATCACCGAAGATAGAGAATTCGACAAGGACAATTTGTCATTGCCCTATGGAAATTACATATTTCCAAACATCTCATTCGAACTCGTGAAGAAATTGGGTGGTGAGAGCGAGTTGATCGATGTAAAAAAACTCAAAAGAGTAAAGATAAACATTCAACACGTTTTCGAAAAAGGAGAAGACACGAGTGTCAACATGCTAATAATGGACTTGAAATATAAACAATAGAGTGATTGATTTTTTGCGAAGAAGAAAGAAAAAAACGTGAGGAGATCATCTTGAAAACATGAGTGTCAACATGCTAATAACGAGCTTGGAAATATAAACAAAAGAGAGATTGATTTTTAGTGAAGAAAACTGAAAAAAAAAGTAATGAGATCATCTTTAGATCTCATTTTTTTTTTTTCTTCTTCTTCACTATTACCATATATTATAATAACGTTTCCTTTTTTCTCAATTTTCAGCGTCGATTCTTCTTTTTCTTTTTTTCTTTTTTTTGTGATATGATACGTTTATAACAACATTTTTGTTTATCCGAATCATAATTATGAACGAATGTTGTGCATCTCTTGGTAACACTCGCATCATCACCATTCTCTTCAGAAGGTAGTGGTGACAGTGGAAAGCATCTCATTCCCAACCGTCTATCCCACGCTTTATCTATCTCTTTCATCAGTTCTTTCCTCATATATCCATCATTAGCGTCTAACCATTTTTCCACTTTTTTTTTTGTTTCTTCGCACTCTGTCTCACGATATTCGTCATTATCGTCTAATTGTTTCTCCACCTTTTTACCCATTTTAAATATATTATTTTATACTTTCTATGATTTATATTTTATATAATTTTATATTATAATAACATATTCAAAATCGGTATGTTCTTAAATGGCGAATTCTCACCGAGCAACAAACCCTTGCCGAGTCGCTCAACGTTCTGTCCACTCTTCAGATAGAGACCGTTTCCTCTCAGAGAGTTGCCACCTCTAACGGGTTCTAGATACAATCCTTTACCGCTGTCGTCTATGTGGGCGCGACACACGGCTCCTCCCTTCTTCAAAAACAGTCTGCTGCCACCCATTAATTTCTCAACTGCCGAACTAGCGAGTCCCGTGAGAGCTCCCACGCCGAGAGTCTTTCCTAGAAAGGGTAGTGCCTTTGCGGTGAAGGGTAATGCTTTTGCGGCGATTCCTGCCAATAGCGGTAGGAAACCACCTTTCATTCTCAAATTGTATCTCAATTGAGCAGGACTCAATCTCACCATCAACCCTCTTCCATCGTGAATCGCTTTCTCCATCCTTTTGATTTGACTTCTGGTCCAGGCGATCGAATCCTGACTACCTCTCGTCAGATCTTTGTGAGTGAATTTGAATCTCACCTCCTCGCCTCGAGTTGTTAACGCTCTCTTAAGTTTCTTCTTCTGTCCTGCGGATATGTTCACGTTTTTAATCACGTATTCTGTCATAATTCTGCTTTTAAAATATAGTTACTTCAATTGTTTCTTGTTTAATAATAATATTAAAATAATTTTGTAAAATTAATATTGCGTTTATTTTATTTTTGTTATCTATATATATACACAATATTTTTTTTTTTGCTTTTATATTTCTCTTATGTGAAATCGTATCATCACCCTCTCTCTGCGAAGATCTAACATTTCACCATTTTGATCCATCAACGTGGTTTTGAGACTATACAACGTGTCTAAAATCACTGGTAGATAAACTAAATTTCAAGGTCGCTCCACTATCTCATAACCCGGCGACACGTTTGGAAAGAAGGAATAGATCGTCGGTTGAGCGCTACCATTCACGTAGCTTCCAGCAATCACGTCCACGTTCACCAGAATGCTATTGACTGCGAGAATGTCGACTGTATTTTCAGATGCCGCGTGGCCTCGATACATCTTTCGATTGAATCCCAACATCTTGCCTATAGAATCATCCGTGTTGAAATCCACTAGAAAATTATCTTCCAAATCCAACATCATCTGTAAGGTATTAGGATTGGGAGCGAGTCTGATCTTGTTGCTTCCCTTTCCATCCGTCTTCATTCGTGTCTGAATGTAATTGTTCAAATCGTCTATGTCGTAACTCCCTTTGGGAATTCGAATCTCCAACCAATCCACTCCGTCGGAATACTTGAACGAGTTATTCTTTTCGGTGACATTGGGAAAGGAATAATAAGTCTCCAGATTCACCAACGCCATTTCGTATCTTTTCTGTCTATTCAATTCGATGGAAGGTTCGAATTTCGTAGCGAATCGAGTCGAATCGCCACTCACCACGATTTTAATGGATTGTTTTGCAGCCGTATTCTCGGCTATTCGTTCTAACAATTCTCCATGTTCGAACATTATATTTAATTTTATTTTTTTTTTATTCAAAACTAATTATTTGAAGATTTATTATTTTCTAAATTTTATTTTCACGCTCTATCTTATTATCATCAGAAACATAAAACTTGTCGAATCCGCACCGATATTTTCCGCGATTAAATTTGCTTGTCAAATCAATCACGACGAAATTGTAAAGTCCACCATCCCAAACCCTCTTGCAGAATCTCCTGAATTCCACCACGCTCATGTTGTTTGCGACGTGATCGCCGTAGATGTGATTGAGATTCTTGAGATCTTGGCGAAAGAGACATAGAAAATTAGCATTCTCCCTTATCGTCTGTCTGGGCAATCGAAAATAATTCTGCGACAGGTAGAAACAGTCCAGGTTGCTGTGTCGACCCCTAATGTAATACGATTCGCATCGGTTCTGTCTCTCCAAAAGCAGATCGTCGAAAATCATGAGATTCTTATCTTCCGATTTCAGTTCTCTAGGATCCGGAACGTCGCTAGCGTTCTCATAAAATCGACACTCGACGTTCGAAGATGCATTTCTCTTCATCAGTTCCATCGCCGCACCATCCAAAATGGTCGAAAGTGGAGCTTCACTCTTGTCGAATTCCTCCCTACTGTCAAAGATTCTGGCTATGACGTCCTTGGGCAATCTACGATCCATGCACTCTCGAAGCAATCTGTATTCAGGTTGAAACAAGCTCTTGCCAAACACAAACAATCTGTCGTAATCCAACCAGTCAGGTCGGGACAACAGATTCATCAACAGATTGGTCTTTCCACAATTCGATTTTCCCACTATCAAACCTCTTATGCTTTTGGGAAAGAACTCGTTATTCGACCTCTTGGTCGCGGCGTCGTTCCAAGACATATCTTTAATGTTCATCTTTGTTTTATTTTTTTTTTTTTTTTGTTATTTTACATTCTTTTCAAATGCAAATTTTTTATGTTTTTCAAACTCAGTTTTTAATGTTATTATTTATTTATATCACACCGTCGCGAGTTCTCTTCAATTCAGATCCACTCATCATTTTGGCTAAATCTTGTATGGGTACCACAGCATCCTTAAAATCTTTTCAACTTTTCGGCGTTCACTCTAACGCAGCTCGCTTCGCCGGCGGACTGATCAACTTGTCGATCAATGCGTCGGCTGCCCTCTTGCCAGCCACAGAAGCTATCCTACCACTGGCTTCGGAAGCAGCTTTCTTAACAGCATCCAAAGCCGTCTTCTTACCGACCTCAAATGCGGTCGATGCAAGTTTTCTACCCGCATCGCTCGTGAACGCTCGCATTATAGAATCAACGATGCCAGAACCCCCTTGAACATAAGTTCTGACGTATCCTCTGTTCTTTATCACCAACATATTTTATTTTTATAATATATTTTGTTTTTTTCACTGGTAAATCGTTTTGTTGTTTTTAAATACTTTTATTATTCTAGTGTAAAAATTTACTGTTTTATTTTTGTTTGTTTGTTTGTTTCTCTCTACTTATTATATACACATCAATCCTTCAATTCGTTCATCAGCTTTTATAATGGTTTTTATTCAAAACCTTCTGTCTTAACAATTCGTCAGATATAGTAACTATCTGATTATCTAATCCTGTGTTACCAGCCCGTCTGCTCGCCATCAACAAACTCAATCTCTGAGACAGAGCGTCAGAATCGCTCGGAAAAAAAGTGGTTTTCACCCCTTTGCCAGTCCCCGATTCGACGGACTTCTTGTTCATATCCCATATGGGTTTCACCACTTTCGTCCACTTGTAACCTCTGTTGGCTTTGGGTCTCGTCTCTCTGGCATCGTTATTTCTCTTCATGGCGTGGGTCTGAACCAGAATGTCGCCGTAATTGTCGAAATCCTGATCCGTGTAATCGCTAGGCTTGTCGTAAAGGAGCAATCTGCACAGTCCATCAGTCAATTCGTATCTGTTCGAACCCACAATCAATTCATCATCGCCAATATCTACTTCTGTGTCTCCTACAAAAATCCTTCCCTCCGAATCCTTATAAAATCCATACAACAGATCTCTCTTACCGCCATCATCATCAGACGATGCGACGCTACTAGTGGTGATAGTCGAAGCTGTATCATCAGACTCACTCTCTGTTTGAATTCTCGTGGGAACATAATCCGGTGTAGATTGAACGGAATACCGATTTCCAAAACTAAGAGGCAACGAACCCATTCTCAAAGAACTCTCCTTTATGGGTCTCAATTCTTTGACTATCTCCTTCCTGCTTCGCTCTTGACCCTCCGTCACAGGTTTAAATATTTTTGTGGCTTCGCGTTTGAGTTCCATCTCACCAAGACATCTGCTTCTATCAGCCAACTGAATGCCCTTCTTAGCATGCTCAAACTCTTCTAAAATTCGATCTCGGTGTCTAGAATCCATCTGTAAAAACATCTTTCGTTTTTAATTGTTTTATTATTTTCAAAATTAAATGTTTAATTATATTTTTATGTTTTTAAGTAATAAAAATCTTTCCGTCTTTAATATAATAAACTAAAAATATTCACATCTCAACTCATTGTTGATTGAATTGGAGAGGTTTAAAAATACGTTTAAGCAGTACATGACAAACTGGTTTCTGATTTAACGCATTTTGATAGTAGTTTTACGTTTTGTCAAAAGATTTCCATTCACATATCAAAGAACCATTCACTCATTGTCGAATTAAGAGAGAATCTCTTTGATGACTGTTAAAACATTTCAACACACAAAAGAAAACTGGTTTTCTAATTTTTAACGCTGAGAACTTATTCATTTTCAAATCTCTCTGATTGCTATCATGAATATATTAAAAATATTTCCACTCAAAACCTAATTGAGTGGAAAATGCGTTTAAACATTCCGTTAAGTGTTTGACTCTTTTGAACGAAATCACTAAACTCAATTTCTCTTCGTCACATCGAACCAAGACATGAATCTCTATAAAACAGATCATAATTTATAATCAACTCTTTTTGAACGAAAACCTCATTCAGTCATAACGATAACATGTGTTAGTTTTTACTTCAGGAAAACATGACAGCGGGTTTGTGGATTTTCTAACACACCGACAACACTCTTCATTCAAAACATTTCCATCAAGTGCTCATTGAGATCACCTCGCAATAACGTGCACCAGTCTTACTTCGAGAAATGCGACAGTGGGTTTGCGGATTCAAACATCACCTCTTTACACGAGTTGATTTCAGACCTAAAATCCACAAGCGGATCTCCGTGTACGCCTCCATTGGGTTTCAGTGTTAAAATCGTGTACGGACGCGGATTGTTAGAATCGGCAAGAGGATGATTTAGAAACGACAAAACGTTTTTTTGCTCACAATTTAACACTGAATCCTATGGGGGAAACTCATTTGTCGATTTCAATCAAAACGGTACATGTACTGTACGTAAAATTTCATGCGTGTTTTGTCACTCTTGGATACAATCAGTGATGTTTGAATTCTCAAGGGGATTCTAAAGCACCCTAAAAAAAAATCGTGTACAGGTACACGATTTTAACACTAAATCCTATGGAGGTGTACATGTACACGTACATGTACATGTACATTGATGGTTGAACTCTCAATTATCACCTACTGACATACTATTGACTGCATGTGTGAACTTTTCATTTCACCTCATGTCTGAATTGCGACCGTCCTGACGTGACGCTGGCAACAGTAACAACATGAAATTATGCAAATTCATACAGCTAGACTCGAAATATGAATTTACAATAATTTGTTTGGGATTAAAGTCGATAATACTAAAAGAAATTGTTCCTTGAAGTTTATTATACTTTCTTTTTTGACTCAGTATACATTTAATTTTTCAGTCATGGAATCACCAGAACGGCTTGGAATAGCACCAACTCCTGATACTGCTGGTAAAGCCGGCACTGAATAACTTGTAACAGTATTGAAGGCGAAGGGAAGCGCCGAAACGTGAAATCATTTAGGAAGCTACTGAGGGATATTCCTCGTTATCCATCAAGTCGATGAATAGTGAGAAATATCTTTTAGATATTTTACGATAATTCACAGGCCAGCATATAACAAATATATACTACTCAAAGTTTGCTGAGCACCAAGTATATCCAGCTAACTGTTTTACGTTTCAGTTGAAATATTGTTATGAAAAGTGTATATATTTTTTATTTAATTATATCTTTAATAATTTTAGCACAGAAATTAGGATTTTGTTTGTGTTTGACATTAGTTTTTAGCTTTTGAATACGATAACCATGCCGGGAAAATGGATATTATTGGTAAAAGAGGAAATTTTTCAAATTTGCCAAAAAGTTGATGGAGCGAACTGATATGGGTTCAATATCGAGTATGAGACCCATTATTGTTAATTACAGCTTGGCAACGCATTCTCATGCTCCCAGTCAGGTTCCAGATGGTCATTTGTGGGATGTTGTTCCATTCTTGGACCAGCATGGCACCAAGCTCCTGGACACTTCTTGGTTAGACTGGACGGACTGAAATTGCAAGCTGCAACTCATTCCAGACATGTTCGATTGGATTGAGGTCCGGGGATCTTACTGGCCAGTCCATACGCTCAATCCCCCCCCCCCCCCCCCCCCCTCTGGCGGTACTCCCGGACAGCATGGGCAATATAAGGACGGGGATTTTCGTTCATCAGAATGAATCTATCACCTGCATACAATCTGACGTGGGTATCCAGGATCTCATCAATATACCGCTGTGCAGTCAATGTACCATGGTCAAGGACACAGAGCTCTGTACGTCCATCCCAGCTGATGCCGCCCAGACCAATTTTGACCCTCCACCATAGCGGTCATGCTCAGCAATGTTGGCTGCATGGAATCGCTCTCCTGGTCTTCTCCATACCATAGAACGCATATCTGTGTTGTCTAGGCAGTACCTTAACTCATATGTAAAAAGGACAGGTCGCCAATCTTCTCTGGCCCATCCAACGTGATCCATGACCCATTCATATCGTGCCTGGTGGTGGCTCTGGGACAGCTGGATACGAATACATGGTCTTCTCGATCGGAGACCACTTTCGTGCAACCTTTCCTGGATAGTCTGCGTCGAATCATTTACCTCAGACGCATTCTGAAGGTCACTGCGAAGCTGGGTTGCTGTGTCAAAGAGGTTCCGATGGACCTGAATGATCAAAACTCGGTCTTCAGTTACAGATGTTGCCCTGTCTCTGCCACCACCATGTCGTCTGACTGGTGTGCCATACTGCTGAAATCTTGCCCAGGCTATGGTGAACACCGTATGGTGCACACCAAGGGCTTCAACAACCTGACGAGGGGTAGCCCCCTGTTCCCCCATCCCTACAGCACGTCACATTTCTGCTTCAGACAAATGTCTTCTTACATTTGCATTCGCCATATTCAGTCATTAAATCACAAGGGTTTGTGTTGAAATGAAGACTGAATACCCTACACTTCTCGTGTACATGTCGACAGTATACGAAAACATCATGAAAATCAAGGGGTACATGATTTCCATGACTATCACGAAAAGTCTGCCTGTCAAGAGAGCTAATGTAAACACAGGGGACCATCTCAATACATTCCTCAATCATATCCACCAAAAATATCGCAAATGTGTCACAAGAAAATTTCACAATGATGTGTCAAATATGTGGTGCTTAGAAAACTTTAAGTAATATAGGTTATTACCACCAAGTGGTTTACCCAATACACCATCTCAAAAACGCACTTTGTGATAATAATCAATTTATCTTACAATATTCCTCCCTTTCTTGACTTGTTCCCACATATTTTGACAATCATTCGGCGTTTGTGGATTGAAGTTTTTATGAATGAAGATTCATAACGTCATACTATTGCGTTCTTGCGATGTGTATGACGTAATCCCCATTCGAGTTCTAATCGTGCTATAGCCGCTGAAGTTACTACTAGGGTTTCAGCTGGGCGTTTCATAGTTTTAGTTTTTCAGGTTTAACGCGATGCAGAGCAATACAAAAATATTATAATGATAAAAAATGATCTAGTCTTATTTATTTTGTTGAGCTGGTGATTTATATATCATTTAATTACTGTTATCAAAACAGTGGCCTCAGCATACCATGATGTATGTCCCTTATAAAAAAAGTACCATGGTAAATCCCAAAATACCCTGGTAATACCATGGTATTACCAGGGAATTTTGGGATTTACCATGGTTTACCATGGTACTTTTTTATAAGGGGTGTAATCCATTTTCGGTGAGAGCAGGTAAAAAACGTTATCGTTTTTAATTGAATGATCGCACGTGCGGTTGGTACCCTCAATACAGATTTGTATTCGGTACACACGTTTTTACTTGTATTGGGGAAATACGTTCTTGTTTCAAGAAAACATTGAATGACATGAAACCAAACGAGAAATACACGTTCATGTGACCAGATATCAGTAGTGCCCCCCCCCCCCCCCCCTTCCCTGCAGTATGGTATAAAATGTATTGGTGAAAATAATGTTGGCCTAATTACTCTCCCTCTGTCTCTCCCCCCCCCCCCCCTCTTTCCCTCTCCTTTCCCACCTCTCACTCCTGAAGGTGGCGTGTCACACCTATATCAATTCCCCCGCGGTAACTACGTGCCTAAGACCGTTCAAGGAGAATATTTCGAATACAATACGAATTTCCGAAGAGTTTTATTGTTTTAATGATAACAATATCAGCATAAAAATATATCATCAATGACAAACAAAACAGGTGGTACAAGTCACGTGTTACAAGATATATGTACAAGAAAATATAACATTTGATCCTACAAGCAGATACAAGTAGAAATAATCAAACTATTCCATGTACAAAAATATTTTTCATTTTGATTAAGCTTATTTTGTTCTCAAACTATGCTGCGTCCCCGTAGCCACCCAATACTCCAAGACAGAAAAGCCTTTCAGCAAAAACTTGGTTAAACACATTATTTGACGCAATATAATCAAGAGCATTGTGGCATTCTCATCGAGGGGTTTCAAAATCCTGAATTGCCCATTTCAGTTCAGATCTATGTAAGGTCCTGTTATGGGTGATGCATAGTTATGCAGTATTCGTTTGGAAATATCTCGTTTGTTCACCATGTCCTGAAACCAGTTTCATGTTTTCCTTAACTCGTGACAACGCTATGGGCCATTCATTGCTGTTATTTATTTATTGGTGTTTAAAGTAACTTTCGGCATCTTTAGCTATATCAAGACTAGAATATAAGTATATATTCAAGTTTAGTCCATCGTTTATTATGCCCCCGACTTGAAAAGTAGAAGGGGTATCTGGTGAAGACCTCCGTCCGTCCGTCAGTACCAACTTTTACCCTTGTATCTCAGACACTACTACTCCGATTTGAATGATATTTAGTGTTGGGCTAGAGCATCATGGGGACGATACCCGTTTAGCGTGAGTTTCTACCACACATTTTTTCCAGAGTTATGGCCCTTTTTCACTCTTTCGACTTGACAATTTTTTTTGCGGTCGGGGGCATTATCAGCGCATTACGATGCAGGCCTCTTATACATATGTTTCCAACTTAACACTTTGAACCCAAAAGGACGCTTTTCCGACCAGGAACATGATACGCCATAACGTCATTTTATGGGATGGATATTCAGTGAATGTGTGAGGTAGACCAATCAATATTTTCGACATGCTGCCCCGAGGCTGCACGTTGAAAATATTGATTGGTCTATCCCAAATAGTGAATATGGACTCTTCTAATTGCTGTCATTGAACTGGCATGGACAATACCGCTAGAGTTCAAAGGGTTAAGAGGACACCCACCAGAGGCGTTGGTTCCAGGTCCTATCTGACCAGTAAAGCAGAACCTGTTTACAATAAGCAAGTACTGCTCCACTTCAAGGCTTTCCTACGGAGGACTCAATGGCTCACAAGCTGATTATGACCACAATTGACTGGAAAAAAATTATTCAGAAAGATATTAGAAATGCAAAATTAAATATTATTTTGAAATGATTTGTTAGCCAGATATTAGGCCAACTGTCAGGGCTTAGCTTTCTGAAACAAAAAAAAATTGTATCCTCCATTTGGTAAGCGGGATACCATCAAACTTTTACAATTGAATTTTTCATGACTACCTGTGAGTTTAAATGACTGAACTAACCTGAACCTTCCCACCAATCTATACCTAGCGGTAAACTGCCACATGATTAATACGTTAATGATTTATTCCTTCCATTTGTTGTCAAAGATAATACAATTCTGGAGAAATACAATTGCGAGAGCTTTACTGTATTAACTCCTACGTTTTAAATTACCAGTTTCGATTATTTGTAGAAATTTCCACTTTTACTAGACATCCCGAACTTGTCCCAGTGATGGTTTATAATGTGGAAGAAACGGAATATTATAATGACGATACTGGAACAAAGCTCTAGGCTAATTAGACCATTTTGTGAGTGGAATGATTAATAGTGGATCACACACCATTATCATTGCTTATTTCCAAACTAGTAAATCATGCACATTCACTATAAAAATTAGCGCTGAAAATACGGTAAAATACTGGCAACAGGCTGTCAGCACTACTACTGTAAAATGTAAGGTATAAACGCGTATTCTTTGCAATGGTGACATTTTTGGTCGATCTAAAAGGAGTACCTAAGATCTGATATTTATTTAGCTTTATAACACCAGGGCTCAATCCTACAAATCTTTCACAATTGTATTTTCCAAACTGTATTTCCAACTTGTGGTTATGAATGGAGGAAATGAACCATTAACGTTTCAAAAACGTTCAATTAATCTTAGTTCCAGAGAGAAAATACGTTTATGGAAAATACAATTGTACAAGCTTCATATAATTAGTCCCAGGTGTTTGGTCACTAGGCAGGGATAGACCAACTAATATTTAACCCTTTACCCAACTTGAAAAGCAGACGACACTTGCAAAAAATATTCTTGGATAACTAATTGTTTTCATTTTTTGTCTCAAAAACATAGGTTATGACCCCTCGTTGGAACGAGCTCGTTCCATCGAGGTGTCAGAACCTATGTTTTTGAGACAAAAAATGAAAAAAATAACGAAAATTAATTGGCGATTTTTTAGAATAGCACTGGTCGGTTTTGGCCGTAGCGTTGGGTAAAGGGTTAATCTGCCGTCGTAGGACTGCAGGTTAAAACATTAATTAGTCAACCCAATAGATGGTCTCTCCCTGGACAAGTCATTTTTCAATATGGATGAGGCGATCATACAAAATGCGGAATTGAGTTAAATGCGTTTGTACTAGTGAAAGCTGGCTCCATTGAACATGAGCCCCCCCCCCCCCCCCCCCCCCGCCCCCTCCCCTCTACCACTTATTTGTTTGGAGGGTTTAATAACTCCGTCAATAGCTGGTGTCATAATGTATCGGAGGGTTGTAAGTGTGTGGGGTGGGAGTGGGGGTAACCGAATAACAACATCGAGCAGCAATGAGTAAATATTGAGCTTTTCAAGTTACTAACCCCGCACAGCACGGTTAGCATCAGTTGAAGACACCTTTTCTAATATGTCGTAAAATTGTATTTTAAGCAGGAATTGTTATCGTAACATTCACGGAGACAGGACCTGAGCTTGTTGCCAGTTTATTGAAGATAATTTTTTGAATGTGGTCTACGAAATGTGTCACAAACCTCTTTTCAACATGGTAAAATTGATTCGATGATATAAGTAACCTGAAAACCAAGTTTTATTTTGTGTTTGAAAGCGTTTCGCCATGGAATTAGCAGGTTTGAATCAAGCATAAACGGCAGGTGACCGATTGTTTTGTTATAAATATCATTTTCGCGAAATGTGGCTATAATGCGAGATATTCTATCATCTGGGAAGCAAGAATGTATATAAGCTCGACCCTTTTGGAAGTTCCACCAGTTACAAATATGAGGCAACTCCGTACACTTAAACTCATAATACATTTTCAGCTTGAGAATAGAGACATAAATTTCGTTGAAGGGGTTCTTGAGATTCTCTGATAAAGAGTAATATCGACTTTTCGAGTGTTTGTCGGTGATAAATCTGTGCCGAATCGTAAATCGTCGTTTACAAGTGCTCTTTATCAAAGGGTAACCAAGAAAGTCCGGTTGTTAATTGGAGCAAAATATCTCCCATCAAAGCATTTCAGTCTTATTATTATTTTGATTTAACCAATTAACTTATGAATCAGCGAAATTTGTTCTGTATTGATTTATTTATTGGTGTTTAAGGTCACACACTTATGCACAATGGCTAATCATGACCGTGCCAGTTTTACGGGTGGAGGAAGCCGGAGTAGCCGGAGAGAATCACCGAGCAACGACGAGCAGCTGCCAGCTGCCCAACATCGTAACTTCGCACTGCAGCACAGGCGGGGTTAGATTGGTTGAAGACATGCGCACCATCGACGTGCAGTACGCTTTAGTACACAGCGTCATCGTTCTCCCATGTGGACAATCGGGGTTAAGTGCCTTGCCCAAGACACAACGCGGGAGTCCGAATCGATCGCTCAGACGAATTTGTTCTGTTATACACCCCGTAAGCCATTATCGAGAAAACGCAGTAAAAGACTGCCAATTAGTTGTTAGCACTGTTATAGGCATGAAAATAAACTTCGAACGGCCGTATAGGTTACATGTGGGTTATGTGAATTGTAAAATACGCGAACGAACTACAGGTTACGACAAAGTAATACAACATAACTTTAGTAAATTACTAAACTCGCATGTTTGCCGGAAACACTTGAAAACCTTTTGGAATTATCTCAACTGAAAGATTGAGCATTGCCTTCACATATGAATAGAATAAGGGGTAAAAAAAAATACTTGCACCGTAAAACAGATTATTTCCAAATGAAACAAAATACTGCATTTTGATTGGCTGAGAGGTACGCTGTAGCTTGCAATCCACAGCGGCTTTTTTACACCGTGGTTTACCACGGTTAAAAACAAGAATATACAATACCAGGTTATATGGCTAAAAAAAAGTACCCATTTTTAATTATCAATTCACACCTTCTGCTCGGTTATGTTAGAACAAAAATAAAAATACAGGAAATTTAAAATTTATATGTAATAAAATATTACACATATGGATGTCATTGGAACTGGCTCATTGAGCCAGTTCCAATGACATCCATATTTGTCTGGTTTTATTAAGAAACTTACAAAGTACAAATTTTCTGTCAGTTTTTTCCCACAATTTAGGTTAAAGTATTGAGTACACCAAAATTCTTGGAAATAGATCCGTTGTCCTTGTGTTTTTCAGGGTGTATGGGATTTTACACCGGTCTGGGAACTCACACACCCTTTGGCTTCGCCTCAGGCTGTATGAGTTCCCAAACCGGTGTGAATTCCCATACACCCTGGAAAACACAAGGATAACTAATAGAAGGCTGAGAAGCGTCACAAATCGCTTTTTCTTACGGGTTACCAGCATTCCATATAGCGTAACCTGCCAGTGGGTTACGATATAGGCCCTTTATTTCCAGTCCTGCGGTTACCGCAATATTTCCTTTCAAAAACCGTATTCACCACATAATCAGCATCAAATAGACCATTGCGGAAATATTATCCCCAACAAGCCTTATAAACACTTGACGTTAGAAGTCAACGCGACGTCGTAATATTGAGAGTGACTTGGTTCTGGAAATTTGTTTGGTTTGTTTTATTGGGTTATCGCAACACTTGCAGCAACAAGTATCAAATCGTGTTGGACAGGTTTACGAGTGGCGAAAGCCGAAGTACCGGGAGAGAACCACCGGGCGACTGTTAGACTTCCCAACTTACGAACTCTGTCCAAGCAGAGTAAGCAGCTGTTGAAGACAAGTGCACCACCGACGTGCTGTACGTCTTAGTACACAGCGCAATCGCGCCCCATGTTAGCAATCGGATGAAGTGTTTTCCCCAAGGACACAACGCAGATACCGCTGTTCAGGATCGAACCGTAGACCTATCGGTTTGAAGTCCATTGCTCTAACCACTAAGCCAGCGAGGAATTTTACCAACTCAGTCTTGTTTGGCATAACATTTTTTTCCATCATACAACTAGGAAATTAACCTATTCAAACTTGTTTTTCACAGCTCAATGAGCTCTGTCAGACAAGATTGAATTGGTTAAATTCCAAACTGCCAGACGGGGAAGATTTATGACATGCACATTTGATATTTTAGACGTAAGCGGGAAGAGGGTTAAAGCTCTACTTCTTTTAACTTTATTAATTTGTAAAGATATGTGAAAGAAACCTTGGACTACTTTTTTTCAAATCAGTTTTCCTATAACTTAAGATGTGCTGGTGTTTTTCGTTCTTGACTTCCTGACGGCTAGTCAGCAGCTATATAGAAATAGGATTTTGTCAGGGGGAGATTTTGTCGGAAAGTGATTTTGTTAGATGTTTTTTTTTCCCCGGAGAAGGATTTCGACTGGGGGTATTATGTCGGGGGGTGGGGGGGGTGGGGTGGGGGGGGGGGGCTATGTCGTGGGGGAATTTTGACGGTATCCTAATTATACTTAAGGAACAAACCTTGCTTATAGGTGAATGAGGATTGGGTGGATGAGGATCAAGGACAGGCTAGACTTATTGAAACTCGGTTATCTTAATTATTCGGAAAATATCCCCGACAGCCGATAGAGTCAAGTAATGTTCCAGAGTATTTTCAACTCAAATATCAAGACAGGGTGGATGGTCGAAGTGAGGGAGCTAATAGAGAACTACTCATTGGAGATCTCGGACCTAGATGTAGGGGCAACCCAGGGTAAAAAAAATTGTCAGAGAAAGGGTTATGGGGAATGGTAACCTTAATTGGCGAGAGGGGGTCAAATCAAAGAGGTCTTAGGGTGGCCTGTACGAGAAAGAGAAGTCTGGTTTTGAAGAGTACCTTGATGGCACCTATGAGGGGTCACTGCTGTGCAAGCTGATGTCGCGGTCCCTGGACATGAGGGGATACATTGGGGAAAACAGGGAAAGGGAGTGCCAGATGTGTAATTTTGGGGTGATGGAGATCCTGGAACACTTTCTTCTAGAATGCCCAAAATACCAGTCTTAAGGAATAATATTGGGATGGGAGAATGAAGGACATATGGTTAGTGAGTGACTCAAAGGAGAGGGTTAATATTGTAATCGGAGAGATTGGAAAGAATGGGGCAAGGGATGTCATCAAGCAGTTCGTCTCCGAGTGTTGGGGAGAGAGAGGAAGCGTGGGAATAGGGAGGCAGTTGGGAGCACAGGGGTAACCGATGCCTTCTCGCCCGAGAACCGCGACAAATCAGCGGCCGGCCTAAGTGTTGTTATTATTATTATTTTTACCACAGTAATCAGGAACTGTCCAGCTTCCCGGGGTTCCCACGGAGAAGCAGCATTCTGGTAAAATGGAGCTAACCAATATATCAGTTCCAAAGTACTGCTCCAAGGTCGAACCACAAGAAGTAGCCACTGTAAATATATGTGTTTTTTACTGCAAAAATTTACGGTAGCAGTACATGCAGATGCTTGCAGGCTTTTCGCGGCTTTTTAACATTAATTTTTTACGGTGTGTATAGGATAGTGCGTCATTTGCGTTTATGCTCGTCCTCTCAGACCATCCATTGTCGCTTTGGTTAGCGGGAGCCCCAAAATTTGTCAGAAGCTAGGAGGCGACTCGCCTCCTTATAAAAAATAGCTGTTGGAGAAAACAAATGGTTTACGTTCAGGAAGTTGTACGGTACAGTAACAGACGATTTGAGTTTTAAACAAACTAGTTCACATTACGGGAGAGTGAGTGTGCTTCTCTCCAGAGGAGTAAAAGAATAATGGTCAAGTTTTCAGCAGCAAATATTTCCCATAATGCAGTTTGATATTTAACCAAATATATCCTGTTTGACAGAGCTCAGTGAGCTCTGTCAAACAAGATATAATTTCTTAAATTTATAGTTAAACAAGAGGAAACAGAGTTATTGGAGAAAATTCTGCTGCACTGCCAGTGCTAGGGGTTAATCCGTTGAAACAGAAGCCTGTGATAACCGACTTTGTCAAATAGCGCAGCGCAATGGAATAAGCGTCCGCTTACTGCGAGCAGATTTATTCTCAACGTTCAAACTAGATTTCAAACCAAAAAATATTCCAATGTTTCATTGTAGCTCATTTTAAAACAAGTAATAAAGCAGCGAACAATTAAGTATCTATATGTTTGCACTCGTTACTCAGGAAATCAAAATTATCAACGAGTTGAGAACCATCTGAGGCCCTTGGTCAAAATCAAAAAGGTACCCGGATCCAGATGTTTGGTAACAACGGTATAGTTCTAGGTCAAATAGCGACAATCAAGACTCGTTTTCCCTATGATATTTGGTGAAATTGTGTTGTTAAAAACAAGCATTAAGAAAAATTTGCAAGACATGTCTTTTCCACTTCTGAACAACCACACACCCTTATACTCGGAATGTTTCGGGAAACCACCCCCTCCTCCGTGCATACAGTCATATAGAAGCAGTATCTGAATGAAGAGAAGACTGCACAAGCGTCCTACAAAACACTTGTAAACACTAAATATATGTACATTACGGTTATAGGGAACTGCATGATTCAGAGATTCGAAGACTGGTATGTTGAATTTTTACTCCCTGTCTCTGATGCACTTTCTGGGTTGGTAATGAACATGAAATACAAGAGAGAACAGCGGATTGGCAGTTCAAGTGTTGTCACTCGAATAGCTCTCGTCCACAAACCATACAATTTATTGACTGAACAATAGAAAGGGTGCGAGTCGGTTATTAACTTCGACGTTGATAATCATGCATTTGAACAACCTGAACCGTGCTATACAACACGACTCGTTGTCACTCACAGCATGTTACGGTGTACACTCTATTGTCTTTTCGGGGTTTACTTGCAATTGGAAATATCTGATAGATCAATGGGCTGGGCGTTCAAGTGGCGGTCCTCCGATACCTCTCCTCCTATGAGTATACCCGAGTCTGCGCCTTTTGTTGATTAACTGGTAAAAGTGCTGAAAGCCCATATTTGTACTTTATTATGAAGTGCAGGTGCTGCAACCTGAAGGCATCATATTCTGTGGATGTGCTTCATATTATGTTTGAAGTTAAACAATTTTGCTTATTAGAATTTGCCATGTTATAATTTATGGGAGGGTGCTGGCACTCTCCCATAAATTGTAACGAGGCAAAGACATGTGAACAAATTTTGGTGACCAAATATAATTTAGTACTCTACCATTAAACAAATGCCAGGGTGTTAGTCAGTTACTGGTCACGCTGGAGGTATTCGTTAATTTGAACACCCTGCCGCGTATTGTAACACATCGCCGCTATGTGTCTCGGTGTCACTCACCACCCGGCGCGGCTGAAAAGAGGGAGGACAGGGCCACATAGCCCACCTCTCCCCCCACATATACACTTCTTTCCACAGTTATGCTTTATGATCGCACAATGAGTTCGAAAATTAATTCATTTATTTATTTATTTTATATATTCTTGGGGTTTAACGACACTTTCGACAGTCAGGGTCACCTCGTGTCGGACAGTTTAACGGGTGCAGGAAGCCGGAGTACCCAGAGGGAACCACCGAGCAACGGCGAGAAACTGCCAGGCTCCCCGGTGTACTAACTGCATACAAGCCGGGTTAGCATTGGTTCCATCGATGTGCAGTACGCCTTAGTACACAGCGTCACCGGGCCTTATTTATTTATTTATTTATTTATTTATTTATTTATTTATTTATTTATTTATTTATTTATATTTCTGCACAATGGTTAATCGTGACGCAACATAGATATAAAGTCAAATCCAGCCAATTGTTTACTCCCACATTGCCCATTTTAGTGGTTTTCCACTCACCACAGGCAGCGGTGACTGGATCCTATTTTACCTATTCTCTCCTACTGGACGAACTGTACTAAGTCGGGTGCATCTTGAACACTTGTGCTATCTCCAACACTCCCCTCCACACACATACACAACTCCACTTTCATTTATTGAAATCCCATTGCCGGGGTAAATTGTTCAAATTCATGAATACTTCCGGCTCAGTAACTGTTACATAATGTCATCTAAGCAATCTTACATATCCAAAATCACGCCATCACACTGGGTCTTGTTTTTTTAATCTTTGGACCTTGAGGGTATACCCCATACCAGTTCAGACACATTGACTGGTAAAGTCTGTATTCGTTACTTAAGTGAAGACCAATCAATATTTTCAACGTGCAGCCTTGGGACTGCACGTTGAAAATCTTGATTGGTCGACCACACAGATTCACCGAGCAACTATCTATTTTATAAATTCAGGTCGTATCACGACCAGAACCGGACAAAGCGGCCTTTCGTGTTCAAAAGGTTAATTAATTTATTTATTGAGGTTTAACGACACTTTCTACAGCCAGGGTTACCTCGTGTCGGAAAAGGGTTAATTAGCCCCAATAATTTTTATCTCTGACTCAGCCATACCAATGGCAATTTGTCATTGAAGATTTCGTCAAACTTAATGAAGAATGAAGAGGAACTCTACTCGAAACATGTCTAATCTGTGAATCTGTGTTTGAACAAGGAACCAATGGTGAAGATAGCCTTTCGGGTTAATATGGTGTGAAACTATGGAACTGCCAACACAAAGTATCGATCCAACGCAACACTACCTGCAACAGTGAAATGTGTTTTTATTTCTTTATTTGTTATCTATTCTAGGGGTGTAAGATCACTTTCAGCATGTTTGCTTATACTATAACAGCAACAGAAGAAAAAGCCTAAAGCTAAGTTTATCGAATCGTTATTATCTGGGCAGTTTTAGATGCCTTTTACTAACCCAGACATTACTGGTCTTATTTTAGCAGTGAAACGTAACTTGTTCGCCGCAGTAAATAACCAGTGCTCCACTTCATGGAGTTCCAACGCGGATATGATTTTCAGATAAACCTCAATCTCTCCAAAAAATATGTTAACATCATCATCAATGGGTTCACGCGCCGAAGGCGCGTAGGGTCGGCGCGATGCAAGTCCCTTTCGGCCCTAAAATATGTTAACAAGGTTGCTCCAGGAATTTGTTGGGCAGTCCGATTAAATCGATTTCACGCAGAGTAATCGCCCTTTGAAAGCATGAAGTTGGCCGCTGCAATGCTCAAGGCGTTTCAGTTAGCGCCTTTCTTCTCAAAAGAGATGACGCATGGTTGCTCAGCCTAAAAAGAACAATAAATACTGCCGATAACCTTATGTTCAAAATGAGTCTTTCATCACGATTTAATAGATGATCTTAAAAGTGATATTAGGCAAGTTGACAACCTTTGTGATTCATTTCTTCGATAAGCAGCCGCAATTTTTTGTGCAAACTGTCATTTTAAAGTTCATATATTAAAACGGAATGACAGGTTTTTGAAGAATTGAGAACTAAACGTAAAAGAGCTTTGTCTAATGAACGCCATTTCAAATTTAAAAAAAAAAAAAAACGGCGCATTGTCTCAATCACGCTTTAACCCTTTACCTAACGAATCGGCAGCATCTACACAAGTAATTTACAAATTCAGCAATTGAAAAAAATATATTTTTCAAACAATTTCAACAAAACCATATAAGACCCGTCTTTGGAACGAGCTTGTGGAGCTAGTTTCAAAGAGGGGTCACATGATATGGTTTTGTTGAAATTTTTTGAAAAAAATTAAAAAACAATAATTAAAATAATAAATTTTGATATCCTGTGGTAAAGGGTTAAATCTCCCCCAACAACCCTCTGGTAAAAACCTCAAAGTAATACATATACTATATATGTTTTATCACATCATTAATGTTCAGGTTTTTTAGCATTCGTGGCTCTATCGTGATCACAACACAAGTATATTTTATCCGATTATTTACGAAGTTGTTGCTAACTTCCGATGGCCCATCTCCTTTGTCGTTGGATGACGGGTCCTATTCCGCCTATAAAGCATAACTCCTACCCGAAGACAACCACCGGGCAGGGGGGAGTAATTGTCAGACTCACCAACGTACTAACTCCACACAGGCAGGGTTAGTATTGGTTGAAGACAAGACTAATGCACAAGCCTGAAAATAATTTTCAGTGCACTTCCAGACAAAATGTCAGATGCCAAATGTACCATGTCTGTCATTTAAGAATGACATCTGACATATTACAAAATGGGGTTTTAGTATTCAAAATAATGTGTTTTGGGTGTACACGTATCTTAAAAATCTTAAAACTGCTCAGAATTCATCCAACCACACCTTGTTTGGCAGGGCTCAATGAGCCCTGCCAAACAAGGTATGATTGGTTTCATTCGGAATTGGGACTGAATTACCCTTCAGACATAATTTAGATACATTAATGGCTATATGAAATCGTATTCCTTCCCATGCTGTTTATACTGATAAGCTGTACAGTCACTTTCTTCACACTTCCCAACTTGCCAGGACCAGAAATCACAATAATCATTAATTTTAGGCTTGCTAGTTATGTACATGATTTCCAGCATGCATGATCTTCTGATCACTGAACTTCATTGATAATTTTGGCATCAGACATTTTGACTGATGATTTTAAACCTGTCTGACATTGGCCTTTTTGTACCTGACATTGTCTGACTACTTATTTTCTGGTATGCTAATGCACCATCGACAGGCAGTGCGCCTTAGAACATAGCGCTACCGTGCCCACACACGGGCAATCGGGTTAAAGAGCCTTACCCAAGAACACAATGCAGTTACCCCTGGCTGATATCGAACCGTGGACATTGCACTTCAAACCGAACGGTCCACGGTTCGATATCAGCCAGGGGTAACTGCATTGTGTTCTTGGGTAAGGCCACAACGATCCTGCTTTCTGCCATAGTCAACAAGCACTGTTTCAATTACATTCTAATCGATGCTTTCGAAGTGACATACAATACACCATTTAATTACATTGATGGTCACA
Source organism: Pictodentalium vernedei (assembly GCA_031216915.1). Classification (NCBI taxonomy): domain Eukaryota; kingdom Metazoa; phylum Mollusca; class Scaphopoda; order Dentaliida; family Dentaliidae; genus Pictodentalium; species Pictodentalium vernedei. Next base: position 302,342,271 of record CM062293.1, on the reverse strand, counting down.
GCAATAATTTCACAATGATATTCAATGAGATCAGTGAAGGCCTGTCTACTTACAAAATGTTATTTACAAAACGTAAATATTACAAACGACTTGCACAACAATAGAATATTTGCCAACAAGTCTGGAAATAACGAGACTGTCATCTGCAGAATGAGGTCCCCAGAGGGCGAATTTGGTGTTGCTATCCCACACAGCAGGATAGAATCACACAATTTACCCTTGTGAACCTCAATCTGAATCAATGTCTGGCGTAAACAGAAAGAGGAACCCAGAGGATAAATTGGACCATTGTGTGGGATAGCTTCACAAATTCACACTCTGGGGACCTCCTGCAAATGACAGATTGCTCATTTCCAAGCTTGTTTGCCAAAGAGAGAAGCACATCAATATTTTCTGGTTCTGAGGTCTCTTTTTACCAAATCGCATTTTTCAGATAATCTCAGGAATTCACACACTTGGTGCGATGCGAGCGCACCGATGCGGCAATAAAGTAATAAATAATGATTTTTCTTCTCATTTTGCCATTTCGATACAGTGCTTCGGCTCTCGTTTTTAATTTGCTAAAGAACAAAGACAATAATAACCGGAACCGTGTTAAATGTCAGATCTGTAATTTATAATCACTGAATTTAATTTCGATGCAACGATTCTTGGAGTTTCACAGAAACTACGTGGAAATGGAAACATTTATGTCATAGAACAACTGACCTCTATACATCGTAATTGCTGTGGCGTAGCCACAGAAAGTACGACGTATCGGGATAAGTTAGGTCGCCCGATGTTATCAAAATTTTCAAATCACAAATGGGAGACAGTCCCTCAGGTGGAACTCCAATTTTGTGGGGAGGTGCGTTTGCACCCTTGCACCTCGCCTGACTGTGCGCCTCATATACACAGAACGACACGCGCGTGTGATTGAGTTAATCGATATGGCACAAGTGCCATAACGAGTACCCATTCACGCGCGCGTGTCGTTCTGCGTTTATTACACGCCTTCACGTCTATACAAACAGATCAGAAGGACACTCAGCAATTCATTTCACAACTATCAACGCAAAGAACATTTTATCGTACTCATACTCTTCTCCTTGTTCGAATATAAATTATCCTCGTCATATATTGGCTCTTTTTCCTTTTCGCTATTTTCGTACACATTAAACTCGCCATATCCTTGTTTAAACATTTTATGTAGTTATTTCGCAATCGGATCAGTTTCGGTTGATCAATCGTCTTCTCAACGATTTCCGTTCGATACATGTGTGCGGAACGAATTTTCATTTCCGCATGGTTTAGTGTTGCTGTAGATGGGGGATTTCATAGAACAGGCGTGTAATCAATTAAACTACTGATTGGCATCTCCTTACTAGTTGGTTATTACATCAATGGCTATTATAAGAGTGAAGTTCGAAACTTTTGCAAGGTCTATGCTGTTTGAAAGGTAATGGTAATAAAAGCGCAATGTTTCTTCCTCTCAGTGATGTAAAGTAGTTTTGTGGTATCCCATTACATGAATATGGTACTCGAGCCTTTATACTTTACATGGCACGACTAGAGGGCGGCACTAACAAAATATTTTTTTTAATAACTAAAAGCTTCCATTTTCACCTCAAAACATAACTATGTCCCTTCACTGGAACGAGCCCGACAATTCGGGAGGCTGTTTGTTTGTATGATCCAAAGATTGCTCCTCAAGTTTCCTTTCAACATCTGCATCCAAATTTGCTAATTATTCCAAGCAGGAGCCAATACTACAAAACTTTTACAACTGTATTTTCTAGAATTGTATTTTTTACCTATTAATATAACTGACTAAAATGAATTATTAGCATTTTAGAAGATAGGGCAATTTGCTAACTGGCAAATTGTCACACCTTTGAAAATGCTAATGGTTCGTTTCAACCCATGTTGAGTGCACGTTATTACGAGCACGCCATAGACAGGTGTACAACTCTTTCAATTTTAACAAATACTTTTTATCAAAGCATTCCCTCATTGTAAATAGTGCTTGTGTGATACAGTTATAATTTGACTGTCATCAAAATTGCTATAAAAGAAGAAAAAATTCTGAAAGCTTTTGATCTTTTCTGAATTGAATGGGTGCACAATTCCAGCGAAAAGCCTAAATAAGGTCATCTAAATCAAACCCGTCTCTCAATTTTGTTTAATGTGACAAAAGCTGAAGACAAGACAAAGTCAAAATATACACATAACAGATAACATTTCTGTACAAAATTGGAAGGACAAATCTCTCACACCTGCAGTTATTTTTTGGCTGTGCGTAATCAAGACTTTTTTCATTGCCCACACATCGTAAATATGCAAGAAGAGAGCGGTGGGTTTGGTTATTTTTGGTAAATATTGTCGCCGAGATAGCTTGATATTCGCCGCAGAGGGAAACCTCCCAGTGGCGAACCAAAATGAATGTTCCTTTATTTAGCATTCGTACCTCCTCAGGGAACAGCGATCGATGCAGGGGATACTTGGTCACAGTCTTGACGTCTGTGGAGCGATTGCCATTGCGCCACCGGAGACCTCTGTGACTGCATCATCCGTTGCCAATGGGTTATTTCATGTGGACCAGTGGCATACTTTCCCAGCACAATTCTACCAATCGTATCGTCTCTACTTTTTGAATTGTAGTCCCAGACTGTGACAACGAGACTCACAGAAGGTAACTGCTGTGGCGTGACGTTAAAGCTGATCGATTCGTTGAAGACTGGATCCAGTGTATTCTTCTTCCCCGATGTCTTCTTTGTTTTTACAGGTTTCTCAAAGAGAACAAGTGTCACTCTCACAAAAGGATCTACAAAATAACAATACAATTTTATATTTTCTGCTCATGACACCATATTTTTTCTATGTTTCTTTATGTTTTAGTTCAACTTTCTTTCCCAAGCCCTCCCTTTTAGCTGTTTCTTTCCCTTCTGTTTCTAGATGATGCCTTGAAAAACACGGTCGAAGTTAACCATTTTAAGTACAGTACAGCCGCCGTGGACGGGTCACTTTCTACGGACAATATTTCCACGGACGCAATAATATTAGATTCCAAACACTAATTATAGTACGAATCATCAGAAATTTAATTAATGAAGCACCGGGTACAACCCGTTGTTTCATTAGTTAAAATTTTCCTGATGATTTTTATTACATTGTAAACGCATGCGTGGACATCACTGCCCACACGTGGATTACGACCAGCCCACGGCGACTGTACTGTAATACTGTAAATCATTACCTACAGGTTCCCCTCTTAAAAAAAATTAATAAATGGAGTCGAACTTAACATTTTACTTGATAAGGATAGTGACTACGTATAATATCAATCTCTCTTGACACCAGGCAAATTCTGTGTGGAATCCGAACCTCTCATTGACTGTTTGTTTACCCACTGTTCGTGCAGTTTGCGGACAGGCTTCCTTTGATTTAACACTTTCGCTGCCGAAAGCGACTATAGTCACTTATTTTATGATGATTATCTGTACGTTCTGGTATGCGCAGATCAAGCCTACCATCTGATTATTTGATTAATCAGATGAAAGAGTTTCAAGAATGTAATAAGTTTTATGAAACTTCCTCGCATACAGGGGAACTTAGAAATAGAGGTCATCCATATATGGCTCCCCAACGTACTAACTCCACACAAGCTGGGTTAGCATTGGTTGAAGACAAGTACACCATCGACGTGCGGTACGCCTTAGTACACAACGCCACCGTGCCCCCACGTGGGCAGTTGGGATTAAGTGTGTTGCCCAGGGACACAACACGGTTGCTGCAGGTGGGATTCGAACCTAGGACCTCTCAGAAAATCCCTTTTCAACAATCAATCAAATGACAGAGTTTCAAGTGTGTCATAAATTTTATTAAACTTCCTCGCATACAGGGGAACATAGAGGTCATCCATATATGGCTAAAGTGGACGTTGGTGTAAAAGGGTTAATATTAAAAGAGATATACAGATATTCATTTCTGCTCCAGTTATAGATAGTCTAGTCAATAAGTACTTAGTTCGCCCTGGAAAAAAGATTCACACAAGCTATGGAACTATGCGACATAATCATAAAAACTAGAGCCGTGGCGTGTTTCCATTCATAATTAGTTTGTTAACAAACATGTCGAATAATACTGGTAAAGTCATTAAAGATTCGATCTTATCAACTCTCAATTAGGAAACATTTTTGCGTTGATTCAAATAAGCGAATGTTTATGGTATGTTTTAGATTCAATGATCTAGAATATTTATTTATTTGTTTATTTATTGGAATTTTAACGACACTTTCGATAGCTAGGGTCACCTCGTGTAGGACAGTTTTACGGGTAGAGAAAGCCGGAGCACCACCGAGCAACGGCGAGCAACTGTCAGACTCCCAAACATACTAACTCCTCACAAGCAGAGTTAGCATTGGTTGAAGACAATTAAACCATCGACGTGCCGTATGCCCCAATACACAGTGCCACCGTTTCCCCCATCGGGATTAAGTGCCTTACAACCATCTGGCATATTTAATTTGGCCGGAAAAGCAAACCTACCTTCAGACAGACAGTACGTCATAAATAAAAGTACAACTGAGCGATGTGTGAAATATTCTATTTTTCTCACAGACAGGCAGACAAAAGTACGCTATCAATAAAAGTACAAATGAATGTTCTGATGTTCCTATTAAAATGTTACGTTACCCGGCAGTGGGACAAAACGCTTACTTGGGGAAACAGTTTCTGACATAGCATTATCATCACACTTTCCTCCCTGATAAGAGAGCATGACCTTCGGCATCACAAGTCATTCGAGACAACTCGGTGAGCGACAGACAACACCACCTTTACGGCACAAAGACGGAAGCAAATATCAGATTAACTGCCAGACAAAAGCAACATGTCTGATTAATGAGAACAATCTGACACGATGCAGACAATTGCCGTACTTCAAAATACAAGCTTCAGGTTCCTCAAAACATAATTTAATCCTTTGCGAAAAGTAGCGGTCGACACCATTGCAAAAATCGCTATTCAAATTGTATTTTTTTCTCATTTGTTTGCCTCCAAGACATAGCTTATGGTCCTCATTCTTGGGTATGGGTTCGTCGAACTCGTTCCAATGATGGATCATCAACTACGTATTTGAGGAAGAATGAAAAGCTTCAGCTATTTAATTTGAGTAAATGATTTTACAAGGGTTGTCTTTTTTAGTCGTGTTAGATATAGAGTTGACGTGAATACATTTATTTATTTATTGGAGTTTAACGATAATTTCGACAGACAGAGTCACCTCCTTTCGGACAGTTTTACGGGTGAAGGAAGCCAGAGTACCAGGAGAGAACCACCGAGCAACGGCGAGCAACTGTCAGGCTCCCCAACGTACTAACTCCACACAAGCTGATGGTATATTCCATGTCATTTCAGTTCTGCGACTTGTAGAGTCTATATTTGTTGCATGGGGAAGATCAATCAATATTTTCAACGTGCAGCCTCAGGGCTGCACGTTGAAAATCTTGATTGGTCTACCACACAATATCTACTTTGTGAATTCAGGGGCCAATACTATAAAACTTTTACAGCTGCATTTTTCAGAATTGTATTTTCTATTTACGGAAATAACTAATTGAAATGAACCATTAGCATTTTCAAAGATGTGGCAATTTGCCAGTTGGCAAATTCCCATATCTTTTCAAATGCTAATGATTCATTTCCGTCATTTATATTCACATGTGGAAAATACAATTTGGGAAAATACAACTGTAAAAGTTTTATAGTATTGGCCCCAGGTCGTATCACGATCCTTTCCCGGTAAAGCGGTCTTTCAGTTCAAAGGGTTAAAACGAGTTATTAATTCTAGTTTGTGATGAACGTTTAGTTCATTTTTTTTCTATACAATAAATAACACATCCTAAGAGATACAGTTTTGTTTCTAACAATTTAAATATTTAATAAATTCACTTTTAATGAATTTTTTCTGCGTACCCCTTCTCATTGTAGTGAAGTCCTACCTCAACAAAATCAACATAAACGGTTCTGACCTTTTGTGATACGGGTGGTATGAGACCTGAATTTTGCCGCAAAGAAATAAAGTCTGAAAGTTTCGAAAATGTGTTAGAAAAGCTGATTTACACAAAACCTCCAGCCATATTGGTGAGGCCAACGGTTTTTGTCTAGAAAGTATGGTGGGTCATTTCAGCCAATAATGTTTTCTATGGCAGTATTTATGTTGAAAACGACTTAACCCAAGGGACACACAGACATGACCCCAGGAATGTTATCTGAATAAATTTGATTTTTTCGGTGGAGCAACAGAGCGGTTTAAGTGTACACATGCGCCATTTGAATGTGACGGTTCCATTGAGGGAGAAATGTTATTTATAATTTTTATATTTCTAGATCATCAGAGTCAAATATGAACTCTAGCTAACATGTCTTTTAATCTGATCATAACTGTATCAGTTGCATCACATTCAAACAAAATGAGAGTTTTCTGAAAAAAAAACCACTTAGGTGCAACAAAGAATAGAAACCCAGACATTCATGAAATTGCGTTGTTTCTGCAGTGGCTTTCTCGGGGCATCGGTACCAAACACACTCTGCATAACATCGGTGTCTGGTATTGCTCACCATACTTTTTGAGAAAATCCTTCATTCCATCATGTAGAAAGGTGGCTGTCTTCTGTTTTCACCAGCTTCATTATAGCACATTTACCGAACTTTCACACATATTTCTTTCATGACACAATATATAAAGAAATCAGATATACCGCAAGAAGGGAGAACTGAAAACATTGGTTTTGTAGATGTTGTACCTCACAACATTGAGATTAAGGCCCCAGAAAAATATTCTATAAAGGTTAGCTTGTTAAATCTTTAAATTTTAAATAATTTTTGCAGACCTCAGCATATCTTATTTATATGGAATTTAAATGCACGAAAATTCTAGCATACAATATGAATAAAAAGATTTTGTCTACGAGGAGTTTTGCCATTTTTTTCTGCTAACCTTCACCTTAACACTTTACCCAACGCAGACGATATCAAAATTCATTATTTTAAATATCATTTTTTTTATTTTTCAAAACATTTCAACCAAACCATATCATGTGACCTCTCGTTGGAACGAGCTCGACAAGCTCGTTCCGACGAGAGGTCACATGATATGGTTTTGTTGAAATTTTTTGAAAAATAATATTTTTTCAACTTCTGAATTTGCATATTACGCGGGCGGATGCGGCCGATTCGTTGGGTAAAGGGTTAAAACTTGAAGCGTTGTTTTCCAGTCTTCCAATACAATTTCTATTCCACAATGTGGAAGTCAAGCGAGTTAATACCCAAAAGGCGAGTGCCAGAGCGGAAGGATAGAACGAGAGGCCGCAGGCCTCGAGTCTTATCCTTCCGCGATAGCACAACTACCATATCGATTAACCCATTCACCCATGCGCGTCGTTCTGTGTTTATTACACGCCTTTGCGTCTATAAAAACAATTAATAGAAGGACATTCAGCAATTCATTTGACAACTATCATCAAAAAGAACACATTTTATCGCCAACCAAATTTGGGAGGGCAACCCGTGTGTGTTACTATTTCGTCCCCTGAGTTCCAGTGTGTTCTCTGTGCCTATTGGCACGTAGAGCACATTGGAACTCAGGGGACGATTTTTAGCTATCGCTGGAGATTCAAAGTGTAATTGCAGTGCACGATTTGTTGAAAATTTCAGTGAAATTTCGCTTCTTTATAAAAATAGTCCGTCAACGATTTCCATTCCGCACATATGTTAGGGAGAGATTTTCATTTTCCGCATGGTTTAGTATTGCAATAGATGAGGATTTCACAGAATAAATACAAATACAAAGTTTCCCCAACAGTAACAAGAGCGACGCGCAGCGGGAGAATATACGCCCGTTTTGTATTTTTGAAGGGTTGGGGTAAGGATGGGGGTGAGGGTGAAAACTGTTTGGACCAATTCCATATTCGAACTTGACCTGTATTTTGTTGTGATTAAACAACATACCAAGTTTGGAACCAATCGGAAAACAAATAATAAAAGTTATCATCCGGAAACCAAATATTTGATGCATTTTATGTCCAACAAGGTCCATAATTCAGGGGAACTTCGAAGTTCGAACTGACCTCATATTCGAACTTGACCTGTCTTTTGTTTTGATTAAACCACATACCAAGTTTAGGAGTCAATGGAAAAAAAATACTAAAGTTATCATCTGGAAACCAAATGTTGACAAACGGACAAACCGACGGATGGATAAATGGATGGACAAATGGACAGACAGAGAGACTGATTCCATAATTCGACGGTTTTTCAACAGGCGTATAAAAAATCAGTCAGGCCATACTAAAGTTGTAATCCGGAAAACACAAAATGCACAAATTCAAGACGAATAACTCTGGAAAGGTACATGCGATTCTGGCCGAAAGTGAACTTGAGCTGTGCTTTGTGGTCATAAACAAAATCTGAGAATTTCAAACAAATATGTCAAGGCAAACTAAAGTTATCATCCGGAAACCACATAATTCACAAATTTGCAATCATTCAAGGGGAATAACTCTGGAAAGGTATATGCGATTGTGGTCAAAAGTGAACTTGAGCTGTATTTTGTGGTCAGAAACAAAAAACTGAAAATTTGAAATAAATCGATCAAGGCAAACTAAAGTTATCGTCCGGAAACGAAAAGTTGGGCCAAATTCCCATAAATAAAGGGCCATAACTCTACTGCAAATGGGCCGCTAGAAACAGAAATCGAACCCATCCTGTATTTTGTCATACTAAATCCACATACTAAATTTAACTCAGCTCAAACCATTACAACTAAAGTTATTGTCGTTTCAAACGGGCGTATAAAATCAACATCTGAAAAATTTGGTGTCAATCCGTCAAGGCGTTCGGCTTTAAATGAACGGAAACCATTTTTTTTCAAAAATTGTGTTTTCAAAGGGCCATAACTCTGCAGAGGATGGACTGAGAAACACTAATATCGAACTTGACCTGTATTTTATTGCTACAAACAACGTCTGAAAGTTTGATGTCGATCCGTCAAGGCGTTCGACTTTAAATGAAGGGAAACCATTTTTTTTTAAAGATTGTGTTTTCAAAGAGCCATAACTCTGCAGCGGATGGACTGAGAAACAGCAATATCGAACTTGACCTGTATTTCATCGCTAAAAACATCATCTGAAAAATTGGGTGTCAATCCGTCAAGGGGTTCAGCTTTAAATGAACGGAAACCAATTTTTTTAGAAAAATTGTGTTTTCAAACGGCCATACCTCTGCAGCAGATGGACTGAGAAACACCAATATCGAACTTGACCTGTATTTTAATGCTAAAAACAACTTCTGAAAGTTTGATGTCGATCCGTCAAGACGTTCGACTTTAAATGAACGGAAACCAAATTGTTTACGGACAGACAGACGGACAGACTGATAACATAATACGACCGTTTTTATAAACGGGCGTATAAAAACGGGGTTAGCTGATACTTGGTCACGCATTGAGTGGATGTTTAAACACATCATTTACCTGACCATTGGATATTTAAGGACCCAACAAGGAAATTTACTGCTCAGGAACTACCTAGTATTTGGTTGTCTGGCTGTCCATGCTTGTCGGCAAGCTATCGGGCCACCAGTCTAATTCCGTAAAGAATCCGTTGCTGTTATGGACTGTTTCTTTACCGACTTTTCCTGGAGTTTGCACGCAGACTACCGATGATGAAATGTGATGTCCCTTTTCGCACAAAAAACCCAAATATTACTTTTTACCCTAGTTATAGCTATTCCAAACAATAAGTATTGAATTCGCCTTCAAAAGATCGAGATAGTAACAGAATATTTGGAACCATGTGGCATAATCAAAAAACTGCCATCGAAAGGCTGAGGGGTCGGTCCTTACGCGCACCACTTGCGTTGTGTCCTCGAGAAAGACACTTAACTGGTAGAGTGCCAAATTTCTTTTGTTGTCAAAATTTGTTAACATGTATTTATCTTGTTGCAGTTTATGGGAGAGTGCCATTTGGAACTCTCTCATAAACTGTGACAAGACAACCCACACAGAATAAACAATTTCACTTTAAAGATTATATGGAGTATTCAAAGAACATGAAGCTTTCAAGTTGTAGTTCCTGCAGTTCAGGATAAATCCAAATGTTGGTTTCCAGCACTCTTCCAGTTAATTCTCGATTGCTAACATAAGATTGCGCACTCAGTCAATGTACAATGGACTCAAGCCCGTCTGAGCACGGTTAGTACGCTGAACATTCTGGCAGATGTTTACCGGTGGTTGTCTCCGGGTACTCCGACTTTCTCCACTCGACTAGCTTTCCACCCGAAAGCCCCCTAAAAAGCCAATATTGGTTCGCTATGGAGCTCAGCTTCACATCATTCCCCGGTCGTATAACCCATAAAATTTCTTTCCTTGCCATGAATTCTCTCGTACTTTAAAAACACACTAGTGGGCTGCGCTAAATTCAACTTAACAACTATATATTCTATAGTAAAGTGCGTTTATAAGATTGGACTACGTTCCAAAGTCTGAAAGGTATGGTTGGTACTGACAGGCAGGATGGAGGAACCAGGAGGACGGGAGAAGGTACGTTCACGGACATAATACAATGGGGTTATCAGTCTGTGGTCAAGACCTGAGAAAAAGGGAGAAGACATTTCTGTGGATCTATTTTTCCCTTCTTCCACCGAGTCTAATCATGGCAGGTGGAGAGGGTCTTAAACTTTCTGCTCCCCCTCCCACTCACATATTCGATGCTCTTCCGTCGCATGTCCTGGTAACCTGAGCAAACACTTGGTATGTGTGCATGCGTTAGCCCTTTCCCCCATCCTGACAGTATGTACTAGTGAACTGGCTTTCTAGTTTGGATGGTCCGACCATCCCACGACAAAGTCGTTTAAAATGAATTCCTCACACGGAGAACTTCTGAATTGTTAAACCCTAAAATATTATGCACCCTAATACTTTTCGGAAAATTCATTAAAGTTTATCAACTATGACAGAAGATGTGAGTGTGTGGAAGCTTTTTGTCTTCATCCCAAATCTTGTACTGAATAATATATATCGGTGCCTAAAGGCAAAAAGCAATTGGTTGAACAAGCTTGTGAATTCCACAACATTAAAGCTACATACCTGATCCGCCAACGTAATCTGTTGGAAGCAGCTGCTTAGCTTTGATAACGTCTATATTCAATCGCCCTGCGCTTGGAAGGTAATTTAGAGACAGCAAGATCTCACCAAGGTCGTGTCGTTCCTGTAAAATAAGTCACAAAAGATACATGCGCACCTCATTCCAGTCGGATTAAATTGATCTGACGTGCAACATTTCCAACCCTTCATTGAAAGTGGTACGTCGCATCACCACGTATCGTTAATTTTTGTCGGAAATTTCATGGCCCTGACCCCGATCTCACGGGCTTTTCAAGTTGTCCATTTTGCACTTTGTTACAACAGTAGAATATATAAACAATTTCAGTCTCCATTTTATTTTATCATCTGATGTGCTCGTCAATAAAAAGACCCCCCTCCCCCAGAACAAAAACTGGAATATTCTAGAAATGGATTCAAATTTGTTAGGAACCGAAACCTCCTTGAACTCTTCTTCTATCACAAGGTCTCCCAAGAGATCAAGAGGAGACACTTTTGAGACCATCTCGACGATTTGAAAACTTCCTAATCCGCGTCTCATCGAATCGCAAATCGAATCGAATCATCGGGGGGGGGGGGGGGGGGGAGATTCGTATCGAATCAAAGGAGTTTCGTATGGTCCTATCTGAATTGTAACTTGACAAAACACTCAAATTAATTGGCGTTCATCGCCGTACATTTCAATTTTAATATCTCCCAAGACGAGAGGTCAAAACAATATCCGACAAGTCTGCACATTTTCCGAGAGTATTTTGGAAGGGAGTGTTACCTTTCTTTTTGTTTCTACGCTTCGAAAAACTAGAGCGGTACAAGTAGGTATTAAATGATAGGTAACTAGAAATCAATGCTTCGAAGGAAAAATAAAATTTCCATTTATTCGGCAGATAACCTACAAATAGTTGAGCCCATTTGAAATTTTTCAAGTAAGAAACAAAAGAGTAATTTCGGACTCCCAAGCAATCATTTTAGTGATCAATGAATAATCTGACAGTTCTAGGGGGCCTCTGGAGCGGGGGAGATTTGTTAGCAACGCGAAAGAGAGATAGAAAGGAACGACTGTTTTGGTTTTTTTTATGTATGGGGATATACACTCAGGGGTAAGAAAGGATCATCCATAACCTCGTTAATGGAATGATGACAAAATTAGGAATTGACAAGCATGTTCTCCTACCAATACGTGCTACGCATGCGCACACTCATTACACATCCGAGTGGAAATGACGTAATGAAACTAGACATGTGGCGCTAACCATGATCTAGGATATAAAGACATGTTGGGCTTCTATAAATTGGAGCCAGGGCATAAACTGTTCAGTGTGGGAGATGCCTCGTCCGACAGTAGTCTTATTGAACGCCATTACCGACAGTCCTCGACCTAAGCAAAAAGATTATATCATGTGAAAAAAGGGACACAATGCTTCATTCTGTAGAGTTTGTCCGAATTGTACATTTGGCCGATACAATGTGAAATTCTCTTTTGCAAAATGTTTCGCAGTCCAAGAAAACCGCTGCCTCGAGAATAGAGCATTATCAAAAACAGCGTGGAACCTTCTCATATTCAAAGTCTAAAAGTAGGCATTCGACTGCAACGCGAGAACTCGAATGTTGGTGATAATTATACAAGTGAGTCCTATTCCAGCCTTCGAGATGGTCACGGCTATCTACAATGCGGTGGAAAAGCCGCGGCATTCAGTCGCGGCTTTTAACGCTGCATTTCAGATGGCCTTGACAATTTTCGTGATTATTTATTGGTGTTTAAGGTCATACACTTATGCACAATGCACAGTGGCTAATCGTGACAGTTTTATGGGTGGAGGAAGCCGGCCGGGGTACTTGGAGAGAACCACCGAGCATCGACCAGCAACTGTCAGCTCCTCAACTTTGTTCAAGCTCAACTCAAGCAGGGTTACAGCGGTTTAAGACATGTGCACCATCGACGTGCAGCACGTCTTAGTACACGACGTCATTGTGCCCCCATGCAGACAACCGGGATAAAGTGCCTTGCCCAAGGACACAACGCGTGTCGTCCCGGACGTGGATCGAACTCGGGACCTCCAGCGTAGAAATCCAACAGTCGACCACTGAGCCACCGCGCTCCCTGTTTTCGTGATTAAGTATATTCGTCGTCTGAAGAGCTAACCGAGAAGCACATGTATGTGTGCTTGAGAACAATCGAGCAGCTTTATGTCATGATCGGGCAAACATGCCCCCACACCATATCTGAAGACCTCTACGAGTCTGACTGGGGCTCAATGTGCATGACGTGCTACAACTTATAAGTATCCTGACCGGCAGATGAATCTGTAACGGTTCGTGCAACATAAACAATTCGTTACATTTGAGTCGCTGAATAAATTCTTTTGATACATGTGTATCCATACATATATTTGTTCAGGTGTTTCACCCAGTCTTTTAGAGCAATTGAGTCGATATTTTTTTTCATCTTTAACCGGCGATGGCAATATCCGGTAGATCGAGTGCACGCTGATCGGATGGAAATGCAATTTCCCTTTGCAATGTATCATAATTAGAAGTAATATGATATATTATTCTGAACACAGTATTTAAATTAACCATTTCACTCGGAAACAGTAACAGAAACAAAATCACTTTCTATCGGTGATGTCAGGGGGCGCCGTGGCTCAGTGGTTACGGCATTGGACTTCAAACCGAGGTCCACAGTTCGATCCCCTCCATGGGTAACTGCGCTGTGTCCTTTGGGCAAGGCACTTAATCCCGAGTGCCCACGTGAGGGCACGGTGGCGTTGTGTACTAAGCCGTACAGCACGTTGATAGTGTACTTGCCTTCAACCAATGCCCACTCTGCCTGTGCGGAGTTAGTACGTTGGGGAGTCTGACAGTTGCTCTCCGCTGCTCGGTGCTTCTCTCCGGGTACTCCAGCTTTCTCCGCCCGTAAAACTGTACGAGACAAGGTGACCCTGGCATTCGAAAGTGTCGTTAAACGCAAGTAAATGAATAAATATATCAGTGATGTTGTCACATTGAAAAACAGATGTATACGAAGTAACAGGGAGTTTGAGTGGTCTCCGCTTTTTGTCAAGCAGTTTGTAAATAATAATCAGTAACGAACAACGACTACACCCATGTATGAATAATACAAATAATACACAAGGAAGACATTCACAGTCTACAATCGATAGAGCATCCATACCCCCAAGGTGACCGATTGAAGGGTGTAAGCCCGATCTGTCCCGACTGCATGTGCATACCTGACTCATGTCCTTATGAAAACCACTTTTCTATCCAGTTATCTCCCTCGAAATTATTAGATGAGCGAGTAAGTTCCAATTAAGAAGCAAGTAATTGTTGAGAAAACCCCAATGACAATCGATAGCAAATAAAGTAAAGTTTTCTTTAGTTACTTTTTATTAACGAAAACAGAAAACAACAGACAGCTCTCAGGGCTATCTGTTGTTTTCGTTTATTTAAAAGTAACAAAAGGAAAACTTGTTTTTTATGACAAGCTAATTATAAACTAGTTCACAGATAATACGCCATCAACCCTTTGAACTCCAGAGTCCCTTTTACCGACCGGGTCGCAACCACGTCATAATGTCATTAAGGGAGATGACTGCAAGGTGAATGTGTGGTGTAGCCCAATCAATATTTTCAAAGTGCAGCCCTAAGGCTGCACGTTGAAAATATTAATTGGTCGACCCCCAAATAATAAATATGGACTCTTCCTATTGCTACCATGGACCTGACATGGAAGATACCACCAGGGTTCAAAGGGTTAAGTTTATCTACCAGTATTTCACCTACCAACACAAAATGGTTCACTTTGGCTCTTCCTTCGGCGAATGTGTTTTTACAGTAACTCGCAAGTTTTTTTATTCTTCTCAGGAAACAAATTAACACATCTCACTTAGACTTTAAATTAATGGAAAGGACAGTGTGTGTGTGTTATATGTCATGATACGCACACTGTTGACATAATGAATAGAAAACAAATTATAGAACATCAAAAGATGCTGAAAATACCGTTTTATTATTTTTAAATGGGTAACAACAAAGAATAATAGTCAAACGTTCAAACTGACAGGAAAAAAAATTCTAAAAAGCCTGCTTCTGTATTTATATACTACTCCAGGGGAAAATGTCTTATGCTTGTAAAATAATGTGCGCATCGATGATACAAAGTTGCTAACATTTCGAAAGTTCAATTTTTATATGAAATTCCCATACCTTTAGTGGTAAATTTTCTGACATCTTTGGGAAATTAATCCTTTGAACCCGTAAGCCCGATATTTTGGGCTAAGGCATAATTTCGTCCCATTTTTGTCTTGTTATGAGAGGTCTATACAAGGGACATTGATGATAAAATAATAACTGCAGTCTGCAGCCAGAAGGCTGCAGACTGCAGTTATTATTTTATCCTCTCTGTATGTTGATACTGGACTGACCCATTTCACTGTAACTGTACACAAAGGCGATATCATGCCAGGAAACGAGGGTTCAAAGGCTTAAGGGGCTACCTTTCTTGTAAATCTCTCCCAATGACGAAAACTGTCAGCCAGAAAAAGCTCAAACGCCGACTGATAAAAAATATTTCCCCCACATCATCAAGGTATACATACCTTCGTCGAAGGTATTCCTTGATGATATAGTTGGAATATCAGTCAGTCGGGATTAAAATTATAAAAAAAACTCTAGACTTCTTGGGAATTTATTTGTGTGTAAAGAAAATATATTTGCAGTGTAGTATGGGCATAAAGTGCACAAGATGCCACCTGGAGATTCACTTAAACAGACCAGCAATAATTCAAGCACTGCTAATTAAGCATGGAATTTGATGTCCATTACCGCATTTCTGTTTAACGCCATAATGGGCGTTCTGATAAGAGATTAAAAGAAAGAGAGACAAGTCTTCTCCTGCAGTCATTGTCTGAGTAATTATGGCCAGTTAATAGGTGATTGTTGTAAAAACAGTGCATCGCACATGTGCTGGACACACACCCATATTACGCATCTAGTCTGTCACCGAATGTCAGGATATACCGAACTTTAAAGCGAATATTAAATTAATATAGATCTAAGCGGCCAAGTTCAAGAGAAGCAATTAAACTGAGAATTGATGTCCTGGGTATAGAAATAAAAGTCGGGGGATTTCTCGAGAAATTCATTCCAGTCTGAAGGCGTGTAAGACTGTGGGTCGAGGCGAGTAGCTAGAGATGCTCCATGCTATAGGTTAAAGGAGGCGCCGCGTCGGTGCGAAAGTAAAGGCACGTTGCAGTGTAGGGGAGCCACAGAGCTCATATTTAGAATATGGGCAGTCGCGGGCCAAGTCGGTGGCCATATATGAGAATAGGATCAGAAACACGAAATACGAGCTCAGGGAGCTATTTTCATTTAGGTAAACGGCATTACATGTTGTAGAAGGAAAGCCATACGTAGGCAGAGTAGGATTTGCCTGTATGAACATTCTTTAGCGATAAATGGAGGGGAGCGTTTAACCCATTGCTAGCGAATGCTTGAGTGAAAAGCGTCCAGTAAAGTGACAATACGTTAGTAGCCGTGCGACGGCAGTGGTAGAGTGACATTCCGTCACATGTTAGAGCAAAGGCGTCTGATAAAGTAACAATACGAAAAGGGACGTGCGACGGCCGTGGAAGAGTGAAGTGAAAAGGCGACAATGGATTTAACACCAGCGATCAGGAAGGGAAACAAGCGACAACAGAGGATGCGGGCCCGCAAGTGACTCAAAAACAGTGTGGGTGGGGTGTGATTGACGTTTTGTTTTCCATATTCGTTGGATTCTATGTAAGTCACAAATTACCATATTTATTTATATATATATATATATATATAACTTCGTCAAATTGCCGTCATGCTCGGAAGTTTACTTCCTTCTAAGCGGCTTTCATTTTTGACTAATACTTATTCCGTTACGTTAAGTGCCGTACCAATGTGTATCGCGTCATGGGAACGTAAAATGTAGCGTCACGCTGATCCTAATTGTTGAATGGGAATTATAAAATTGATCGTGATACGCGTGCGTCTTACAAATCGATTTATTATTTGGCAAGTGGCTGCCTAGCTCCTAATCACGAACCTGTCTGTAAAATCGCCGATGCATGTCTTCCTTGGGTGGCAACAAGTAAAGATATGTTCCGCATTACACGTTGTTCACTGTTTTTAATTGTAAATTATGGACAAACAAGACCGTATCATATCTTCCTTAGGAGGAAACGAGTGGAGATATATTCCGCGTTATTGTGCGCATTTTTTGTTCTCAGCCTTAGAATTAGAAGCATTCAATCATTTATCTCAACCTCGCCCTGGTAACAGAGGCAGAAGCGAGTTCGCAAGCAGTATTCACACATTCAACCATTCCTTGACCCGAATTGTTCAAACGCGTTGTTCTCCATATTCAAGTGTATTGCTTGTAAAAACACCGTATCATATCTCCCTTGGGTGGTAAAGATATGTTCCCCGTTTCATATTGTTCCCCGTATCCGAGTCTATTACGCGCAAAATAAAGTTCTGTATCATATCTTCCTTGGGTGGCAACAAGTAAAGATATGTTCCGCGCTTCACTTTGCTTTTTGTATTCAAGTGTAAATTATGAAAAAATACCGTATAATATCTTCCTTGGGTGGCAACAAGTAAAGATATGTTCCGCGTTATTACGTAAAAAACAAATATGAATTAGACACTATTTCTAAAACCTCGCCCTGGTAACAGAGGCAGAGGCAAGTAAGTTCGTATACCGTATTCACACATCCAACCACTCCTTGGCCCGAATCATTCAATCACTTAAAAGCGCGCCTCCATATCTCCGCCCCACTACCCAACCCGCGTCAATCAGACATCAATACCGCTGATGGAAAATACAATTTTTTTATACCCTCCTTGCGTAGTAATAACCCCCCCCCCCCCGCCCAATCCTTCCAGGGTGTGTAAATGTCTTGTCCCCGCCCACTATTGCAGCATATATATGCCCTCCACCACTGATCTAAGGGCAGTCCCTCCTATAATGTCTACACTGACAATCGTAGGCTAGGGTTCCATACCCCCCCTCCCTCCCCCCCCCCCCCCACACCACATACACATGGTGTACGCACTGACATATACCAAATGATCATAATCTAACAACATATACACGCTATGTTCAACACCAATGTGTGTTCAGGTGTAATTGCTCTGTACACTAATTTATATCCCCCCTCCCCCCCCCCCCCCCCCCCCCCCCCGTTCAGCAAGTTTATAAATGAGAATGTTTGGAATTATTCTTGTCTATTGAGCCCATTGGGTTCTAGTGTTTGAAGTTTGTTAATCCAAAATGCTTCCGACACCTCCTGTAAGCTGTATTTTGTTTATTAATTTGTTCAATCCCAATCCCAATAATCTTAAAATTGTTTATACTATGGTTTTTCGTCAGAAAATGATGTGGTATCGGTTCATCCATAACCTCAAGTTTTATTCTACTCAGGTGGTTTTGCATTCTCTCATACAGGAGACGGAGAGACGGGGACAAAATTGTATGAGAGAATGCAAAACCACCTGAGTAGAATAAAACTTGAGGTTATGGATGAACCGATACCACATCATTTTCTGACGAAAAACCATAGTATAAACAATTTTAAGATTATTGGGATTGGGATTGAACAAATTAATAAACAAAATACAGCTTACAGGAGGGGTCGGAAGCATTTTGGATTAACAAACTTCAAACACTAGAACCCAATGGGCTCAATAGACAAGAATAATTCCAAACATTCTCATTTATAAACTTGCTGAACGGGGGGGGGGGGGGGGGGGGGGGGGGGGGGGGATATAAATTAGTGTACAGAGCAATTACACCTGAACACGCATTGGTGTTGAACATAGCGTGTATATGTTGTTAGATTATGATCATTTGGTATATGTCAGTGCGTACATCATGTGTATGTGGTGTGGGGGGGGGGGGAGGGAGGGGGGGTATGGAACCCTAGCCTACGATTGTCAGTGTAGACATTATAGGAGGGACTGCCCTTAGATCAGTGGTGGAGGGCATATATATGCTGCAATAGTGGGCGGGGACAAGACATTTACACACCCTGGAAGGATTGGGCGGGGGGGGGGGGGGGTTATTACTACGCAAGGAGGGTATAAAAAAATTATATTTTCCATCAGCGGTATTGATGTCTGATTGACGCGGGTTGGGTAGTGGGGCGGAGATATGGAGGCGCGCTTTTAAGTGATTGAATGATTCGGGCCAAGGAGTGGTTGGATGTGTGAATACGGTATACGAACTTACTTGCCTCTGCCTCTGTTACCAGGGCGAGGTTTTAGAAATAGTGTCTAATTCATGTTTGTTTTTTACGTAATAACGCGGAACATATCTTTACTTGTTGCCACCCAAGGAAGATATTATACGGTATTTTTTCATAATTTACACTTGAATACAAAAAGCAAAGTGAAGCGCGGAACATATCTTTACTTGTTGCCACCCAAGGAAGATATGATACAGAACTTTATTTTGCGCGTAATAGACTCGGATACGGGGAACAATATGAAACGGGGAACATATCTTTACCACCCAAGGGAGATATGATACGGTGTTTTTACAAGCAATACACTTGAATATGGAGAACAACGCGTTTGAACAATTCGGGTCAAGGAATGGTTGAATGTGTGAATACTGCTTGCGAACTCGCTTCTGCCTCTGTTACCAGGGCGAGGTTGAGATAAATGATTGAATGCTTCTAATTCTAAGGCTGAGAACAAAAAATGCGCACAATAACGCGGAATATATCTCCACTCGTTTCCTCCTAAGGAAGATATGATACGGTCTTGTTTGTCCATAATTTACAATTAAAAACAGTGAACAACGTGTAATGCGGAACATATCTTTACTTGTTGCCACCCAAGGAAGACATGCATCGGCGATTTTACAGACAGGTTCGTGATTAGGAGCTAGGCAGCCACTTGCCAAATAATAAATCGATTTGTAAGACGCACGCGTATCACGATCAATTTTATAATTCCCATTCAACAATTAGGATCAGCGTGACGTTACATTTTACGTTCCCATGACGCGATCCACATTGGTACGGCACATAACGTAACGGAATAAGTATTAGTCAAAAATGAAAGCCGCTTAGAAGGAAGTAAACTTCCGAGCATGACGGCAATTTGACGAAGTTATATAAAATATTTGATGAAGTGTATATATATATATATATATATATATATATATATATATATATATATATATATATATATATATATATATATGTATTAAAATTGTTGTTTTCAGTGAACCCCTGTTCATTTATGCTTTTTGAGGAAAAGTCATTCACCCCTTCAGAATAAGAACCTCCCCAACAAAAACGAAACGGGCGGGTTCGTCACTGTGAGGCATACGTTCACGCACTGATTCAGCGGCACTCCTTGAGTTTTAGCTGAATACACGGCGTGGATCTATTCCTCCGGCAGCGACAAAGCCCGGCTTCCGACACCAAACGACTAACTCTGCACAGGCAGGATTAGCATTGCTCGGAGAGAAGAGCACCATCGACGCCCAGTATACCTTAGTACACAGCGCCACCGTGTCCCCATACAAATTACTGTAAAACATATTGGCTGGAAAAAGAGGCAAAGTTGACAGTTACTTCGTTGCTTCTAAGTAGCTTTCCATAAAAAGGACAAGTTTCCTTCTGTAACTTTTAATAAACGAAGACAATAGACAGCTCCGATAGATGTGTTTTGTTTTCATCTCGATTAAGGTTAGTTGTTGCTGTGGGTTGTTATTTTAGGTTGTAGTTTGTGGTTGTTACTACGTTGTCGTTGTTGTCATTGTCATAGTAGCATGTGATGGTTGTTACTGAGGTTTTTCATCGCGCCACCAGCTGTGCTAGCATTACTTCAGTCATAAGACCCGATGTACGTACAATCAGGCTGTGGCATTGCACAGCATGCGGGGTTGTCGGGGGTTCGACTCTCGGCAGGGCATGAGAAACGAATATTCTAAATTCTACTAGAACATGATAGTGTCCTTCAAAAACAACACATACACTACAGGGAGAGTGTATTATCACTAAATCACCCGCAGAGTGGAGATTCCACCCAAGCAATAATTGCAAATTTGTTGCAAAGCATAACCAGTACAAGCAAAGTTTCAGCCAATGGAACCGGAGGTCCATTGGCTGAAACATTGCTTGTGTTTTTTGTTAATATGTACAACATTTGAAAGTTATAGCTTGGGTGGTAACTCCACTCCGCGGGTGATTTAGTTACAATCCACTCTCCACGTACTGTATACCAGTCTTCGCCAGAGGTCAACCACGGCACTTTCGTTGTACTGTAGCCAGCGCGTTCCACACTTGCATACTTGATGTCGAAAGCAAAGTGGACCAAGTAAGCACGAGAACTTCATCTGAAAAACTATAATCCAGCCGTCATTTTGGTTTTTTTTTATTTGTTTTTATTTTATGGTGTGCAATGGTCTAGTAGTTTATGTGTTGGACTCCTGATTGCCAGGCTGTGTTGCCGAGGGTTCGACTCCCAGCAGGGGATCGGAAACCAACATTCTAAATTCCTCTAAAAATGAATGTATCCTTCAGCACACACAGGTCCGTGTCAGTCTTCGTCTGAGCCCAACCACAGCACATTCGTCCTACAGTAGCCATCGCGTTCCACACTTTCATGCTGCTGCTGAAAGGAAGGTGGACCAAGTAATCTTGAGAACTTCATCTAAAAAGCTAGATTCCAGCCATCGCTTTCTGACGGTATGCAATGGTCTAGTGGTTAGGTGTTGGACTCCTGATTGCTAGGTGAGGTTGCCGAGTGTTCGATTCCCGGTTGGGGATCAAAACCCAACATTCTAGATTCCTCAAGAACGTGATTGTGTCCTTCAAAACCACACACATACACACACGGGGGGAGTCTTTAGGTGTTTAGATGTCGTTGTAAGAACTTGTCTTACTTTTGTTCTCCGTGACAAACAATGACAAACAAGACCTCAAAAAATCGAGAAGACAAACCCAAACCCAATGTTTTCTTTGTGCGGACCTGGGGAGAAAGGGAAATGCTTGTGGGTCGCAAACTCTATTGTCTTGGTTCTCACAAAGTCGGGAAGACACACCCATACGCATACACAAAAAAGAACCTTTACTTCATTCAGCTCCTCCTCTTACAAAATCGTTCTGCAGTCACTAAATTCGAGTGACTCAGTGAGTGATTGCAGAGCACACAGCAATCTTCCATCGTCTCAAATTATTATAGGTTCGATAATGTTGTATCATCAATGTTAACAATTGGAGTACTTTATTCCGAGGTCCATTAACGGAGTTCCATTTATATCCACTGCGTCAAAGGCTTATTATCAAACGACGAGAAATAAGGCAACGTTGACCTTTAGGAGAAATGTTCGATTTCTGTATTAACACAC
The DNA here is from genome assembly GCA_031216915.1 of Pictodentalium vernedei. Taxonomy (NCBI): domain Eukaryota; kingdom Metazoa; phylum Mollusca; class Scaphopoda; order Dentaliida; family Dentaliidae; genus Pictodentalium; species Pictodentalium vernedei. The sequence goes on along the minus strand of CM062293.1, from coordinate 302,319,736 downwards.
AACAGAGGCAATGGAAACTTTATTAAAGAACAGAGAGTCTGGAGTTTATAGCAATTTACAAGATTAAAATCTCGTAATAGGTGGAAATATGCGGGAGCTGCCGTCGTGTAATTAGCTGTTCATTAGCTATTCATGGGACTTGATGCACGTCAATATTTTGTGTGATATATCCCTCACGGGTTGATTTCTTCGAACAGGAATTATAGTTGCTATGGCAACGTATTAATGAAGATTTTCTGATCGTCGTATTTCTATCACTTTTTACACTGTAAAATCAGTAATCACCTTTTATTGAATTTGTCCCTACTTCCGCATCGCGTCCGGTGATAGGTTTTTCTAAGAATTCTTGTTAGATAAATCTGGAAATAGAATACATTGTATTCACGTCATCACGCATAAATTGTCAACGGCTTGTCTCCAAATTAACCCTTTATATAACGAAAAGTCCAAGAAGCGCGGTGTTCCAAGTGGTTACGGCATTGGATTTCAAACTGAAAGGTCCACGGTTCGATCCCCGCCAGGGGTAACAGCATTGTGTCCTTCAGCAGGGCACTTAATGCCGATTGTCCATGCTGGGGCACGGTACTGCTGTGTACTAAGGCGTACTGCACTCCGATGGTGCACTTGTCTTCAATCAATGTAACCCTGCTTGAGTGGGGTTATTACAATGGGGAGTTTGACAGTTTGCTCACAGCTACTCGGTGGTTCGCTCCGGGTATTCGGTTCCTTCCACCCGGAAAACTCTCCGCCTCGAGTGACTCTGGATACTGAAAGTGTGGTTAAATGTGCTATTCACTAAAATCTTCATTCAAATTTTATTATTTGTTTCAATTGTTAATTTTTTTTCTCTAAACGTTTTTGCAAGTGTCGTCTTTTATTCGTTTTTCTTAAGTAGCCTCTTTACTTAAACGAATAGCACTTGGAAAATAACTGTTTTTTGATTAACTACGATTTTTTATTTTTTGAGTGAAATACATAAGTTAGGCCCTCCCCTCCCCTCTCCCACCCGCACCCCCTCCTCATCTTCATTGAAACGAGCTAACAACAACAGAAGCCTCGGGCAAAGACAACAATCAGATAAATTTCCGACAAGTAATGAAATTAGGAGGCGACACATAAACTGAGTGGCATAATATGTTACTGGGAAATACACCTGGACGGTCATTTGGGCCCGCAGTTCCACCCATCAATCACCTGCGTATAGTTATTGATCAAAAGGGGCGTCCAATGGAGTACCGTACGCACATTTGGGAAGCGAGGACAAAAGGTACGAAAGGGCACAGCCTTGTTCTGCGAATTACGGGAGTGTGTCAGTGAGCTCCTGTGTTAAAGATTTAGAAACTGAGACAAAAATGGAGCTGTATATATACAGAACCACACTTATGTTTGAATGGGTTAACGATTATTGAACGAGAGCGAGTGGCGCAGGGATACCACGAGAGCCGGTAGGCTCGAGTGGTTATCCCAGCGCCACACGCTCGAGTTCAGTAATCGTTAACCCATTCAAACATAAGTGTGGTTCTGTATTTATTACACACCCAACCACGAAAAAGAATTCACTGTAATTAATCGCTACTTTAATTAAATAGTCGACGATTTGAACGGTTGAAAGAATTTTATAGAGAAACGGGCAATTTTGTCAGAGAACCAGTCTTAAGTCTTTGACCTTGCCACTTGTAGAATCGCTGTTGATTAATTTTGTTCCCCAAAAATGTCGGTCTGGCAGGGGTCCGGCCACTTAAAAACTCAAAAGATTGCGTTCATCATATCAGACGTCACAAATTATGTGGTCTGAAATGTGTTTTCAAAAGTGTGTGTGCAGGCATCATTATATCTAGAGGATGGAAAATGTACAAGGATTTTAATTTAAATACGGTGCGAACAGGCCGCTCTGTTTAAATTTCGTGCTTTTTAAACTGAAAGTGAAACTAAAATAGAAGTTTGAACTCGGCTTGACTTTACATGCACTACTGCCACTAGGCTATCGCCTATCGCATGAGGACATCGGTCATTTCTGTTATGCGCTGTAACAAAAGTACACATTGGACGAGAAAAGACATTTTGTGCAATAAATTAACCTCCCGGGGCATTCATTCGATCGTTCAGAGTAACTGAAGCAGTTTGAGATTCCATTCTGAGTGAACTCTGCAGTCTTGGTAAGTTAGCACTTTATTTTTCAACATTATAAAGTTTCTGACTTGAAATTTGGCCTTCTTTTTATTTACCTCAAGTCTTGATAACTTTTGTTTGAAATGGGCTGCACTTACAAAATAAAGGCTTTAGGTTGTCCACATTTACTACAGATAGATAGGCATGTATACAATTTATTATTATTACAAAGGGAGAAATATATTGCACAATAACTGCAAGAAAATGTCATGTCTTGTCTCCACAAGTAATTTAGTTTGTACACCTTTTTTTACCCCCCCCCCCCCCCCCCCCCCATCTATAACCTGACAACATTTTCTCGAATGCTAATGAAATGAGTATCCAGCAGTCTTAATCAGAGGCTCAAAGAGAAATAGGGGGGGGGGGGGGGTGTTCTCGCAGTAAGCTCCAACTTATTTTGGTTCATAATATTTTCAAAGATTGATTAATGTTTACATTATTTTGTGCTAGTAATAAAACTATACTTCACCAGTTTGTTATCTGAACGGTTCTGTCAGTATTTTTTTCTTGGTATCTGGTTTCAAAACAAAATAATTTTTTATGTGTCTGCTCCAATATCTTGTCAATCTTAAATTTGGAATTTGGTATTCTGAATTTGCATTTAGTAAGAAGTTTTAAAGAGGACTGATAGAATGTGACTAATGATAGGCTTTTGGACATTTTCTTAGGGATGGGGGCTGACCAATCAAACTGCCCTGAACTATTGTTTCAAAATCAAAATGCAGACCCTTTCCCCGAATTTGCCTATGAAAATGCTCTGCCCACCACCCTGATATGTGCCAAAATTATAAAACTACCCCCTCCCTCTGATCAATCTGTTCTAAAAATACCAGTCCCTTTCAATGAAAACTGCAAAATTAGCTGCTTATTGGTGAAGGGGATGAAAGTGCCGCAACGCTTATCCCATCTCATACACCCATGTAGCTAATTCATATAGGTGACATTCAATTTAATTTTGTTGCTGATTATTAAAGCAAAATGATACTTCTGTGTAAAACAGAAATACTAGCAAATAATTCTTAAATAGTCATTTAAAAATACACATCAATCTGTGTCTGGAAAATATTGTCATATTGACTGTGTTTTAAATATTCTAATAATTATTTTTGAATTTCATGGAAGTCTTCTCATAAAACTGACAATATATTGCATTCATCAGACCACATGTATTTACCACCCCTCCCCTCTTCGTGGTCTCATTCCCACCCTACTCAAGACCTTTCAGAATTTCAGTAGTGGGTAGCTAGTAACTTTTTTTAATTTCCCCAGTACAAACTCCAGAAAAAGTCATATTTTAGCAATACTACTTTCCCTAACCACCCCCCCCCCCCCCCCCCCCCCCCGCAAAAAAAAATAAATAAAATAAACCAGTTGCCCCAACAGGCAACACCCACTAGAACGTAAAAAAAAAACAAAAAAACATTGGTTCCACAAATGTAAACTACTGAGTTTTCTTATAAAACGAGGCTTTTCATTCTTCCGAATTTATTTTCTTTGAGCTAGTGTGGACGGGAGGGGGTGGGGGTAAGGGTGGGTGGTAAGGGTGGAATTGGTGATAGTTAATCAGTAACGGCATGTACTAGCTGCCAAACATCTCAAGGCGCTTTCGGCGTATCGCCGTCTGTTTTACCGCTTCATGGTAACCAGTTTTCAAGGTTGATTTTGTCTTGCTTCATGAGAACTACTTCAACTTAACATGCTCTTCAAAGTATGTTTGCTTTGGGTAACGTGATGCTTCATTGCCGAAGAGTGAATCGAATAGGATTACACAGTAGACCTCGTATCGACTCGTCGGCAGCACGCAGCGGTGAGGGCAACGTTGTAACAAAATTTTATGGGAACTGTACAAGTGGCTGGCTGAAATATCGAACCCAGTTCGACTTTTTTGCTCTAAAATTAATCAAGTTTTCCTCGGTTTTCAATAACGGAGCAAAGGTTGAGTTTCACTGTTCAATTTCTTGGCAGAGATCATGTGTCTTTCCTGACTTTCAATCGTTTTTAGCACAGTTGTGCCTCAAATATTTTGGTATGAGAATCGGTAATTCCGACAGATAAATATAGCCGATGGTTCTCATTGGTTATGTTCCACTGAACGCTGCAAACTATGAGAACCAGTCTATCGAGAGAACTTGTGCACGCGAAGGGTACTTTTTATCGGATCGCACTAGAGCTTTCTGTTTAAAATTACCGCATGCCCCCAAAATCCATGTGATCATGACAAATACAGTCACGGGTGTGTAATAAGTGGTAGTATTACTGGAATAATTTGCGGCTTTCCGTTATTTTATCAGTATTTTCTGGTTTGACGCCAAAACGCTTTCCTCTGACTATCAAGAGTTGCAGCTAGGGCTGCACGGTACACCGATAAACCTATATATTACCGGTATTCAAACCAATATCGACTGAATACCGGTGTAATTACAAAAACATCGGTTTATCGTCATTATTTATTTACCCACAATTTAATTTTCAAGATGTCTTGAGTTTTTCAACTGTCGCTCCGAATGAATAATAGTATCCCTTTACCCGAGGAATCGTCTGCTTTTACATACGAAATATACAAGTTCAGAAGTTCAAAAAATAATTTTAAAAATTTTCAACAAATCTATATCACGTGACCCCTCAATGGAACGAGCTCGTTCCAATGAGGGGTCACATGATATTGTTTTGCAGAATTTTTTTTTTTTTTTTTTTTGGGGGGGGGGGGGGTGGGAATCTGATAAACTATTTTTTTTTTAAATAATAAATTTTAATGTCGTCTGCATTGGGTAAATGATTTTCGAACCGTATCATCAAGGCATGCAGATTCGTTCCGACTGTGATTCCTTAAGTCTCGAGTGTGGTACCTATGTTCATATATTTGAGCAGTTTCCGATATACCGGTATACCGCGGTATTTTTGGAATACCGATACCGGTATTCAGTTTTGAGTATCGTGCAGCCCTTGTTGCAGCCCGTATATTATCGAAATGCAACTTGTTGGAAATAGTAAGGCCCAGAAATCCCTGGACAGTAATGTTGAATTCTAATTTAGACCTAACTAGTATGAAGCATACTACATTTAGTGAATCTTCGGGTTACCAATGATACCGTCGATGCGATACAAATATACGGTCAACTGTAAGTCATTCTATGTGTATATGTTTGCTCCTATTGCAAGGGTCTACGGAACAAATTTTTCAGTGAAGATCGGGGCGTAGCTTGGGAGGGTGTAGGGGTGTGACACTCCCAATGTTTTTCCAGTTAGGGTAATTGCATCTGGAGAGGAGTCTTTGATATAGATTCGGTCTTGTTGGAAATCATGTACTTTCTTACGGGTCAAGTCAGGGGCGAACTTTGCCAAAAAAAATTGCCGGGAAACGTATATTTGTCGCTCATGCGGTAAAAACAGTTGCACCAAAGGTGCCACGAACTTATCAGGCCGACCATAGTTCGGCCCAATGGAAGTAAGAACGCTGTTTGCTAGCATCTGACCGATCAATGGAAGATTTTACTGCTGGTATATCGAAATGTCCTCTACGTGGACTGCCAACTAGCAGTTCACATAGAGGGCATTTCGATAAACCGACTGTCTTTGCAATCAGATCCATTTCACCTTTTGGTCATTTTCACTAAATTTAAAGCGCCATCTTGTGTTGGGCTGCGCCCCAGTAGGGGGCCCACCAGGAAATATTCCGGTGGACCCTACGGCCAGTCCAGTTCTGGGACTAGATTTGCTTCTTGGACTTATGCCGCACACGCAGTTGGTTTCATGCAAATGGAGGTCACTTGCTGATTGGGGATTATGGGGTCTCAAAATTGCCAATTCTGAGTCCGATACGCGTTAATTAAATAAGAAGTTGGGAAGCCATGTATCACGACTTCGATGATGTGATCATCTACAAACAAATTTCCTGTTTTGTACTTGTAACTGCATTCCAGACTGAAGACATATTCGAAGAAAATATTTCTTGAAGATATAGTTGGAATAATTCTTCAAGTCGAGTGGTCCTCGTTTCGAATCCCACCTGCGGCAACCGCGTTGTGTCCTTGGGCAAGAAGCTTAACCCCAACTACCCATGTGGGGGCACGGTGGCGTTGTGTACTAAGACGTACTGCACGTCGATGGTGCAATTGTCTTCAACCAATGCTAACCCTGATTGTGTGGAGTTAGTACGTTGGGAAGTTTGACAGTTTATCGCCGTTGCTCGGTGGTTCTATCCGGGTACTCCGGCTTCCTCCACCCGTAAAACTGCCCTACACGAGGTGGCCCTGGCTGTCGAAAGCGTCGACAAATGAATAAATAAATAGATAAATAAATAAATAAATAAATAAATAAATAAATAAATAAATAAATAAATAAATAACGATCGCACTATGATAAACATTGACCGCATGGGCTGGATTGTCATCAGTCGCAGATTCTATTCCACGTCAATCCACGATATACTTAAAAAAGCAAGTGTCCTTGTGACCAGCATAGATATCGCAGCTTAATATAAACTAATTATCATGCAGTTTCTTCATAATCTCTGCACACTGGTATAGATAGATATGTGCATGCCCTGTGATTTGTATCAGATTCGAGGTGGTGTCCAGAATGGGATCTCAACGAGCCGGCTTTTCCGGAGAGTTGTGATCCCATCTTTGGACACCACCAAGAATCTAATGCAAATCACAGGACATGCCCATTATCGTGATAATTCATTTACCTAACAATTCTGTCACATAAACAGATTAAATCTTAAATTATTAAAACAGTTTTGGGGCATAATGTTGGGTCGATCACTGAAACGCACAAAGAATGTATTCATGCCCCTGTTATGATAGCCCGTCGCGTTCCCAGAAACTAGTCCTCTATATGATACGGAAGCAGAATGAGTAGTCTATATTATACGGCATCGGAACACATTATGTGATACATACCGTTTTTCGAGTTTTTCAGGCCAAAATCAGTATGACTGTTAGATAAAAATCTATGCTGGCGTCGGTTATTTTCTGAGATGCAATGCTTGCGAGTCTTTCAACTTGAATTTTTTCTCAGCACTGTAAACCAAGTGGCAACTGACATGTTCTGTGCATAATGGGCATAAGAAGGTGCCCATAAAAGAGAAGAAGGTTTTTTTTCGGGGGGGGGGGGGGGGGGGGGTCGGTTCCGGTTTTTGTGGGCAACGGAACACCAAACCGCAAGTCCTAGCAAAATCCGGCCTTAGGCGGCCTACCGGTTTTGCCGTGTTTGTTCCTAAACTGATCAAACTATCTTAAAGAAAGGGAACTCAATTTGTGTCCTTGGTTCTGAACTCTTGTCACTAAGTCTATCCGACGAAAGAGGGGGGGGGGGGGGGGCGATACGTCATTTTCTCATTGTCACGTTTTCTCCCTTATTGACTCGTCCATCGGACGAGTCAATAAGGAAGAAAAAGTGAAAATGAGACAACACAGATTAGATGAACCTTATTCGTTTATTACTCTGTGTGTTTTTTTCTGACTCAATAGGCTTAGCGACTGATCACCTAGACCCCCTAATAATGACCCAAAGTAAGGTAGGAAGAACCCTGTTGAGATACTCACAGGTAGGGTTTTTTGGTGGGGAATGCTGTCGTACAGGCTATTGGTGATTTTTTTCCCAAGTTAAGGAGCCTGAAGTGTTATTTACTTTTACATGTTATTTAACACATGGAAAAGCTGAATCGAAACTGAGGTTTTTCCTGAAACCGAACCGAAACCGAAATCGAATCTGTAAAATAAAAACATCCCAGATCTATCCATGAAGCAGTGTCATTATTATTTGCATCACATTCCTAGGATTTAAAGTGCTAAGTACGTGTATACAAGCACTGGCATGAGAGATGACGCGATGAGATATTAATTTCCCAATCTGTTAACCTGTTAGTATCATATCAACAAGGAAATTCTCTGCCCCGCTATCCCCCGCAGAATAAAGTAAATGAGAGTAGGGGCAGATAGACGACGTCCCTAGGAATGGAAATCCCGTTCTGGTAGTGTGAAGTAAATATTCGCGGAGCCTTACCCTTGTTCTACCATACCCTCTTTAAGACCGTATTGCGGCTGGAAACGTGGCAGATAAGTTAACATGTACATATTCAGCCTATTTGGGATTGCCGTTAGCTCAATTGGTATAGTGGCAGAGCATTTAAGGCTAGGTGATAGGGAGCCAGAGACCTGGGATCGACTTGGGTCGGGACCAGCTTCCGAAAAACTTAACAGTTTTCAGTTCAGAGGCTCGGACTTAGCAATATGGCAGTATGCCTGGTAGAATTCCTGCTTGATGTTGGCATGTCAGATATAATTATGTTTATATCCAAGTATATTCTGCCCTGAAGAGGACTCATGCCCTCGTTGTACGTTATCTAGCCCTTTGATATCAGTTTGGCAGAACTTGCAGCCAGTTCTGAATTGTCTGGGCTGCCGAAATGTTCCTGTTAAGTTAGCCTAACGGGAATAGAAAATGACACTAACAAAACAAATTTTGGATAACACTGATATTTCAGTTTTTGCCTCAAAAATAGCTTATACACCTCGGAAGAACGAACTCGACGAGCTTGTTCCAGTGACGAGACATTTGCTATGTTTTTAAGCAAAAAAAAAAAATGAAAAAAATAATACAAATAGGAATCGCGATTTTTGCGAATAGCGCTGGGCTGATATGGCTGTTATGTTAGGTACAAGGCTGAACAGTTTTCTTTTTACCCTTTGAACCCGAGCGACCGCTTTTTCGTCCAGGAACATAATACGTCATAATTTCATTAAATTGGATGGATGCCAAGTGCAAGTGTGTGGTAGACGAATTAATACTTTCAACTTGCAGCCAGAAGGCTGCACGTTGAAAATTTTAATTGGTCTACCTCTAAATAATGAATATGAACTCTTCCAGTTGCTGTCATTGAACTGATATGGAAGATGCCACCAGGGTTCAAATGGTTAAATGTGGTGACAAGAAACGGAAGTCCAACAAGGGCAAATATTCTCGAAGAATGTCTAGGATACAACTAGTTTGCAATTCAATCCACTCACCAAAAGATATACGTGTATATTAAATTTGGGAATGAAAGTGTCAGTGACACTGCAGCTCAACTTGTCCAAGAAGGGACTGAACTAAATAGAAAGATCCAGTAATGCCAAGTCATTCACTCAAGTTTCTACAGAAAAGACATCACACCAAAGCTATATATGAAATCTGAAAAAAAAAATCGAAAGGGATGGGGCCTGTTGGGTGTACTTATGGAATTGTTGACAATTTATATGTCAAATCCAAGATGGCCGCTGGCGGCCATCTTGTTCAACGAAATGCAGGAAAATTTGATAACTTCCATCTAGGCATCATACTAAAGTTGCATATAAAATATGAAAAAGATCGAGTGAGAGGTGCAGCCTGTCTGGTTTGATAATGGAATTATTGACAGTTTATATGCCAAATCCAAGATGGCAACTGCCGGCCATGTTTTTCAACAAAATTCAGAAAAATTTGCTTGCTCCCATATAGACATCACACCAAACTACATATGAAATTTCGAAAAAGATGGGGTGAGGGATGCGGTCTGTATGGTGAGCTAACGGGATTGTTGACAATATACATAAGTACAGGAGAAGAAAAAAAGTAGGCAAGCAAAACAGCAAAGTCACACATCAAGTAACAATGATAATTTTAAATTGGGGCATAATATTTGTTTGGGGGATAATTCTAACCCACTAAACCGAGATCACAGCATTGAAACAACGTCTTTCTGTGTTTACTGGGAGAGTTAGCCGCTACGTATTGCTTTTGTGGACACTTATTGTTGTGGAGGTCTAAGGACAAGATCACAGAATTCACTGAAATACATTCTATAGCCACTTACCAATTTCAGCTAGAGCCACCCATTTTTAATATGGCAGAGAGTAATCGCACAGCTGTTCATCTATGGAAGTGAAACAACAGCTCATGGCTGAAAAATACATCTTCCACCAAAGTAATGTTAGCTAGTTGTAATGGCGAGGACGTACCTCCGTGCCTTTTGCCTTCAACTGCCAACTTGTTTCAGCAAGAGTGCCCCAGTGTTAATGATATTGAGGGATCTCAGGGCTATTCGTTGTTGAATGTCAGCGGCCAAGGTCACATGTTTGATACTGCGATACTTCTACTTAGTGGGAGAGATTCCTTGAGAAGAGAAGCCGGACAGAATGTGCTGTTACTATCAAAAATTCGATTTTTTTATCAAACAAAAGACCTTGCAAGATGTATGCAGGCCGCGATTTGGTCGTTTCAGCATCGCAAAATGCAAAGCAAAAATTGTGAGCTACGGTGTAGTAGCTTGAATTGGTTAGCAGGGTCTTTTTACTTCAGGATAATATATTAGAACACAAAGTATTCTCTCAATTGCTGAATTGGATGATATGATGTATAAGGGCGCAAAGTGTGTAAAAATAATATCTTTTTTTTTATCAACTACTGTATGCAGTTTGTAGAGCGCATATACCATCTGATTGGTGACTGGGGGTTGGGGGGGATTCCAACTGTGTCGAACCAGAATGTCTTGGAGACAGATTTACATATTTCTGGGACGTATAAACACGTGTCTCGTGAAACTGAAACTACAATATGTCACTTTTCATGTGTACTGGAGGACACACACAACAATAATGTAGGATATAACTAGATGAATTTGTAGATATATTAAAGATGGGATCAACCTAAATCATAGCAAGAGATTTTTTACCTGGTCTCCTCGAGCACTTGAATACTAGTGAGTAACAGATTAAAATAATTTCTCTTCATTCACTGTGATAATTGAATTTCAAAGTAAGACGGTTACAATCCCAATAGTTCCAAACTTGGACTTGAAGGCAGTAATTTAATTTTTTACGTTGGTACGTCCTTGCAGGGCGTACCAACGTAAAGAAATAAATTACGACCTTCAAGACCAAGTTTGGACAACAATCCCAGATGCCAGGAAATTATGTCTTTCAGGTCAATTTTTTAAACATTTCTCACTCCGGGTTTGTCCGGAGGGTCCATGGACCCTCAACCTGGGCTGCAAAAAAGTTGCCTTCAGTTTTCGGGAAACAAATCGAGGCCGGGTATGGTGGACCACAACGTACCTGACTCCAGTTTAGAGATCAAAAGAGGCAAACAGGTCCTGTAAGAGCTTAGATATTAATCAACTTACCTTATTGCATGGCGACAGAGGCTTCCACATGTGGCCACCTTTTAGTAAGTTGACACTCGATAAAGGGAGATGGACTTGTCCGATGACGCAATGCCTGGAAAACTTATCAAAGTCTTTTACCAAAATTTCGAGAGTTCTCATCAATAGCTCATTGTATGTTATTTCAAACTCGAAGCTCTCATTCCATTCTGGACATTGTGTTTTTCTCTGAACAGTCGTTTGATGAGCGGTTTTTTGGTCTGGTAGAAGAGAAACTTTGCAGTATGGATTCGAGTGAGCCATATCTTGCTTGGATTCATCCATACAATAAGGTAATGTTATGTCTCTGGCTTCAATGATTTTTACACAAAACTGTTTCGTGGTAGCTTCATAATGGAGGCCGAAATGTATCTGTCCAAGCTGGTATTTTGACAGTTTCTCCTCGTCTGTTAGGCAGGGTTCCTCTTCGGGCATAGGCTCATACAAATCTGGCTGGAAGCTCTCAACACTTATCTCCGTTTCACTCGGTAAACGTCGGCGATACTGTTTTGGCTGAACGCTTTCACGGTTTGCAGTCCAAAACTCGATGGGCTTCATGTCAATTATAGGCGTAGATGATCGCTTGTGGCTGTGATCCCCCATCATTCCACTACAAGATGACACTGATTCTGTTCTCGAGGTATTCTCGGAATCTGTACGGTCTCTGTAGCTTCGTATACTGTCTGTATAACTTCCTGTGGAATCGATGCGCGAGACGGATTCCCGGAACGAGTGGCTTATGTCTCCTTTCGTAATTTTCTTCTTTTCATAACAGCAGTCGCATATAGCATTATTACAGCAGATGATTTCTAATAGTTTCTGTAAATATTTCTTTGACTGTAAAGAGAAAAAAAATCCCTCACACAATACAGACTTTAGAACAGTAAGACTTTGAACCTATGAGTGAGTGGTACGAGGAGCTGCCCCATTTGGTCGATATTAACCCTTTACCTAACATAAAAAGCAGACGACACTTGCAAAACAATTCTTGAATAACTCGTTCTTTTCTTTTTTTTGTCTCAAAAGCGTAGGTTATGACCCCTCATTAGAACGAGCTCGACGAGCTCGTTCCAACCAGGGGTCATAACCTATGTTTTTGAGAGAAAAAATAATTGAAAAATTATTTGGCGATGTTTGAGAATAGCGCTGGCCGATTTTGGCCGTTACGTTGGGCAAGGGTTAGCCATTTTCTCTCTAACATTACGACCGTATCAAACCAGCATCATTCTCCAAATCGACATTCAAGTTTTATTTTTCTAATGTTTGCCACAAACATAGCTTATGACCCATCATTGGAACGAGCTCATCGAGTTCGCCCCAATCATGGTTATAAGCTATGTTTTGGAGGCAAAAAGGAAACATTTTAGCTTTATATCGTCCCTTGATTGAAGCAATGTGCCATCTGGAATGCATTAACACTGCAGACGGCATCTTGTTCCTCTCAAGGGTCCATAGATATACAATGTCAATAATACTGAGAGTCACATTACAAATTATAATTTACGATACGCTGTACACACAGGATCTAAACTTATACCCAGAGTTGAATGCCCTTTTGATACCCCTGCCCCTCTCCCCTACCCTCCGATGTTTCCGATGCCCTTGGTTTCTTCTACTTGGCAGGCCTTTTTCAACTTGAAGGCTAGCTTCTGGGATGGAAGATGACTGAAGTGGAAGAAACAGACGTAACGGCTCGGGGTGAGATTAGCATTCATTGTCAAAATGCAGCTAAATGTGCTTGTATTTGCAGATATTACATCACAGGGATGTCTATGTAGATGCACGGATTTTTCTGCCTTCTTTGGGAAAGGGACTGGGGCCCATGACATGGGGAAAATTTGCGTCATCGGAGCACCAGATGGAGATTTATTTTGGAGGGGAAGAAACATACAAAGACTAAGACATTTTACATTGAAATTGAACAGAGAATATTAAAACCAATACCTAACCAACTTCACGTATATTGGAAGTAAGTTTTGTAACAAAATATCATGGAATCATGCTCACCTTCGTCTCTCTGTATTCTTTATTAAACTGTACTTTTACCATGACAGAAGAACTTGACATTTGCTTTTGAATTAGACACTTCCTAAGCTTTGTTAGGTAAGCAATTTAAATTTTAATGCACAGTTGGTGCCCTGAACTGGGTGGCTGAAAGGTCTCAGAAAACCATACAACCACCCAGTTCAGGACACAAATTGTGCACTGAGCTTTTCTTTGCGTGGAGAATGTGATTGGGAAATGTTTGGTTGGGAAGTAGGAAAAATCATGTCCGAATGCTACCGGGAAAGGGGCCCATATTCGGCCCCTGTAGACACCCAAAAGAATCCCTGACTGATGTGTTTTGAAACATTTACGTGCTTTCAAGTTTTTAACTCGTTGTGGAATCATGCGGCATATTTGTAGAGAAAATACCTGTTGTGTTGGTGGCACAACCCCCTTTGTTTCCTTTCCGCAGGTTCCGCCGCTTCGGCAGTCTGTAAAGTATATATGATTAAGTTATTCCTGGTCCTCCTCACCGAACTTCGAGGACCACACTCGAAAAAGCTATGAAAAAACAGTCAAAACAAGTGTTTGACCACCGAGGGGGTATTAGTCCCCTACGGCGCTTTTGTGACATAAGGTGTTTTGTCACAGAAGACACTAGAGTATATAAGCATCTTGGATTTTGAAAAAAAAATATTGAGCGTGCATAATCCCCCCACAGCCCTTTATCCATGTACCATATATGAAAGGTGTAGCTTGAACCATGTTGGAGGGAGGGGTGGTAACATAAAATAGAGAAAAAAAGCTTAAAAAACACAACAGAAATGGCCGCCATTCTGCCATCTTGGATTTTTCAAAAAAAATATTGAGCGTGCATAATCCCCTCACAACCCCTTTATCCATGTACCATATATGAAAAGTGCAGCTTGAACCATGTTGGGGGGTGCAGTGGTAACATAAAATAGAGAAGAAAGCTTAAAAAACACAACAGAAATGGTTGCCATGGCGCCATCTTGAATTTTGAAAAAAAAATATTGAACGTGCAACATCCCATTACAACCCTCTATCCATGTGCCAGATATAAAAAGTGTAGCTTGAACCATGTTGGAGTGAGGGGTGGTAACATAAAATAGAGAAAAAAGCATAAAAAACACAACAAAAATGGCCGCCATGCCGCCATCTTGGATTCTGAAGAAAAAATATTGAACGTGCATCATCCCCTCCCAACCCTCTATCCATGTGCCAAATATGCAAAGTGTAGCTTGAACCATATTGGTGGGAGGGGTGGTAACATGAAAATAGAGAAAAAAAGCTTAAAAAACAAACAAAAATGGCCGCCATTCCGCCAGCTTGGATTTTGAAAAAAAAATTTGAGCGTGCATCATCCCCTCAGAACCATTTATCCATGTACCAAATATGAAGCGTAGCTTAAAGCATGTTGGAGGGAGAGGTGGCAACATAAAAAACATAAAAAACAGACGGACGGACGGACGGACGGACGGAGTGCAATCCTATAGTCCCCTTACGGTTCCCGTAGGGGACTAATAATATTTCTTTTCTTTGGCATATTTCGGAGTGTGTAGAAGTGGGCTGCACATTACAAAAATCTTGATAAAATTCACCTTGTGAAGGTTCGGGTGCTTCATGGACATTGATTATTCAATTTTTTCCAGAATTTCAGAGATTCCAATTTCAGCACACAAGTGTAAACAGAATCTTCGAAATGGAACCCCACGTGGTTTTCATATTTTTAATACGGTTTGATACCAGTTTTTCACCCGGAATTCCAAATGTGAAATCTAAATTTCAATTTTCCAAAAAGAAATTTTTTGAACCCGAAATCAAAAAAGTTGTGTTTTTAATTCAAATTTGAAAGCAAGATTTGCGTCCTTGGAAGATTCAAGAATGATGTACAAAAGAGAAATTTACACCAATAAGTACATAATTTAAAATATCTGCTGACAAATTCAAATTTCGTGATTTTAACATTTCTAAATCTTAAAAATCGTTCTCATTATATTTTAGACGGAACTGCATATCGATACTTGTCGGCACTGATGACCTTGGCCGAAATGTGAACAAACAGATGGATAATGGGGTCGAGTAATGCCGCAGCGCTAGAAGCAATCAGGGGTGAGCTTGGGTGGATGAGGATCAATGACTATTTATTGAAACTCGGTTATCTTAATTATTTGGTAAATCTCCCCGACAGCCGATGGTGTGAAGTAATGTTCCTGAGAATTTTCAACTCAAATATCAAGACGGGGTGGATGGTCGAAGTGAGGGAGCTAGTAGAGAACTACTTATTGGAGATCTCGGACCTAGATGTTGGGGAAAACAGGGCAAAAAAATCGTCAGAGAAAGGGCCATGGAGGATTGTAACCGTAATTGGCGAGAGGGGGTCAAATCAAAGAGGTCTTTGGGTGGCCTGCGTGATAAAGAGAAGCCTGGTTTTGAAGAGTACCTTGATGGCACCTTTGGGGGGGGGGGCAATGTTGTTCAAGCTGAGGTCGCGGTCCCTGGAGCTGAGGGGGAAAAATTGGGTAAAACAGTGAAAAGGAGTGTCAGATGTGTAACTTTGCCGTGGTGGAGACCCTGGAACACTTTCTTCTAGAATGCCCAAAATGCCAGTCTAACAGAATAAGATTCACTTGGAGCATATACTGGGGAAGTGGGATGGGAGAATGAAGGACATGTGGTTAGTGAGATACTCAAAGCAGAGGGTTAATATGCTAATCGGAGAGATTGTGAAGAATGGGGCAAGGGATGTCATCAAGCAGTTCGTCTCCGAGTGTTGGGAGGAGAGAAGAAGCGTGGGAATAGGGAGGCAGTTGGTAGTACATGGGTAACCAAGGCCTTCTCATCCGAGAACCGTGACAAATCAGCGACTGGCCAAAGTGTTATTATTATTACACACACCGAAAACAAATCTGAGAGTTTGGGAATTTACCTCCACACAGTTCTGTCACTGCGTTTTGAAGAATATTGATTTCCTAGCTTTGTTCTTGGATATCTGAAGCACATTTGGCCACGAATTGTTTGTGTTCTATACATCACAAACTTCATTTTGATGTATAATTTGTGTATATTCAATTTGAATTTATGGAATATTAGAGGTGGAAACTTCAAGGAAAACAAATTTTCCTTACTTTTATAGCACCTGTATAAGTAATGGAAAGTTGGCTAGAAAACAGGTGATGTGTTATTGTCGATGTCGTCAAAAATCTAAACAAATAATAATTTGTCCCTTTTTTGCTATCTATCCGTATTTATGAAAGATTCTTCGCAGTTCTGAACCCTAAAAACGAAAAGTTATAACATTTTTTTTATATATATGACGCCATCGAAAATAGCATGTCATCTATTTTTAAGCTAAATTTTCTATTACTTATTTAGCACCTAAAGTCAGTCGCGCTAAAATAGGTCAAGTTAAAAACACAACGCTTCTTGGAAATTTATTTATTGATAAATAAAATCTACATTTAGTTGTCTTAACTTCTTATTTCAATTTAATTACCGCGTACCATACTCCTCATTTGTCATGCTGGGTTCCCAACTTCCCGAATCGGGTACATCGGTTATCCGTTTGTATAACCGACTGTGTTTGAGATATACAGTACGCGAAGAGTGGATTGTAATTAAATCACCCGTGGAGTAGAGTTATCATCCAAAGTATCACTTCCAAATATGGACAAAAAACACAAGCAATGTTTCAGCCAATGGACCTCCGGGTTTAACCCGTAGGTCCATTGGCTAGAACTTTGCTTGTGCGTCTTATGCTTTGCAACAAACTTGCAATTTTGTTTTGGTGGGAGCGCGGTGGCTCAGTGGTAGACTGTTGGACTTCTATGCTAGAGGTCCCGAGTTCGATCCCCGTCCGGGACGACCCACGTTGTGTCTGTCAGGGCAAAGCCAGCCTAAATATAGGGGCAAGGGGCCTCATATTTAAAGATATTGTAAGTTCAAAATATATTCCGCATCAAGGCGAAAACGCTACTTGAATTTCACCTCTCTGCAAAGCTGGACATGGAAAAAACACATGTGGTGTATATCCATCTTCAGGGCAGGGACCCAGGGGAGAAACGGTATGTTAGATAAGGTCTAATCTCATTTAATTTATGCAGTAGTCGCGAGTCTTACGAGACGTAATCGGTTGGTGGCAGGATATCGTCACGGCCGATAAAGATAGAAATGTCGTGTCATCATTAGTAATAGCAAAATGGCAGAAACGAATCGGTTGTCTCGACAAGTGAAATCACCGTTAAGTCACGCGCGTGATGACTTGTATTGATTCTGTCTCGATATACGTCATCTCCCACCGTTTTGACAGATGGACAAATGAGCGTCCGTCCACCTGACAGTTTAGGGTAAAAAGTACATATACCTTGAAGGGCAGAGCATTAGACACACACTTGGGGTCACACACACGTTGGTGAAGTCCAGGACAGGCGGACTGTTTCCTGGCATGAGGGTACCTTCGATCACAGGACCCTGAAACGGCTGGAATCGCCAGAGAGGGCATTCCACGATTGATTTAGCTTAACGTTGATAGGCGGCTACGGGGCCGAATTCGTGAGAAGGAACACCCAGGTGGAACGTTAAAGTTTAGATTGTCGAGTAGCAGGTATCAGCCTGCAATAGTCAGAAGTGTAGGTTAATTGTATTGTGCGTATTAACCCTTTGAAGCGTCAGACTGATTGCGTTCTGAGTAGCTTGTTTTGCTGTCGAAGCATCGTAATACCGACTGGAGATCGGTGTGAGTGACAATTTCGCCCTAGCACAAAAAGGGGCATTTGTGAATCGGAATTCAACCAGGAACGGTGAATATTTCAATAGGACTTTCACGGAGGACTTTCAAAAGGCACATAAGGTATGATTAGACAATATCTGACCCAAATCAGAAGTACGGTGGCTTTATAGAGGACAAACATTGCTGGTCGAAACCCTCCGACAGCCAGAGGTACAGTTACATGCAGACGTCGACATTTGAGCCTAAGCGGGTGAAGCTCTTATGGCGAGCTCACAGTAATAACATTTCAGATTTGTGAAGCTCTTATGGCGAGCTCACGGTAGTAACATTTCCAGTGTATAGACTATAGTGCCAGTACAGGGCTATAGAATGACTATATGATTGTTGAGAATTGTTTAACCCTAGCAACCCATTTTCTGTGAAAAGAATCGAATTGTTGATTGTTGAAATATTGAGACGGATTTATTTTTGTGTGTAAATAAAAGAATCGTTGTTACGTTAAAACATTCTTTCCATTATACAGCCTGAAGTGATTAGGAATCACACCTAACGGAAATCGAACCTATTTGAGGCCAATTTGGCAGAGAAGGAATCACGGCGTCGGCCTAACTCAGCTCCCTGCGCCGAGTTCGCGACACTTGGATTCCGACCCTCCACGTTGGTCTAATTTTCCCGCAACTTCATCAGCGGGACTAAATAACCCCACGTCAGCCCAGGCCTTACGGGGCTTCGGGTGTCCCTGACAGTGTCATTGGGCAAGGCACTTTATCCTGATTGCCTACATGGGGGGGGGGGGGGGGGGGGCACGATGACACCGTGTACTAAGGCATACTGCGCGTCGATGGTGCACATGTCTTTAACCGTTGTAACCCTGCTTGAGGGAACTTTAACAGAGTTAGAATGTTGAGGAGCTGACAGTTGCTCGTCGATGCTCGGTGGTTCTCTCCGGGTACTCCGGCTTCCTTCATCCGTAAAACTGTCACATTCAAGATTAGCCATTGTGCATATGTATGTGACCTTAAACACCAATAAATAAATTGTTTGGGTGGAATTTCCACTCTGTGGATGATTTAGGGATAATACACTCTCCACGTACTGAAAGTCGAAGTATAAAATCTAATCTCGTAAAAAACGTGATTACCAGTACAACCGAATCGATTATAAAACTCCAATTTCGACAAAATGTCCCTACTGGAACAATAATTAGGGAGGGTTTGTCACAGCACACCCCCCTAAGCCACCTCTTCTATACCACTGTATTTAGCTAAAAGAAAAAAGTATAATATTTTACCTTCTCAGACTGTTCGCCCATCTTTGAACTTCGAATAAACAAAAGTCGAGTTGAAGAAATCTAAATTATTTCCACCCTAATGAACACGCTGGTGATATTTTACGAATACTTGACCTAAAATTACCGAGCTGAAGTCACTTGTTGCCAAACTTGATGCGACAACAGGTCCTCGAGCATTGAATGTCGTGTTTGTGACAGTGTGCGACATGCGCCAGCTATTGAAATGATGAATCGTTGAGAGTGAAACACACATATATACAAAGTATTTAACATGTTCATTTTATGACATGATTATGAGCTTATTAGTGAATTTCATCATTTACACGCTGTCTGGTGTTTGCATCTGACATCGTTGGAAAAAATTTCATGATTTTCCCCAAGTTTACTTCGGCTGAAGAAGTGCACAAATTACTGTTGTTTCCAAATCATTGTAGGAGAAAAAGCTCATCCTCTCAAAAACCCTCGAACAGAAAGAGCCCAGACAAAAGTTCCTACAAAATAATGACTTCGGACAAAAGCTCCCCAACTCTAATGTTTTTGTTGTCTAGATTCATTCAGTTTCTCAATTTTGTTTTCATTATTTATCTATAATTCACTGATAAAAAAATATTTAATTATTAATTTGTCTAATTTCTAAAATAATTTTTCAGTTTGAATATTTCTTTTTATTTTCTAACATATTGATGAAAATCAATCAGTTACAGAACGGCCGCCGTGAACACGTCACTTTCCACGGGTGGGCAATATTTCCACGTAAGCAATAATATTAGATTTCAAACACTAATTTTAGAAATAAGCATCAAAAATTTAATTAATAAAGCTACGGGTACAACCCGGTGCGTGGACATCTCTGTTCACGCGTGGATTACGACGGCTCCTGCACTGTATACAACAACTTCTTAAATATTTTACACTTTGTAATATCAAATCTGCGCGAGAAAATAATATTGTTATACCAGTGGATGTGCGCAGCTCTTTGGATTAATGACTATTTTACGGAGCAGCAAGGCTCAAGTTAGAGGCGCGATACCATGCCGAAATTTCAAGCCAAGAAGAAATTAGTTAATTATTACTGCCATTGCATAATGCGCAACGGAAGCGTTGCGTCCAGGAGAGTAGCTAAAGGGTGTGTGGGGGGGGGGGGGGGTAGAGGGTCTGTGTCAGGGAACACCTAAGGCCCCGTAAGGCCTGGGCTGACGTGGGGTTATTTAGTCCCGCTGATGAAGTTGCGGGAAAATTAGACCAACGTGGAGGGTCGGAATCCAAGTGTCGCGAACTCGGCGCAGAGAGCTGAGTTAGACCGACGCCGTGATTCCTTCTCTGCCAAATTGTCCTGAAATAGGTTCGATTTCCGTTAGGTGTGATTCCTAATCACTTCAGGCTGTATAATGGAAAGAATGATTTAAAGTAACAACGATTCTTTTATTTACACATAAAAATAAATCCGTTTCAATATTTCAACAATCAACAATTCAATTCTTTTCACAGAAAATGGGTCACTACGGTTAAATAATTCTAAAAAATCATATAGTCATTCTATAGCCCTGTACTGGCACTATAGTCTACACACTGGAAATGTTACTACCGTGAGCTCGCCATAAGAGCTTCACAAATCTGAAATGTTATTACTGTGAGCTCGCCATAAGAGCTTCACCCGCTTAGGATCAAATGTCAACGTCTGCGCGTAACTGTACCTCTGGCTGTCGGAGGGTTCCGACCAGCAATGTTCGTCATCTATAAACCACCGTACTTCTGATTTGGGTCAGATATTGTCTACTCATACCTTATGCGCCTTTTGAAAGTCCTCCGTGAAAGTCCTATTGAAATATCCACCGTTCCTGGTTGAATTCACGATTCACAAATGCCCCTTTTTGTGCTAGGGCGAAATTGTCACTCACACCGATCTCCAGTCGGTATTACGATGTTCCGACAGCAAAATAAACTACTCAGAACGCAATCAGGCTGACGCTTCAAAGGGTTAATACGCACAATACAATTAACCTACACTTCTGACTATTGCAGGACGATACCTGCTACTCGACAATCTAAACTTTAACGTTCCACCTGGGGTGTTCCTTCTCACGAATTCGGCCCCGTAGCCGCCTATCAACGCTAAGCTAAATCAATCATGGAATGCCCTCTCTGGCGATTCCAGCCGTTTCAGGGTCCTGCGATCGAAGGTACCCTTATGCCAGGAAACAGAGTCCGCCTGTCCTGGACTTCACCAACGCGTGTGTGACCCCAAGTGTGTGTCTAATGCTCTGCTCTTCCAGGTATATATACTTTTTACCCTAAACTGTCAGGTGGACCGACGCTCATCTGTCCACCTGTCAAAACGGTGGGAGATGACGTGTATCGAGGCAGAATCAATACAAGTTATCTCACGCGTGACTTAACGCTGACTTCACTTGTCTAGAAAACCGATTCGTTCTTGCCATGATTGTTATAACTTATGATGACACGACATTTCTATCTTTTAGAATCTCGTTTCTCAATTTACCGTGACGACATCTTGACATCAACCGATTACGTCTCGTAAGACTCCGACTACTGTATAAATTAAACGAGATGATTAGACCTTATCTAACATACCGTTTCTCCCCTGGGTCCCTGCGCTAAAGCTGGATATACACCACGTGTGTTTTTTCTATGTCCAGCTTTACAGAGAAGTGAAATTCACGTGGGTTTTTCGCCTTGATGCGGAATATATTTTGAACTTACAATATCTTTAAATATGAGGCCCCTTGCCCCTATATTTAGGCTGGCTTTGCCCTGACAACTCCCTTCCCGAGAGAAACACCCTGTGTATCTCTTAAAACGCAAGGGGCAAAGCCACGCACGCTCGCCTCTCACACCCTTTTACAATCTACCATCATGTTCAAGACTACAAAACTGTACCCTAGTGGTCGTGGGGGGTCATGACCGGGCTCATGCGTCGGCCATGTCGATTCCCACGACACACACGCTACCACATGCTCCCGTCTTGCGGGTTTACATATGATATGGGAAGTAGCCTTATCCTCAGATTTGCAGCACTCTCTCTCTCTGTAATACTATATATTTACACCTAAACATACACATTTTTATACACGTTCGCCCATTTTGCAAACAGTTCACTTGGCACTCACTCCGACGAGTAACACCGTCCGCGCCTTTGCGTCAGATGGGTTAATTCCAACGGAGTATAACTTCGCCTCCCGTTCCCCTATGTCTTGTGAAGGGGCAAACGACCCCTGCATTATGTTGAGCCTCACCCTCGCAAAGCTCAACCAGGGGATTAAAATTGTGCCTCACACACTCACACATTCAACACACAGATTTCCCGACCGCGCCTTTGCGACAGACGGGGTTAGTGTATCCCACACTTACAAAACTCGACACACATGCTCCCCGTCCACGCACACGCGACAGACAGGGCAGTGTATCTCACATTCGCTCTCACAACCAACTCTAGTCAGCAGTCAGAGCAATAATAATACTAAAATAAGAAAATTCCTCCGGGCCTTAACACCGAGTTTACGAAGCCCATCACCTCACCAACAAAAATATTTGCGACTGGAGCCCCCGTCCCAGACACCAGGCCCGCAGCCACCCAACTATTGCTTCTTTATAACCACCGACCATTCGTAGGGGTCCGGTTCCCAGAATCCCCTTGGGTAACCCTCGACACACCCCTACTTCTCGCCCCGTTATTTCTACGGGTATTCCACCAGGGTCCCCATACCCTGTCATTTTCGCATTCCCAAGAGCTTCCCTTGGCGCTATATACCCCAGGCTCGCTCGTCCGGCGATTACCGTCGTTCGAACGACACTGGCCGTCCTTGGCCCTTGTGCCGTCGACCCCCCGGTCCATTGCGACGACTTCTTGCGCACATTGGGCGCTGTGCGCCCCCGGCACTCTCTACGTGGTCTCCGCCACCTAGGATGCTTCTCCTTTGATTTGTGGACCCTTTTCTCGGTCCCCTGGGCGCCCACCTTAGCGGTCCCATCCACTTTAACATACTCAACTTGTGTTGACCCGTGCCCTCTCAATTCTGGGGAAGTTTGCCCAGCCATTTGCGTGGGTCTGGCCTCCCCTCTCCCCACGGGTGACACCGACTTCTTGGGGCGCTCAACTCCCCCACATAAACTAGCTTGAGGGTCTTTCCCCAATGATCCCATTGGGTTCCCTCGCTGTTTGGCATTTCGCCTGGACCGCCTGCGGCCCCTTCTCCCTAATAGGACAGGAGTCGTCTCCCTTGAAACTTTGCGACATTTCGTCGTGTAGGGGCCATCCCCTGGACCATCGGACTGGTTCCCCCTTCCTTACTCGTTGGGCCCTCACTTGGCCCCCTATCCCTGGACCATAACTCATCAGGGCTTGCCCTCACCCCTGGGATATTACCTATGACCAGGTCATACACAGGTGATTCAATGCACATGGCTTCCAATTCGCCACAATAAAATGGGGTATCCACAGTTATCCTCGCGATGGGGAACCTTCTAACGGTCCCATCTATCAAAATACACAAATGGTCACGCCCCAACAATTGCTTGTCGTCAACCAGTTGCCTTCTAACCGCTGCAGAGGAGCACCCAGAATCCCGGAGCAGACGGATCTCCCTTTGTCCCACATACCCTGGGTACACTGGCATATCAACCTTCTCCTGCGAAGTTGTGAGCCTCTCACACATGCCACTTATTATCGGGACGGCCTTCCCGCCTTCCAGCCTCAATTCTCCCTCTTGTATACATTCCCGGAGGGGACTGTGTTCTGGACCGATAGTTTGACAGAACGCTGCCGTCTGTCTACTGGGCCCCGGATCTACGCGGTCACCTTGCTTCCAACCCCTTGGTGCTGCGTTCCCGACCCCCTGCTGAGGTGGTCTAATGTTCCCAGTGGTCCTTACCTGCTTCTGCCAGCAGTCCCTGGCAATATGACCCCGCTTGTTGCAGATAAAACAAGTGGTGTCCTTGGGAGCGCTCCCCTTCCGGCTGGCCTGCGACGCAGGAGGGTCGGGGTGGTGTTGCCCGACGGGTGCCATTGCCAACCCGTTTGCCCCACCCCTAGCCAATTTGGGTGCGTTTACACTCCCACCGTGGGCCTCGATGTAGCGTTCTGCCACAGTTGCCATCTCATCATAGGTGGGCGGACCCCTTTCCTTGATGAACAGGCCCAATTCCTTGGAGCATGTAGTTAAAAACTGCTCCCGGAGAAATAGATCTCGCAGGGCTCCATACGACTCATTCACTTCTGCGAGATCAGTCCAGCGGTCAAAGTACCGCCTAGCCCGGGCAAAATACTGAGGTACTGTTTCTCCCTTCTCCTGCTTAATTTCTCGGAACTTGGTCCGGAATCCTTCTTCAGTGAGCTGGTATCTCCGAAGGATGGCATTCTTCAGCTCACTGTAGTCGTTAAGGAGTGCAGGAGGCATACTGGTATATAAGCCTCGAGGGCTTTACCTGACAACAAAGGGCTCAAGCACATAGCCCATGTGTCTTCTGGCCACATTTGACTGGAGGCAAAACGCTCGAACCTCTCCAAGTACGAGTCCAAGTCATCTGTGTTTTCATTGAAATGAGCGAGATGGGGGCGTGGGGCATGAATTGCTACCCCTGCACTCCCATCCCCTGAGCGCCGACTTTCATTCTCCACATCGGCCCTTGCTCTGAGGAGCTCTAATTCTCTCTCGTGCCTCTGTTGTTCGAGCTCCCGTTCTGCCTCCCTTGCTAATTGGGCTTCCCTCTCTCTCGTCTCATTCTCTCTCTCCCTTTCTAACTGAATCTCCCGCTCTTTTGCCTCATTACGTAAGGCAATCTCCTTGGCCTCACGTTTCTGCTCATCTTTAACGAACTTCTGAAGTTCAGCTCCCTCAAGGCCCATTTCCTTGCCTAATGATACCAGTTGGGCGAGGGGTGTAACAACATCCATTTTGATTTTTTCTTTCTATCTTCAACACTCGTCAGAAAGAATGAAGAAGGAAAAGAAAGAAAGAAAAAAAAATATGGCAATTGATCCTAATTTACCTCTGTAATTTAACGTAATTAAACGCACCAAATATTCTGAAACCTACCGCAGTTATAGTGGCTATTAAGTATCCTTTTTGGGGACTACTGTATTGCGATATTAAACCCTCGAACGGCATCGACTGACCGAACGCGTCAAACCCTAAACAGAACCGCCGTTAAAATAAAACAAAATTTCCATATAGCCATTTTTTACCTTTTTAGAAATATCCTGGTAGCCTCGCCAATCAATGTCAGGGAACACCTAAGGCCCCGTAAGGCCTGGGCTGACGTGGGGTTATTTAGTCCCGCTGATGAAGTTGCGGGAAAATTAGACCAACGTGGAGGGTCGGAATCCAAGTGTCGCGAACTCGGCGCAGAGAGCTGAGTTAGACCGACGCCGTGATTCCTTCTCTGCCAAATTGTCCTGAAATAGGTTCGATTTCCGTTAGGTGTGATTCCTAATCACTTCAGGCTGTATAATGGAAAGAATGATTTAAAGTAACAACGATTATTTTATTTACACATAAAAATAAATCCGTTTCAATATTTCAACAATCAACAATTCAATTCTTTTCACAGAAAATGGGTCACTACGGTTAAATAATTCTAAAAAAATCATATAGTCATTCTATAGCCCTGTACTGGCACTATAGTCTACACACTGGAAATGTTACTACCGTGAGCTCGCCATAAGAGCTTCACAAATCTGAAATGTTATTACTGTGAGCTCGCCATAAGAGCTTCACCCGCTTAGGATCAAATGTCAACGTCTGCGCGTAACTGTACCTCTGGCTGTCGGAGGGTTCCGACCAGCAATGTTCGTCATCTATAAACCACCGTACTTCTGATTTGGGTCAGATATTGTCTACTCATACCTTATGCGCCTTTTGAAAGTCCTCCGTGAAAGTCCTATTGAAATATCCACCGTTCCTGGTTGAATTCACGATTCACAAATGCCCCTTTTTGTGCTAGGGCGAAATTGTCACTCACACCGATCTCCAGTCGGTATTACGATGTTCCGACAGCAAAATAAACTACTCAGAACGCAATCAGGCTGACGCTTCAAAGGGTTAATACGCACAATACAATTAACCTACACTTCTGACTATTGCAGGACGATACCTGCTACTCGACAATCTAAACTTTAACGTTCCACCTGGGGTGTTCCTTCTCACGAATTCGGCCCCGTAGCCGCCTATCAACGCTAAGCTAAATCAATCATGGAATGCCCTCTCTGGCGATTCCAGCCGTTTCAGGGTCCTGCGATCGAAGGTACCCTTATGCCAGGAAACAGAGTCCGCCTGTCCTGGACTTCACCAACGCGTGTGTGACCCCAAGTGTGTGTCTAATGCTCTGCTCTTCCAGGTATATATACTTTTTACCCTAAACTGTCAGGTGGACCGACGCTCATCTGTCCACCTGTCAAAACGGTGGGAGATGACGTGTATCGAGGCAGAATCAATACAAGTTATCTCACGCGTGACTTAACGCTGACTTCACTTGTCTAGAAAACCGATTCGTTCTTGCCATGATTGTTATAACTTATGATGACACGACATTTCTATCTTTTAGAATCTCGTTTCTCAATTTACCGTGACGACATCTTGACATCAACCGATTACGTCTCGTAAGACTCCGACTACTGTATAAATTAAACGAGATGATTAGACCTTATCTAACATACCGTTTCTCCCCTGGGTCCCTGCGCTAAAGCTGGATATACACCACGTGTGTTTTTTCTATGTCCAGCTTTACAGAGAAGTGAAATTCACGTGGGTTTTTCGCCTTGATGCGGAATATATTTTGAACTTACAATATCTTTAAATATGAGGCCCCTTGCCCCTATATTTAGGCTGGCTTTGCCCTGACAGTCTGACTGCACCCAAAAGTGTTTCCAGTCGTGTTATTTTCGCCTAGATTGAAGTTTTATATGTCGATTTGCTATTGCTAGTAATCGTGTAATACTTTCTTACGATAGCTAGGATTCTCTATTGAAGCCAAAATTATTTTGGGATGCCAGATCGATATATGCCACAGGCATATCCGAAGGTCGTAGGGGGAGGTGTGGGCCCTCCCATTGTTGGGGATTTGGGAAGGCTCAGCAGATCCCCACCAATGGGATGACCATACCACCCCCAAATCAGGTCTACGTTATCCCCCTCTCATTTGTGGGGATTCGGGGAGGGGGCTCCACTGAGAAATCTTTGAAAATTCAATACGCTCAGAGTGAGTCTGGGACCCTCTGACGATTTAATTTTCCCCCTTCTGAGGGGGGAACACTGTAACTTTTAGGGGGTACTTTGGACGTTCAAGCGTAGCGAGGGGAAACAACACTGGTCGGAGTTTGGCGTTGTACATGCACATGAATATCTCACTTGGTTGATATTTCCTTCGGTACATGCAAAACATAAATGATTTTAAACAGGTGTATTCACAAAACGAACAGACCATAAACTGTGACAGGTGAACTGTAAACATGATTGTCATCGCAATCTCAAGCCGAGGAAAGCTTGGAACGAATGTATGTTCATTTGAAAGAGCTTTTATTATGAATTACTTTTTAATGAAATGTCACCACAAAGAGATCAACGTTAAAAACTTTTTTTTTCATTGTTGATACACGTTTTCGTTACCACATATTGCCATGGAATACGTCATAAAATTTGTTGTTAAAACGTATAAAATACTGTTTAGGCCAAACAAAATTAAATAATAGATTCTCAGGCATTTTTTAAAAAAAGAACGAATGAGAGATGGCGGTTTCTATTTTTATTTTTTATTCCTGAATGGAATGGTCACCGATGCCTAAAATCCAATCGTGAGATCCTAAAATTAAATACTATTAGTTATCCTTGTGTTTTCCAGGGTGTATGGGAATTCACACCGGTTTGGGAACTCATACACCCTGAGACGAAGCCAAAAGGTGTATGAGTTCCCAAACCGGCGTAAATTCCCAGACAACCTGGAAAACACAAGGATAACGGATTTATTTCCAAGAATTTTGGTGTACTCAATACTTTAACCTAAATTGTGGGAAAAAACTGACAGAAAATTTGTACTTTGTAAGTTTCTTAATAAATAAAACCATACAAATATGGATGTCATTGGAACTGGCTCAATGAGCCAGTTCCAATGACATCCAAATCTGTAATATCTTATTACACATAAATATTAAATTTCCTGTATTTTTTATTTTTGTTCCAACATAACCGAGTAGAAGGTATGAGTTAACAATTAAAAATGGGTACTGCTTTTAGCCATTTTGCCTGCTATTGTATATTCTTGTTTTTACACCGTGGTTAACTGCGGTGTCAAAAAAAGCCACCGTGGATTGCAAGTTACATCGTATCTCTCAGCCAATCAAAATGCAGTATTTTGTTTCATTTTGAAATACTGGAGCTTCCATGTTTATCTCGCCGATAATTTGTTTTGTAACGGCGATCACACAACGCAAAATCAATATAGAACAACTAAAATGGAGATAAAAAATAATAAGGATTTTTTTTAACTGGGTGCTAGAATCCACAATCAGGCCTTTCAAAAAACTGAAGGTTCCAGTGCAAAAGTAACATTTTCCCTGTCCATGCTTCGTATACAGTTAAACGTAAATAATAGTTTGTTTATACAAATTAGTTCTATTACAAATTATTGGAGAGTGCCTCTTGGCGATGATCAAATTCAGACCACCAAAATCAATCAAGTTCTCAACCAGTCAAATAAATATTTATTTCGTGTAGATATGAGAATCGTGTCGCATTTCGCGAAGAGATATATGATACCGCTAAAATCACAGCCTATGATAGTTTTATATATTTTGAATTTTGCCTCCGATCCCGAAATAAATATGACGAGCGCGGGCCGAAAAAACGAATGCGCCGCTGCCTGAGAATTAAAAGATTAATTTTGTTGAGCCCAATAACATATTTTTTCATTGTTGATATACTTTTTCGTCACCACATATTGCCATGGAATACAGGGTGGGGGAACTGCATGAACATAGGTGTGTGTGTGTGGGGGGGGGGGGGGGGGGGGCGGTGATCAAGTGCCAAAAAAATGTGCGAAAACAGTTAATACATTTTTTCCCTTTTTCACTGTTATGGCATCTTTTGTGTCACCAATTGATCATAAAAGCCCATTTAGAAGCATTATTAACAAAACAAACCCCCTTAATGTAAAAATATTGGAGAATTTCATCCAAAATCTGACCTATCGATGGGGGCGGGTGCCCAACATTGGGCGGGGAAAAAAATTGCCCGACAATTTCCTCCTAAAGTCTACAGAAATATCCATTCACAACATAATTCATTCATATCAAGTTTTTTTTTCAGAGAACATTCTTTAAATAAATAAAGCATAGTATATATAATATTGTCTAATGAGTCATAATAGCTAGGTGGGACTCATTTTTCAAAATGAAAAAATTGAAAATAGTAATTTTTATTTAAAAAAAAAACAAAAAAGTTTGATTTAACAAAAACAGAAGTCTTTTTGATCGCTATCCTGGTATGCAGATGCGATAACAAAAACAAAAAACACAAGATTTGCTCTTCTTTAGCCAAAACAAAAACAAGTTCCCATTTACTCATCCAATATTTGCAACATATACACGGTTGCAGTGAAGCAGTAGTAAATTAATTATGGGCACAACAGGCACAGTACTCACATGTGCCATGATTTATAGAAACTTGACTGTTCGAAGTGCATATTACTGCATATCAGAGAAAAAATTAGGAAAAGCTTATTTAAACTTGGTTTAAAATCAAAGGTTTTTGGGAAAAAGAATAACTGAGTTTCATTTGCAAGGTAAACACCGAGAAACTAGATTTGTAAGAATATTAAGCTACGCATTTAGTTTGTCTCAATTGTCTGATCTGGTTTGATTGGGATTTTACATCGCTTTCAACAACTATGGCTATATGATGCCTACATCACAACGTTGTTAGTTCCCAAGATGAAGGTAGAATAATTCAAACAGATCCACTGGATGGCCTAAGGAATCCACCAACCACTGGAGGAACTAGCAAGCTCATGCCTACATCATAACGTTGTTAGTTCCCAAGATGAAGGTAGAATAATTCAAACAGATCCACTGGATGGCCTAAGGAATCCACCAACCACTGGAGGAACTAGCAAGCTCATCCACACAGACACCTCAGTATAAGGATAAAACAAATTCCTCCGAATTTGCTTCATCAATATAGTATTAAAATGTCCGTATGAACAGCCAGGCCATCGCTGCTGTGCGTTAACAACCTGGCTACTAAATGTTGCCCTATTATACCCGGGCCCACACAGGGTTCAAGCTATACGATAATGTGTCTTTGTGGAATCTGGTTAGTCTTCAAAAATGTATCTGATAGAGTAAATGGAAACATGTTTGGACAAATAAAAATATGCATTGAATCATTATGCATTACTCGTTTCGATTTAGTGTTCGAGTGCCAAAGTTTTGTATATAAAATGTATGAGAAGGGGGTGGTTCCCCCAAAGTGTCATGAAAAAAATATGCAGAAAAGGGTGGGTGAGTCAAAAAATCTGCAAAATAAAAATGTCCACCTACGTTCACGCAGTCTTTTTCCGCACCCCCCCCCCCCCCCCCCTCCTGTGTAATACGTTATAAAATTTGTTGTTAAAACGTACAAAATGCAGTTTATATTTTCGTTTTTATGGGAGTTTAACGACATTTTCAATTTTCAACAGTAAGCGTCACATCGTGTCGGAAACTTTTGCGGGCGAGAGGAAGCCGGGGAACCACCGAGGAGTTGCGATGAATATATGTTGGTCCCTCCAACTTACTAATCCGGCACAGGCAGGGTTTACATTTGGCTGAAGACAAGTACACGATCCACGTAATGTTCACTTTAGTACCATGCCCCCCCCCCCCCCCCCCGGTCCCAAATGGGTAATTGGGATCAAGTATCTTGCTCAAGGACGCATGATGCAGATGGCACAGATGAGAATCGATCATTTTAATATTTGTCAATATTTGTGTTGATTTTTACAGTAAAGCTCGTGCTTAGAATAAAACAATGTGTAGAAATTGCAGGGGGTTAACACTTTACCTAACGAATCGACCGCATCCGCCCGCATAACTTACTTTCAAAACTTGCTTTCAAAACAATGAATCTTTATTTTTTTCCATGATTTAGTTTGGAGTTATCGAACGTGATTACTGCCAATAAAATAAGATTATGAAGTTGAATTACACCAAGAAGTGCGATAATTCGATTACTCAACACACATCATCAAATCCAAGCAAGAGTAAAAAAAGCACGTTTGTGAAATCACTTATTTTGTATTTTAATTTTGATTTACAAAATTCAATCTTTGATTATTTTGAAATGATGTCCGGCTAGGATTTTACACAGACGGCAAATATATACAGATTATCATGATAATGTGCATGTCCCGTGATTTGTATCAGATTCGAGGTGGTGTCCGGAATGGGATCTCAACGACCTGGCTTGGCCGGAGAGTTGTGATCCCATTTTGGACACCACCTCGAATCTGATGCAAATCACAGGGCATGCACATTATCATGATAATTCATTTATCTAACAATTCTGTCACATAAAGAGATTAAATCTTAAATTATTAAAATAGTTTTGGGACATAATGTTGGTCGATCACTGAAACGCACATAGAATGTATTCATGCGCCTGTTATGATAACCCGTTGCGTTACCAGAAACGAGGCGTCTGTATGATACGGAATCAGAATGAGTCGTCTATATGATACGTAATCGGAACACATTATGTGATACATACCGTTTTTCGCGTTTTTCAGGCC
The DNA here is from genome assembly GCA_031216915.1 of Pictodentalium vernedei. NCBI lineage: Eukaryota > Metazoa > Mollusca > Scaphopoda > Dentaliida > Dentaliidae > Pictodentalium > Pictodentalium vernedei. Next base: position 302,287,600 of record CM062293.1, on the reverse strand, counting down.
AAAATCAATATGATTGTTAGATAAAATAATTGTACTTTCAAGAAGCCCCAGTAAGCTGTTTTTAAACATTTTAGATTGAGTTGTTCAGATTTAAAGCATACATCATTGGAAAACATTTGTCACGACCTCCATGAATTGACGTCCGGCTATTCCAAAAACAATTAATGTTATTTTAAATGTCAACTTTGAATATTTTATCCATAGAGTTCTATGATAAATTTTGAGTTTTGGCTAACTGGATTTTCGCGCATCTGTATCAAGGGGGATAAAAATAGTTGATCATGAGCCGATGAAAAAGATTTTTTTTAAAAAAATGTCGACAAAACTATATCATGTGACGACTCGTTCGAACGAGCTCATCGAGCTCGTTCCAACGAGGGGTCACATGATATGGTTTTGTTGAAATGTTTGAAAAAATTGATTAAGATAACAAATTGATATCGTGTGCGCAGGGTAAAGAGCTAAGAAAAACTGCCATCACTTTATTGCATCGCCATCAACGGTAGCATCGCATCCAATTACATGATGCCATTAACTGTCCACTGTTGTACACAAGTTAAAAAGCAGCTTTCTGTAATTTTCTTATACAATAGTTTGTGTTTGGGAGCGCGCTACATTAGTGGTTATAACATTGAGCTTCAAATCAAAAGGTCGACTGTCCGATCCTGCCAGGCGGTAACTGCGTTGTGTCTTTGGGCAATACATTTAATATTCCCGATTGCACACCAAAGGCGTAACTAGGATTTCCTATTGTGGATGGTGGGTGGGGTGGGGGTAATTTTTTAGGGGTGCCAGGTCGTTATATGCCACTCCCCGAACTCCCACCAATGCGAGGGCCATACCCACCCCACCCCACCTCAGGCATACGGTAGCCCCCCTCCCATTGGTTGGTTTCCCGAAAAAATTTTGAAAATTCAATTCCCTCAGAATGAATCAGAGGCCATCTGGTGTTTTAATTTCCCCATTTTGAGGGGGGGGGGCACTGTAATTTTTAGAAGGGGCGTCACCCTCTAAGCCTCCCCGGCTACGCCACTGCTGCACACGTGGGAGCACAGCAACGCTGTGTACTGAGAAGCACTGCGCGTCGATGGTGTACTTGCATTCAACCGTTGCTAACTCTGCTTGTGCAGAGTTAGTAGGTTGGATAGTCTGACAGTTGCTCATCATTGCTCGGTAGTTCGCTCCGACTACTCCGGCTTCATCCACCCGTAAAACTGCTTGACACGAGTTGACCCCGGGTGTTGACAGTGTCGTCAGGACCCCAGTAAAACAAAAACAAATGGTTTGTGTTTGCTTAGAAATTAAAATCTGTCGATTGCAAAAATGTACCCTGTGTGTTTTGACAGGAATGAATTCTGTCGAAATCTGCATGTACGTTCAATTGAAAGTAAAGGAGTCTGAAGGAAGCTGTGAACGGGACTGCAGTGTGAGACGGTAATGGGTTGGTATGGAGTTGGGGTCTGATGTAGTTAATTTTTACACCCCAAATATCACATCTGGGGCGAGATGCAACACTGAGTCAAGAAAATTATTAATGATCACGTTTATCATGCCACGCACAAGGCATTCGGAGTGCACCACCTTTATGACGGAAATGATGGACTGAACTTAGAATTTGTGTCAATGAAGCAAACATATACTTGCTGAAGGTGACCTTAAATCCCACCAAATAAATAAATAAATAAATAAATAAATAAATAAATAAATAAATAAACATGCTGAAGGTAACATTAAATCCCACCAAATGAAGAAAAAAATAAAAATAAATAAAGAAGAAGCGTGAAAAAAACAGAACAAACAGGATCGTTCAATTGCAGGTGCTTGAGAAAGAACACTGATGAGGAGGCTGACAAAATGCCATTTGAACGACGTCAGTTGTAAAACTTCAAGTGTGAACTTCCCGATTATATCTGATTTCCTGTTGGTAATATTTCTATTCGGCAGATAAGACTCAAATATGAAATACCATTTTAACCCCGATACGATAAGTTCTAAAGACGGAAATAATGTATCCATCACTGTTGTTTCCCGTATCCTCTCTTGGGTGTATCAAGGCGCCATATGCGATGGTTTAGCATTGCAAATGGCCCCATGATGGACTCAAAGGAGGATGTATTTAACCCCTTTACCTAACTTGAAAAGCAGACGACACTTGCAAACCAAAATCTTCAATAACTAAATATTTTCATTTTTTGTCTCAAAAACATAGCTTATGACCCCTCATTGGAACGAGCTCATACGGAGCTCGTTCCAATGAGGGGTCATACGCTTTGTTTTTGAGACAAAAATTTTTAAAAAATAATGAAAATTGAATGGGCATTTTTGTAAATAGCGCTGGCGGGTTTTTTTCCGTTACGTTGGATAAAGGGTTAAGTACCAAAATTTAGTCCCCGTAACAGCTAGGAGATAGATACTCCAAAAGCTATAGATTTCAAATTCCAACCATGTACCCTTATTGCCTAGCATACTCACGCACTATGTGATGTGATAACAAAAGTAGACAAAGTATTCCAACAGGATCTCGAATGAGGTCGAAACCCGGTCGAAATTATCTGACCGCCCTTCTGCCAACAACACCAGAATCTCACATGTCCAAAAAGAGACGCGAACAAATTGTATCTCGGGTACTAATTCCGTTTGTTTTTTGATGATGAAATCAGTGAGGGATTTTTTCCACTGTTGCAAATATGTGGTGATCAGATTGCTCTGGCAATCCGATTTAAACAAACATGGTTTTGCTACCACGGCACTGTGTGGTTCTTAACCATATACCCAACGAATTGGCCACATCCGCTCGCGTAATATGTAAATTCAGCAGTTGAAGAAATATTATTTTTCAAAAAATTTCAACAAAACCATATCATGTGACCCCTCATTGGAACGAGCCCGTCGAGCTGGTTCCAACGAGGGGTCACATGATATGGTTTTGTTGAAATGTTTTGAAAAATTTGAAAAAATTATATTTAAAATAATAAATTTTGATATCGTCTGCGTTTGGTAAAGGGTTAAAGCAAGATAAGCGTGAATTTACGAATTGCACGATGGTATTCGATCACTAGGATGTAATGTGTATCAAATTATATAGGTGCTATACACGCCGTGTCGAACTTGGAACATTCTGTTTGGCCCCCCCATGCTATGTCAATGTGCACGAATCACTCGTTAAAGCTCCACATATCAGCACATTTCTCCTACTCTCGCAAACACCACCTCCCAGTACAGACCAATGTGCACACACAAGCTGACAGAGAGAACTGTTGACAGTATTTTGCCGCATTTTAACCGTACCGTAATTCTTTTCTATTGTTATTTAATCGAACCGTATTTTACGTTCGCATTGCGTTCAGTGATAGGCGCAGCGAAGGTGGGTTCAGGTGGTGTGAAACTCCCCCACCGCAATATATTTCCAGTAGGAACATTTTATTCTGGATTGAAGTCCCAGGTTTCTGTTAGCTCTCGCTTGTAAGCATATACTTTCTTACGAGACTTTTGACTTGATACTTGGACTTATGTCGGGAGCGCGGTGGGTCAGTGTTGCAGCATTGGGCTTCAAACCGAAAGGTCACCGATTCGATCCCCGCCACGAGGCACTTAATCCGACTGCCCGCGTGGGGACAAGTTGGCGCTGTGTACTAAGGCGTACTGTACGTCGATGGTGCACCTGTCTTCAATCAGTCTTAACCCTGCCTATGTGGAGTTAGTTCATTGGGGAATCTGACAGTTACTCACGGTGGTTCGGTGGTTCACTCCCATACTCCGGCTTCCCCCCACCCCCACCCGTAAAACTGTCCTACACGAGTTGGCCCTAGCTGTCGAACTTGTCCTTAAAACACCAATAAATACATAAATTGGACGTATGCCACACATGCAGTCGGTCATACAAATGTACGGCTGTGGTGCCCGATTTGGTCTGTTTCGGGAGCAGCGTGACCAGTTTAGAGTAGTATGGTACTAGTTAATTAAATATGACGTCTTGAGGATTTTAACCCTTTACCCAACGTAACGTCAAAACCGACCAGACCTGTTCACAAAATTCCTCATTCAAGTTTTATTACTTTTTCATTTTTTGTCACAAAAACATAGTTGATGACCCCTCATTGGAACTAGCTCAACGAGCTCGTTTCAATGAGGGATCATAAGCTATGTTTTGACGCAAACAAAATAGTTCTTCAAGAATTTTATTTGCAAGTGTCGTCTGTTTTTCGTGATAGGTAATGGGTTAACTATAATGTCGGCTGACTAATATTTCAACTACATCATCAAGGCATGGCTTCGGAGACGGCTTGTCTTGATGTAGGTTGAAAATGTTATCACTCAGGACTTGCGCCATCGCAGTCGGAACAAGTAAGGTTTACACACTCTCCCTCCCCGTAGTTTTCGCGAGCCCCTGCGTCCGGTGCGCGAAGGCCTAAACACTTCAGAAAGAGTTCAGAAATAATCTACGCTAATACTTACAACCAACATACTTTACACACTTCCAGATAATAGGAGAGATATTTTGAAGAATGGTATGGCTTCAGGTACTGGAGTTGCACCGGGATTTGTTCGTTAACAAAGGCGCTCAGACACATGAAAGAACATTTGTTTGCCAGTTCGCAGCCACCTCCCCTTCTACGAAGGTTGTAATTATTGAATAATAGAAATGCCACACCGCACTTAGTATACCGGATATCAAATTTTAGAAAGCATTCAGATTAACCCTTTCCAAACTGTGTTTTTTCGCTGTTATCCTAGCACTATCCTAGCATCAACTTGGGTTTATTCCAAATGAGCTAGACAAAGCTGTTGTCATGTTAAACAGCCTTGAGGGTTGTTTTGGAACATCTCTTGAAAAGCCACTAATGACTGTCGAAAAAAGGAGGAAAAATTCAAGAATAAAATTTATAGGTGTGGTACTTGCTTTTTGCAGGTGTTTGACCGATCTGATTCAATCATTAGTTCCTAGGCCATTCCAGCCATTACCTTTACTCTCAGTTTCCTGTAGTGATGTCATTGTTACAGTAACAACCAGAATGTCCTAATTAGAACGACTCCGAGTTTCAAACGTCACGATCATGCACATATCAAGGAATTGTGATGAAGAGAGGGAGAAGGCGTGGCAGTCCATGCCGAATCATCTAGGAATCCTGGGTCGCGAATGTCCACCCAGAAGTCGCGAACCTTTCACAGATAAACGGTATGGTACATGTTTATAGAGTCTCAAAATGCAAGGCGTTTAGCCCGTATACCGAGGAACTTTGGGACAAAACAGGATGTGCCTCTTTTTGGGGGGGGGGGGGGGAGCTCCCAGGTGCATCTACAGTTATTTAAACGTGCCTATGGTTACTGACATTGGGAGGTAATAGAACTAAAACTTTGTCTAAGTTCTAATGTGATTACGCCGTTTACTGAAAATAAATGAGATGAAAAATCAATAATTGCTCCTCTTGTACGCACATTAGAACACAAGGACATTTCTAGACGGCTTGTACGTTGGGCCTCGCCTGAATCCGATACTGACAACAAGAGTCAGAAAGTGGGTTAGCCATCTGTCAAGTGAGTTCCTTATCTAGTAGATTGCTAAATTATGTTTGGTCATCAAATTGTGTTCACATATCTTTGTCTGGTTACATTTTATGGAAGAGTACCTACAGGCACTCTTCCATAAATTTTAACAAGTAAAACCTTACATACTAAATTATTTCGAATATGAAGCACATCCATAACCTTTTATTTGCTGAACCTGTTCTCTAGAATGACTCACAAATATGACATCTCAGCACTGAACCAGTTAATACCCTCCTGCAGTTTGACAACGACGAAAAAAAATATATTTAAAATTCCTCAGCACAGAGACCGGCAATTTACAAGAATTCAATTATTCCCCCTGATCTTTTGGATTTAGAACCAACTTTCAAGTACTTTAGACGTCTTGAAAAGTCTTATTTCGAATCCGGGGACGTTTATGATTTTTAACACGTGGCTAGCCTGTTATTTATTATTTATTTTTTTGATGCTTAAGGTCACATTCTTCTGCACAAAGGCTAATCATGACCACGACCGTTTTACGGGTGGAGGAAGCCGGAGTATTGGGAGAGAACCACCGAGCAACGGCGAGGAGCTGTCAGCTCCCCAACATACTTACTCCACAGAAGCAGGGTTAGCATTGGTTGAAGACAAGTGGATTATCGACGTGCAGTACGCCTTAGTATACAACGCCACCGTGCCCCCACGTGGGCAATGGGGTAAAGCGCCTTGCCCAAGGACACAACATGGTTGCCACAGGTGAGGACCTGTCGGTTTGCAGTCAGCGCCTCTACCTACTGAGTCACCACGTCCCCAGCTAGCCTGTTACTGTTCGATATTTGTATGTTGCGGATCCCTTATACTTATTCAACCGATGTAACTAAAGAAACCTGGTTTATAGAATTATCTGAATTGTAAGTAATAATAACACCCTCCGATCTTTTAGCGTTCTGGGATTAAACTAATAAACCAGTGGCATAATCATGGGACCCCCCCCCCCCCCGCCCACCCACCCACCCACCCACCACACACACACATACACTGTTGCAGAAAAATGTCAACGTTATAATAACGGGCGACACCATTCTGGTTTGTTGGGAGGTTCTGCAGTGATTTAATTCAACAGCTCTGTCGAGCTGTTTGATTAAATTATTACCGAGCCTTGCTTCAGATATTTTTTCTCTTTTTTAGTCTGCTCGCCCACTTCCAATATTTTCTTCACACAAAAGTTTATGCACCAGGGTGCACCAATTCTTGTAAAAAGTGTTACTTTTTCCCTGGGTGAAGACCCTGGACCTCCCTCTATGCACACTGTTAACCCAGCACGACGTGAAATGAAGTGGAGGAAAAATATTTTGTCCTCCTATGTCATTTAACCTGGCCACGCTGCTGTATTCAACCGCCCTTTTATCAGCTGCTAAATAACCCCCCCCCCCCCCCCACTTCCCGCCCCCCCCCCCCTCCCCCTCCGTCGAAAAGAAGAAAAAACATATTTGCGTTTGGGTTTTAAATGGTCAATAGCTTCTGTGTTCTATTCGCTGAATAGAAATGCCACGATGACGTAAAATGGACATAATGTGATTTCCTATTCCTTTGTTCTGATATTCTTGTCGTCTGTTCCATTGAAGTCTATTCATGGTGACATGCGAAGTTCCTTTTGTCATTTGTAAATGCTTTATAAATGCCGTACATTTGCAGTTGACATCAGTGGGCGTTCGCCAAGTAAAATGAATGCCGACAAAATACGTCGATTAAAGTTATCATACATACCAAAACATTGTTTTCAATAAAGGTCCAACATTTAATTATACTTATGATTAAGATGAAATGGAAGTAACGCGGTGACGCAGCGGTTGGAGTATTGAACTTCAAACCGAATGGCGCACAGTTCGACCCTGACCAGTGGTAACTGAGTTATGTCCTTGGGCAAGTCTTCAACCAATGCTAACCCTGCTCGTGCATAGTTAGTACGTCGGGGAATGTGACAGTTGCTCGCCTCTGTTTGGTGGTGCTCTCCGATTACTCCGTTTTCTTCCATCCATAAAACGGTCCGACACGAGGTGTCCCTGGCTGTCGAAAGTGTCGGTGTTAATAAATAAATAAATAAATAAATAAATAAATAAATAAATAAATAAATAAATGGAAGTAATATTCATGGTGTCCACTCACTGTCCACTCACGGTTTATTTTCACGATCAATGGCGGATACAGACTATGTGTGTGTGGGTGTGGTGAGGGAGTGGTACTGATCAGGTAATCGTCCTTCCATTTGGCATTAGTCTGGGATTTATTAACCGATTCCTAGAGCCATGTTAACTGCATGGGTTTGTAAAAAGATGCGCATAGTCTCATAAAACCTCATTGTATATTTGTGTTTATATGATCTTGTTAAACTTTCTCGATCAGATTGCGAACTGGTCGCGACTTACCTTTTTCCAGTTGGTCAAGATTTTCAAAAATAAAATGATGTGAAATTAAGACTGAATCCAGAAAAAACGAATAAAAGACCATCAAAGAGTCAATGTCTCGAAGTTTTTGCGACAGATTCTTCAGTGTTGTATAGAGGGAAAAGAGGCTGGAGAATTAGGAACGGATCGCGACAGACTCGCGATCCGGTCGAAATTCCCTGTTCGGTTTTTTAATCGCTGCACTGTGCATCGGTAAACGTCTGCTCAACATATATATATGGGATTAAAAGTAGAGGGAGCGGAGGAATATGGGGGGGGGGGGGGGGGGTACTGTAAAATATGCAATCATTTTGCAGCTGATAAAATAGGGCTTGGGTGTGAACGCAAGGAAAGCACACACCTTTTCATTAAATATTGGGACTCATTGATGTCTATACAAGTGGGCTGACGGAACGACCAATGATTTTAAACAGAAACATGTCCCACCTATCACCATTTTGGGTTGGGACTTGGTTAAAGCTTGTTTCTATAAATAGACAAGGGCAGCAAAAAAAAAAAAAAACACTTTCTCGATAATGAGTAATGTTAAGTTCACAGACGCCTCGCGATCGCAGATTGCTTTTGAAAAATACATAAGTCTGAAGTTTGATATTTGCGAAAAACAAATGTGTTCACGATGTACATATTTTTCATTAAATTAGAAGTCAAATATTTTTTGACCTTTTAAATTATCTTTGATAAAAACAAGCGCCGATTTTAGAAAGTTGATATCTTGTTACTAGTTTTCGTGCAACACAACAGATTTTAGCCAATCAAATTTCTCGGTTGGAGGAGTTACTCGCGCTGAGGTACATGAAGTGAAGCTGGAGAGGGCAAGTTGAGTTTGTACGTTTTTCACAGACGTTTCAACAATCAAGTAGAATTCGCCTCCATTTCAAAAAATAAAATGGATTCGCAACAGATTACCATTCTCTCGACGTCGTTTGTGGATGAGATGAATCTATTCTCCCTCCCCTTACTTGCTAAGAAGCGTTGTTTTCCAGGTGAGATACTTTAATAGAATAGATTCTGTATCACATCTTATATTTACTGAACAATACGTTTGGCCCGGGTGAGATGGGTTGGACAGACGTTCGTTCTATCCACCCCTTACGTGGTGATAAACGTATGTCCTGGTGAGACACCTAGGTGGACAGACTATCAAACCCAGTAACGTAACACGACTTCACGTCATGTAAAAATCAAATTCATGAGCCCTCTAATGGCGCCTCTCATCATCTTTCTCATCGATTCATTGGCTTAAACCTTAACCCTTTGAACTCTGGTGGTATCTTCCATGTCAGTTCAGTGGCAGCAATTAGAAGAGTCCATATTTAATACTTGGGGTGGACCAATTAATATTTTCAACGTGCAGCCTTAGGGCTGCACTTTGAAAATATTAATTGGTCTACCCCAAACATGCACTTAGCAGCCATCCTACTTGGTGAAATTATGACGTATCGTGTTTCTGGACCAAAAAGCTGCCTCTCGGGTTCAAAGGGTTAAGGGCCTGGAGATTTTAAAACATTTTGCCACACTTTGACAGACTTCACCTGTGGCTTTGCATCTGTTTCTAGGCAAGTCTTGACAGCCAATACAGGCAGCCAAGACTAACATAAAAACAACTGCCATCGTAATTGGAATGTAACTTGAAAGTTTACCTAGAGATTGCATATTGGGCAACCGTTTAATTTCACATTAAAGTGGTCCATTCGGAATTAGGACTTTAAGGGTTAGCCCCGTCTTCACAGCTAGTTCTGTTGGCATATACCTTTGGAAGATACTAATCATCTGTCGCTATTTCATGCTATGTAATTAGATTTTGTCAACAATCAATCCACCTTCGGGTAGCACATGACCGGTCTTCGAAACCAAATGATGTCACGTCGTCGTTTGGCATGGGGATAAATTATCCGAGATGGTTTTTTGGGTGTAGGATGGGGAAATCTAACCCTGATGGCAAGATATTTACTCCAGCCACTCGACAAGCTTCCTGTCTGGCGCAGATATCTTGCCCCTCGAGTGAGGTTTCCCAACCACATCTATAGAGGACATATAGGATTTCCCAGTTTATAGTGAGGTTCATACGCGTGGATATGTAGTCACATTTGGGAAGGGGGTACAGGGAGCTTTTTGGAGAGGGGGTCCAATAATTTTTATACTGTATGAGTATAACGAAATGAAGCCTTAAGTTTGGGAAAGGTAGGGGGTGGTGTCCCTTTTGCGTCGTTGTGACTGAGGGAAATATTTATAAAAACAAAGTGTGAAAAATTACATTATTTGGAGACATTTTGAGGCTTGAACGAACGTCAAAAGCGGTATGTCACCTGTATATTTCATTAGTTGACGCCCTATACAGATGGTAGAATTTAAGATTTTATGGGGAATGGCCAGTGGGGATTGGGGGCATAGCTCCCCCGGCCCACTCCACCACGGCTACGTCTCTGGTGAGCTTTATGAGACAAGTTCATTAACTTGGTGAATGATAGAAGCCAATATCAAAGCTTTAAAAATGAAGTTACCAAAGCCAAAGCCGATATTTTCCTTACTCCTGTTTCATACCCAGCCAAGCGCAAATGATATTTTGCTTATATAAATTTGTTTCAGTACAAATTATTGCCTGTTGGCAATCTCCAATAATTTGTGATAAAATAAATTTTGAATAAGAAATTCAGACCATCTGAAATAACCTAGCCCTCAACCAGTTAAATCAGGTCTGGACCAAAAGAATTTGATGGAGAAACCCAAATTGTTTATTCGACGCAGTGGAGAAATCTGGGACCTGATAGTATTTGTTCGACCAAGAAAAGGAAAGCTTGGAATTGATATGTTTTGGTCAACAAAGGAAAGGAATCTTGTAACTAATATTTGGTTTTGCTTCAATCTACCAGAAGAGGGTCCAATGGTGACGAAGAGCACACCAATTTAATAGATTTAACCACCGTCACACAACTGCTCGTTAAACATATGAATTGATATAATTTAAGAATGGACAACTGTTATATCTTAGCCCATTGAAGCCCAGTGGTATATTCCATTTCTGTTCAATGGCAGCAATTGGAAGAGTCCATATTTCGCTTTGGGGGTAGACTAATTAATATTTTTAACGTGAAGCTTAAAAATATTTATTAAACTACCCCACACATTCACTTAGCACTTAGCAGCCATCCTATTGAAAGTATGACCTCTCGTGTTCCTGGGCTGGAAAAGCGGTCTTTCGGGTTCAAAGAGTTAACCCTTTACCCAACGTAACGGCCAAAATTGGCCAGCGCTATTCACAAAATCGTCAATTAATTTCATTATTTTTTTCACTTTTTGTCTCAAAAACATAAGTTATGACCCCTCTTTGGAACGAGCTCGTCGTTCCAAAGAGGGGCCATAACCTATGTTTTTGAGACAAAAAAATGAAAGCAATTAGTTATTCAAGAATTTTGTTTGCAAGTGTCGTCTGCTTTTCATGTTAAATAAAGGGTTAAGAATCGCCTTTTAGGTCCACGCAGCAAAAGTCGGCGAATCATCGTAATGATAGCCAGGGTTGTAGTGTAATGGGAGGGGGGTAGCGGTGGTGAGGCGTGTGCCAACCCCTTGCGAACATAATTCTTCCAGTCCGTATATATTCTTCAGGTACAAATAATATAAAACATTTACGTTTGTATTTTAAAGAATTGTTTTTCTACATGTGAATATAAACGACCGAATTGATTTATTAGTTCTTTAGAAGACGAAGCAATTAGAATTTCGTCGCCTAAGTGTTAGAATGTTCTATGTCCCCTATGGGACATAGAACATTCTAGCACTCAGGTGACGATTTACCTACCGGGAATTTGCTACGTCTTTTAAAACACTAATAATTCATTTCTGACATGTGGAGTCAGAGTCGGAAAATACAATTCTGTGAAATACATTTGTAAATGTTTTATAGTAGTGGTCCCTGGTTTGGGATCTTGGATATCGAATCGCTCTTGTTAGTAATCATGTACCTTCTTATGAGACCTACGAGCAGTTTGGGGGGGGGGGGGGGGGGCAGCTTGACCAATTTGGAGTTCGGTACGTGTAAATTAAACAGGAAGTTGCATCACGACTCCTACCTGTAAATTTTATTTATCCTCGAATACATTTCCAAGAAGTCTTGATTTTTTTAGCTGTAATCCAGACTGACTAATATTCAAACAGCATCATCAGTGTATGTATAGTACAGCCGTTTCTGGGTATAAATACTGTGAAGATACCTCTTGGTGACATTTGCGGTTTATTTACAATTTTTACAACAAAATGAACATTCCGGTATATTTGGAATGAACCACGAACAATCGCGCCTCCGACTCGAGCATTGAACGGTGACTTCGCGGAGACTCCCAACACAAAGTGCTGTTGCAGAAGCAAATTGTGGCGTGGCATGTCAGAACAGGTGACATATATCCTAACAAAATTATTGGAAAAGGAGTTTATTTAATCTTATTTGTTTTACAAGGATTGGCGAACAAGTTATGCAACTTATATTAACGCCTCTCCTTGACTCAATGGCGTAGGTGTGTGGGATGACCTTCATAGCGGCAATCTCGTGGCCTAGCTCTTCTCGAATACTACGAAGGGATCTTTAGCCTGCACGGAGTGTGTCTCTCTCCGCACAGAGGACAGCCATTTTACGTCCCCACCCGATAGGACTGTACGCTATGACACCATCAACCCCACAATTGATGCTGACAGAGAGTGTTCGGACACCTCGAGAACTTTCCCCGACCGGGGATCGATCCCGGGACCTCTGGCATGAGAGACCAGCGCACTTATCCACTCGGTCACCACTCTCTTACCACTCTCTCTTATGAATGGTGGAAAAAATAATTAATCAGTAAGAGGCGATTACTGGCGAGTTATGAATTAAGTATTATTGTTTCAGAAACAAAACCTTTGCGAAAAATGGATTGGCAAAAGCGTTTGAAAAAAAAAAACGATTTCGGTCTAATTGGGTGATAAGTTAATCCTGTCGTCAAAGAGGCACACTGTTTATTGTCAAATCACCTAACTGAGTGTCATCTGTCAAAAGTCGCTGACACATATGCCTTCGACGAAGCGCCAGGTAATCATTGCAGTCACAGTTCAGGTGTTCTGAATCGTTACTAGATCTGCAAAACCGAGAGGAAGTTAGAGGAGGAAGTTAAAAAATACCCCTGTTTAAAAGTGAAATGAGAGCAGTAAGACAGCAAACACGATAAGTATTTTTACAAATTCAAAATATTTGAACTTTACACTCTGTTGAATGGTGTCCGCCTACATTTTACCAGTGAAAGAAAACAGAAATTCTCAAATTTTTAAACCGCCTCAGTTCGGCGATTTTCATCATTTTAACCTTTACCTAACGCATCGCCAGCATAATTTGCAAATTCAGCAGTTGAAAGAAATAATGTTTTCCAAATATTTCAACAAAACCATATCATGTGACCTCTCATTGGAACGAGTCCATCGAGCTCGTTCCAATGAGGGATCACATAATATGGTTTTGTTGAATTTTTTTTTTTTTTTAAATTTAAAAACTAGTAATTTAAATACTAAATTTTGATATCGTCTGCGGTGGGTAAAGGGTTAAAAGGCAGTACAGAAGGCAAAGGATATACAAATATTCAAACAATAATGAAAGTTTAAAAGCCGTGATCAATAATAAAAACACATAATCAACTGGAAAGATCTTTTTTGGCACTTAACTATAACGAATAGTTGAAAAACTAGGGCATTTTCGTAATATTCTAACTTTTACGTATTTTCCCATTGACGTCAATATAAAGTATTTTTTTTTATCTGTAACAGCGAATTCCGTGCATGCGTACTAAGAAGGACAAAAATACTGTGTCCGCCAGGGTGGGGTGGGGGGGGGGGGTCTTCCAAAAAATTCCGGACACAAGGCCGGGGTGGGTGGGTGGTCGGATGGGGGCCAAAACACCTTTTTTCCTGGAGTTGCAATTTTTTACCTGTGGTTTTTTTTTCAAATTATTTTCACATAACAAGGCTATATTGTTGTTTAGTAGTCTAATAGGCACCTGTTTGTCAGGTAGGGTTAGTGAATAAGGCCCCACTAGGCTGATTAGGGGATTTGTTCTCTTTTTTTGTAAATTAAATTAGATGCATTAAAGAATTGTGTACTCCAGTTTGACTAAAAACAATCAGTGGAAATTTATGAATTTTAATTTGGGAATGGTTAACATAATTTTCATAGCTGAATCATCACGGCACAATTTGGATTTTACAATGAGTAGCAATGTGTTTAGCAGAACATCTAAAATAATGTAAAAGATTTACGGAAAATAATCTAAATGCCCAGTTTCTCTGAGTAGAGCTCTTGTAACCTGAAACTAATGAAAATTCTCACTGTGCATCTTTGATATAAAACCCCACTTAACTTCAAGCTCATAGTGATAGTACCAGGGTTTTCACAGAGGGTTTGTCTGGCTATCTCGTGAAAACATGAAACAAAAGTTACAGTTAATATTTGAATTGAAAACTGACCCTCACTGAGCCAGAGTATATAGATGAGTAGCTGAGCATAATACTATGCAGCAAAAGAAGATTATTTTAATCCTCTATTTGATGTTCACAAAAATAGTCTAAATCTTACATTATATGCTGTTATATGCAGAAATCAATGCTGACATTTTTTCGGAGATGGACCAGGACGGACAGTGAGATTTATAATAGTGTTAGGTGACAGATTTTCAGCTTTCCTATGCTATCTACTATCTTTTGAGTAATGACAATTGGCTGAAACCTCAAGCCTAGACACTTTGCCTGTAGTCAGGTCATTAAAATTAAAACTTCTTCACTAAATTTAAACTGTTTCTTCAGTCTCGGAACTTAACACATGAATGATAATTATTATGAGAGCACTGAGGCCAGAACTTCCAGTTCATCATTTGTAATTCATGCATTTCAATAATATGCCAGTATACACTATGCCATAGTGTATATAGGCATATTATTGAAATGCATGAATTACAAATGCTCAACTGAAAGTTCTGTCGTCAGGTATTAGAACCACCAGAACATAAAGATGTGAAAAAACAGTTATCAGGATGAAACAATCCTGGGTAATATTAGGTTCAGCACCAATTCCAACTCAAGAATCAATCAGTTCCTCGAAAGTTTTCTCACAACGAAAAATAACAATGAAATTTTTCCCAGTAAAAATAAATGCGTGCTTGATAACAAAGGAGTTAATAACAATTTTCTTTAGTGAAATCTAAATGCTTCTGTTGATGCTGGTCGATGTGTACATAATTAGTTTAGACTGTAGATTAGGATTCAAATTAAGGCAAGGATTGACAACTGGAAGCTCAGTGCAATAATTTTTCATTACCCGCTGTGGTGATACACTGAAAAAATATAGGTGGTGGGGTGGGTGTACAAGTGGTCAGAGGAAAAAAATATTTTTTTTGCACGTGGGTGGGTGGGTGGTGGTCAAAAGGTGGAAAAACATATTTTAGGCCTTGTGTCCGGAATTTTTTGGAAGACCCCCCCCCCCCCCCCCCCCCCCCCCCTGTGTCCGCCAGCAGATTCCGTCCGCAATATCAAGCCAATTGTGTTCGCAGGTTTGCTCCTGTCATCGGCTCCTGGACACAAACATCCCTGTTGCTTCGATCAAATAGGTCCGCAAGGCAGATTGTGTCCGCAAGCTGGCTGCGCTCGTAAAACGCGAACCGATTGTGCCTGCAAATCAGCCAATTGTGTCAGCTAAACTCAAGACGACTGTGTTCACATTCCTGCGCAAGCCAATTAGGTCCGCAAATCGCAAGTTGATTATGTCACTCTTTTCTATCGGCCTTCCGGACAAATTCGGCTGATACAGGTATCCAATGGAAGAACTATCATCCGTTTGTTTAAAGGAATGATTATATTGCAAAGTATAAGAGTAGATACGAGGCGTTTTGGCATTCTTTCTGCTATTACTCTAGAAGTCATGCGCAGTTCAAGAAAATTAAAAAAATAACGGTAGCCTCGACCCAAATTAATATTCGGCGTCATCGAGTCATGAACGCCTGGTTCACATCCATGGTGTTCAAATTATTATCCTCATTCCATCAGAAGCAATTTTTAGTGAATGAAGCACTAATGTCAAATTATGTGATCAAAACCTGGATGAGATGCGAGCGACGCGCGCGACTCGCGCGATGCGCTGAAGTGATTGTTGACGATTGTTCTTCTCATTTTGGATTTTTTAACATAATGTTTATGCATCTAATTTGCCCCTTCCTTGATTTCGAATAAATGCAACTAAAGAATTAAACTCTGCCCGATGCCCAACGTATCACATACACCCATTGAATACAAAATTATGATAAGTGATTTTATATTTCAATTGGTGCACAATCTTCGGTGTTGTCAATTGTTTAACTGCAAGGCCCGAATGTGTGGTATCAAAGTGCAAAATGAGAAGATTTGTTATTTATCTCATTAGCGCATTGCACCCAACATTCGCAACGTCTTCATTGTGTAAAAGCCTTCAAACTCAAGAAATGGTATCGGGTATGTTGCGTCTGTAAAGCACACAAGCACGTATTGTACAAACACAGAAACTGCATCAAAATTGGTGGAAATACTCACATTTAAGAAATAATACAATAGAATAGAATAGTTTTAAAGAGCAAATACACCAAAAACAAGGCAGATTGCATCAACAAGATATGATAGTTGACAGCAACTGAAAATTAAATATTATTAAATGAGACAAATAACACATAAAATAATAATCATAAGAGTGATAATATCTTTTGTAAACATTCACGTTAAATACTACGAACAGTCAATGATTAACCCTTTACCTAACATGAAAAGCAGACGACACTTCCAAAAAAATTTTTGAATAACTAAATTTTTTCATTTTTTGTCTCAAAAACATAGGTTATGACCCCTCGTTGGAACGAGCTCGACGAGCTCGTTCCAACGAGGGGTCATAACCTATGTTTTTGAGACAAAAAATGAAAATATTTTGAAAATTAATTGGCGATTTTTGAGAATAGCGCTGGCCGGTTTTGGCCGTTACGTTGGGTAAAGGGTTAATAATGAAATGTTGAACATACCTGGAATGGAAAAGCCCATTCACCTCAATGAATAATAATTTCAAATAAAAATTAAATTTTTAACAGAGCTAAATGTATCAACTTTGCCCAAGACAGCATCCTCCATCTACAGACGTTATGTATTGTAACTTCTTTCGTTTTGAATGCATTCTTAGTAAGTGGGTTGTCAGACTCCACCTACTGTAATTAGGGATAACCAGCAAATCGATCGCTTCAGGGCGAGTAACGTAAAAGCCGTGTAGAGCAGTCAATTACATGTTCATTAGACTGTCAATATTACTTAATCTCAGAGGCTTGCGTCTCGCGCGCAATCAGCACGCAAGATATTATTATCTGGAGAACAATGTATGTGAAGATGACATCAACGGCGGCGGAAAAGGAAGGGCCAGAAGGCCACACCCACAACTTTGTCAGATCTTCTAACCCCCCCCCCCCCCCCACCCTTCCATTTTGATGAATAAAAAGTCCCGACTGTGACGGCTCGAGTCTCGACTGACTAATATTCCAACCACAACATCAAGGCTGCTCGTTGAAAATATTGACTGATCTTCTCCCAGTTAATGTATATAGACCCTACTAGTTAATGGTTCTGAATTGGCATGGACCACCAGGGCCCCAACGGGTAAAGAATGTTTTCATATTTTATGTGACTCCAGTATTGTAGTGTGTTTTCTTGTGCAACCTTTTCCATACTTTTTGGGAACATTTAGACCTTTATTATCCTAGTGCTGAGAAAGTTTGATGGAAATCAAAAACATAGCAATGGGTGTGTTCTAATTATTCCTTTATGAATATTTCTTACAAAGTATCATTCAGTCCCAATTATAGATACCACATGACTCATTATTTGGAAATAAAATAAATTTAGTTCTTTAAAAAGTCTCCACATATCTCTGAATACAAATAAAATGTTCACCCGTGTTTGGTCATGTCACCGTCGCCTTAACCATTAAAAACTGACGACGTCGACACTGGACAAGACGGGACTGCTGGGGTGGGGGTGGGGTTCCACGTTTCTTATGGGATATAAGGCAACTAGAATCATACAAGGCGACTAGTACCACCCACTGAAGTTATACAGGTAATTTTGACTTTTATGTTTGCAGGTTAGGATACTATCTATATGTGAGCGTTTTAGTGCTTTTGTACCGTATTTTTTTAAAGAATTTCGATGTTTTCGTGAAATCTGGACTCTGCCTAGTCCTTTCATATTGCACGATCGACGTCATTTTTGGCATATTTAGGGCTTCCGTTTTATCTTTGGTATTGTTGGTTATTGATAACTCAATGTGATACACCCATATTAGCAATGCGGACCGCACCGGACAATCCAGGGTGGTCAGTGGGGAGGCTGTACAATTAATCTGGTTCGGTCAAGCCCCTTGCGATCCAGTATTCATACCTGGATCTATCCAAAGCGGCCAGGAGCCAATACTGTACAATTTTTACAGTCGTATTTTTCAGAATTGTATTTTTTATTTATGGAAATAACTAAGTGAAATGAACCATTACCATTTTCAAACATGTGGCAATTTGCGAGTTCGCAAATTGCCACATCTTTTGAAATGCTAATTATTCATTTCCGTCATTTATGTTCACTTGTAGAAAATACAATTGTAAAAGTTTTATAGTATTGACCCCCAGGCCCCAAGTCCCAAGATATCAGATAAGCTAGCCAAGTTAGCACTTTTCAGTTGTGTATTGTAAATTATGTTGGGTGTAGCGTCTATCAGAAAAGTGAGTTATCGTTCTTGGACTAACTACTTCCGGTTGGTATTTGCGGGTATTGTAGTAAATATTTGATACCACATTTTCCAATTTGTCCTATGAGAGAACATCCTCGTTGTGTCTTATTGTTCTACAAACTCTCCTTTAATTTTGAAAGAAGGTGAAATGTCATAATTCCATTGTAAATAACGATAAAACGGAGGCGAACAGGAAAATGATTACCCTAAAATTAATTGGGTGACCGATAGGTGAACGATCGTTTCGTTCACTCAACTTTCATAGGACCGATTTTTTACAACATACATATCGACCGTCTTTCTATTCATCTCAAATTTGAACCATTGTCTTGGCGTATTCCGGAGACTCCTTCGTCAACAGAATGAGAAGACAGATAAAAAACTTTGCACTGATATAACACTTGGCCGCGGGCGTTCTTGGGCTTTTCGCAAGTACAGATATTTGCGAATGAAACCTGGAAAAACCTTGGCCGGACATAACCACAAATCCCCAAAAACATGGTCACCACCTAAATTTCTCGATTTTGGAATCCGACCAATATATTTCCTTTTCCAACGAAAAAGCAGATTACAACACTACCTATTGCGTATTGTTGGTTCTTAAACCTCTTTCGTGAGCTCTCGCTTTAACATTTCCTGTCATTCTGAGAGTGTTCCACCAAAGCCAGCTATTTCCACGTGTAACAACACCACCGCCCTCACAGTGGCTACTATTCGTATCTAGAACAAAGCAACTTTCACAATGGTATAATGGGCTCAACCGAGGAGGAAGCAACCGAATCGGTAAGGTTGAGACGCTCCAAAGCTATACAGCGACAACCGTTTGCTCCGCGGCCTGGCCACAGCTGGATCGGGGACCAGACCGGTTCAAAACATCTAAAGTCGGCATCCCCAATTCATATACTGAGTCATTTAACTGTGTTCTCACAGTCTGAGGTATATCTATATCCCAAGTACTTTTCTTTCAGCTCATTCCCAGCGAGTCCTGAGTAGGACGATACTATTCAGGGTGTTAAGGTTGAAGAGACATGTCCAATTCCAGTTATCCGATGTGATCGTGTCGGAATAGCACGACTCACTCCGGGAATTTCCTTCGCCTGCCCGATGAGATTCTAGTTGTCGCAGTTTGGTTTCCTTCATACCTGCTCCTACCCGCCCTTCCGAATATAATTACATGAAATGGGTTCTGTTCACTCTAAAATCAAGTGGGCTAAAAATCACCCCAAATCAACTGGGATGAGTGAATATGAACCCAGTTGGGTTCATATTCACTCAACCCATTTGGTTTGGGTTAATTTTCGAGCCAGCTAAATTTAGAGTGCAGGCATCGGTAAGTTTATTGAATAATATGTATGTGATTCTGCACACCAAAACTATGCATTTGTATTCCATTCTGTATTTCTACAGACAGAGAAATCGATATATAATGGTAGCGATAACAACTCTTCTCTAACTTCAACTTATCGTATATTATCGGGATTAACTGTTAACCATTCGTGTATATGCGGATTATCACGACAGTCAAATTATCTGCGTTGACATATTCGGTTTGGCATGGAACATACCGGATCAAACAAGACGTCGTCAGTGCCGTGTTTTTTTTTATGGTTGATCAGGGACCAATACTATAAAACTTTTACAATTGTATTTTCTGGAATTGTATTTTCTACTTATTGATATAACTGAGTAAAATTAATCATTAGCGCCTTTTAAAAGATGTGGCAACTTGCCAACTGGCAAATTGCCCCATCTTTGAAAATGATAATGGTTCATTTCAACACATTTAAAGTCACAACTAGAAAATACAATTCTAGAAAATACAATTGTAAAAGTTTAATAGTACTCGTCCCTGATCAATCATAAAAAGCACGACACCGACGACGTCTCGTTCGATCCAGTATATCCCATGCCAGCGAAACATAATTATTAGAATCATTAGACCTAAACTTTTACTTGCACAGACTGTGTAGACATGAGAACCCAAGAAGCAAAGCTACTTTTCAGTTCGCACAATTCTGGGCACTCCACTATGAATAGTAATAAGGTAAATTTCTAAGAGAAAGAAGGAACTTAACATAATTTGAATAACGATGTCAGTGTACAGCTCAATGTGGAACTGGTTAGTTCCCTTGGTAGTCTGGTCGCCAAACCCCCGAAAATCACGAATGCTTGTTTTGGCGTATAAAGTTTATTTCTCGATGGATTTTGCAAATTTAGACATTTGAGAACAATATTCAATCGGCTGACCACCTGTCAGCCATGAGCAATTTTTTTTATAGAGCCCCAAAATTTATACCCCACCCCGAATTTGATACCAAATGTGAAAACACCTATATTTGAATATTCTGTAAATTCTCATTACTAACATGAAATTTATCGGTAAACCTTACTATTTGTACACTTGGCATGGTTTGTAGTATCATATACTCCAGAATTCAAAATTATATCGACACACAAAAATCCAATATGGCCGCCGTGTCGGATAGTCATGTCGAAATTTTAACTTTTTTTCTCAGTTGCACCATAAATCGTTTATTCTGTGAAACAAATTGTATCTTAATTGTGCCAGTTCATTCTCTGCCATCATGGAGCATCCATTTGTGCTCATGATGATACCAAAATGGGCACCATGTGTTGAATACTTCGATCGATATAGCGCTTTCACCGAATGACACTATAACCAGACGGAGGCTAAAATTTCAATACATTTCTGGCAGCTGTACCAACGGTCATATATATAATAGTTACGGACGGAGGATCGAGTTTTGTCATGGAATCACATACACACTACTCGGGATAGGTGTTCTTACGATGTCTCAGGCAGTAAATTCCTGAACAACACGAATAAAGAGCGTTGTTCGCAGCAAACAGCGCTCTTTACTACACCTGATACTAAGCGAGTAAGGATGTTCAAAAATCCACCACATTCAAATCAGTGATATCTGATCACTCAACGTGTGAAGACGTACTTTCGCTTCCATTCATTGTTGGGTTTTCGTATCAGTTTCGATCGTGCTAACTGGCTGAAATTAATAATAGATTACCACTTTTATTCACATTTTGTTCAATTGAAATTATTCAATTCGTTTATTGTTTCTTTATTGTTGACATTGTAACCCGTTTTTGGCCGAGTGAAGTTCCCCGGTTAATTTGTTCTTTGAAGCTTGACAGTAAATTGTCAGAAGATTATGTCTCAAAGGTGCTATTTTTCAGATATTTATAAGTGCTCTGATTCGAGCGAGAAACGCTTTGTCAAATTATTGGCTACAAGAATACGGAAGGTCATTGCGAATAGTGGCGACGGTCTATGTCTTGATTTGCGTCCGAGGTTCGAGGCCGACAATGATATCACGCTCGATGCTCATAGACAATGTATCGATAAATACATACACCCACGAAACGTGGCACGAGCTAAGCAAAAGCGTGGTGCAAATGAAGAAGTTCACGACGGACCACCTCCTAAGAAAATCACCAGACGTTCAGACGTCAGCACTTTCAACTTCTTGGTTGATTGCTTATTTTGTGGGCGCGAATGTAAAGTTGAGAAAGATAAAAAGAATCCCTCTAGATGGAGACCAGCTTATGTCTTCCGACAAACTCACATCAAACAAGGTACCTCCACACCGAAAGCGGAAATTCTTCAGAAGTGCGACGACCGTAGTGACAACTGGTCCATTGAAGTCCGCATTAGAGTCAATCAGGCTGTTAGTGATTTGCACGCAGCTGACGCTCGCTATTGTCGTCAGTCGTTCATGGGAGAAAGATCAGTCGTTGCAAGCAAAAGATCGGCAGCATTATCAGTTGCTCCACCCGATATCGAACCACCCCTCCAAGCTGTTTTAGATTTTATGAAGAAAGACAACTCTCTCAGTTGGAGTTCTGTTGAATTGCATGGAATCTATGTTGAAAATGGCGGAGAGAGTCTGTCTCGGAGGCTCCTTGTCTCCAAATTGCCAGATTTCTTCAACGAAGAATTATTGCTCCTCAGCTACAATAATTGCAATCAGATCTCGACTGGGTTCGCTCCTGAGAATTGATAGTGATTTCCAAAATGATGTCCCGTGGCCATGAAGACTCTTTGCACAGAAATTTCTAAGGATGTCGAAAACATTGAACTAGATGGGAACAATTACAAGTCAACTTTAGATAAGACCACCCTTTTAGAGTATTCAAGTCAAACTGTAACAGACTTTCTTGGTAGCTTATCGCCAAAACTTGACAACACACTTACGGCACTTATGATAGGTAATATGATAACTTCTGCCATCAAAGGTGTCCCTACACCATTGCAAATTAGTTTAGCTGTATTACTCCGCGATTCAAAGGAATTGGTCAAGTCCTTGAACGACTTTGGAGTAACATGCACGTATGATGAGTTGTTACGGTTTAAAAAATCGACAGCCGTACTGGCCTCAAAGAGTAACAACCTGACCACAATCACTACTTCGGAAGATGGGTTGATACAGTTTGTTGTTGATAACTTCGATGCCGATATATCTTCACAAAACGGCAAGCTCAGCACACACTCGTTAGCACGAAGAGAGATTCTACCTCTCCAATGATACCGAGAGTCACTAAACTCGACATGGCTAAACCAGTTGATTACAACACTGAAAAGTCAACGTTCGATGTACCAAAGAAGGCAGAAGTCCCTCATTGCTTAATCCGCAAAGAAGTACCTCAGCTCCAAGTATTGGTTCGCATGGTCATGGCAGAACGAAGGGCGTTGGAGAATGACCTTGAATTTTTGAAGGATATTGTAACGAAACCTAACTGTCCTGAGTTCAATGGCTACAACACCAGGTCATCTCGACAAAGTGGGCAATCCCCTCAACCAGAGACGAAGGCTGTGTACTTACCATTTATTGACATGCCACCGGCTGATCCAGATACAATTTCAACCGCCATGTTAGATGCAATGCGTCTAACTGAGTTGACTGGGCAGAAATATACTTCATTCACTGCTGATCAACAGCTATATAAAGTAGCGTTGGATGTTCTGTGGTCAAATCACGATCACTTCGGAACATTGATTCCGAGGTTGGGAGGCATGCAGATGTTAATGAGTTTTCTTGGTGCTATTGGCAACTTGATGGAGAACACGGGTTTATCTGAAATTCTTGAGTCTGTGTTCGGCGGAGTAGCCAAAATGCTAAGCGGGAAGAAGTTTCCTCAAAATATGCGCGCATTTCGGTTGTTGGCAGAAGAGCTGCTTAGAGATATCGTCAGTAGAGATGATGTTGTCTGCCTGGAAGATTTCATTGACACATTGAGTGAAATATCAGACCAGAGCAGGACTTGCAAGGGTTGGGTGGACTGCTTCATAAGACCAGTTCTTATAATGATGAAGTACGTAAGGGCTGAGAGGGAAGGGGACTGGCCCTTGCATTTGGCAACTGTAAAACAAATGCTCCCTAACTTCTTTGCATCCGGCCATGTCAACTATGCTAGATATGGCTTGTATTATCTGAGGGACATGGAACGACTTCCACAAGAAGTGTTGACACAATTTCTGAAGGGATCACATGTGATGAGACATGTTGATGGCATTTGGAATGGCATTTGGAGCGATATGTATATCGAATCCACTTTCATGCGTTATGGCCATGGTAAGTCTGGCATCATTGGCATCACATTAAAACCAGAAACTCTGAAAGTGTGGGCATTAAGCCTTCACCATTGTGGTCAACTTTTGAATGGTCTCGCGGAGATTAGGGAATCAGACGTCGCGAATCGAGCAGTGCTCGAACACAAAGAGGAGATGACTGCGAGAATTGCTGCTGATTGCGCTGATCGTGAGGGACTTAGAAACAAACTCGCGACAATCATACACCCCCTTGAACCCAAGCAACACCCGGATGAGATAGTCAATATTGTCAGTGGTCTGCATGCTAATCGCACTGTGAACTTGGACATGGCTGTAACACTTGGTAGACAAACGTTGACTGATTTCGAGAAGGAACTCCCGAGTGGGTTCTATTGTACTATATCAAGGCCCGTTGAAACAATGGCAGTTATGAAAAAGTCAGTCAAGTTGGGCGAGCACAAAACATGTGACAGCAATCTGATTTACTCTCGGGTGATGGGACTTCAAGCCAGCTCCAGGGAAATTAGTATAAATGATATACTCTCATACGAGTTATCACCCATTCCAACAGCTCTTTTCAATGACAATGGTGACATGCGGATATCCAAATCTAAATCGGTCATGAAGTCTGATACCGCAGTTAGGATTCCAAACACCGACATGTCTGAGTCTGATATCAATGTGTCAACGTGCACTATTATAGACGGGTGTGCACTTCTTTGGATACCCCATTGGCCTGCTCCCAATAAATTATGTCACCCGAACGTGAACGATTTTGTCCAGCGATTTCAAGAGCATGTAAAGCGTCGGTTATTGGTTGGAGATACATATCTTGTGTTTGACAGATACAATGAATTCAGTACTAAATATACGACTAGGGCAAAAAGAAGTGGTGAAGCCTGTTGTCGGAAATTCACGTTGACCGCAACGTCACCATTACCTTCTCAGAAATTGGTTCTCACGGTAACTGAAAATAAGAAACAGTTGATAAGCATTATTTTTGATCATTTCAGACGTGACACACAGTTTGCTGTTGATAACACTCAACAACACGCGCTATTTGTTACTGGCCAGGACGCTTCACCCATTGAAATCGATAGAGGTATAGTTATTGAGAGGCGTGACATGGAAACTATGCACGAAGAAGCAGATAACATAATCGTTCAGCAAGCCATCAGAGCTGCTGATGACCACGACAATGTCATAGTTCTTGCAGACGACACAGATGTATACACATTGCTTCTACATCACTATCTCGAACAAGACCTGTCATGTAGTATGTCCATGGAATCCCCAATAAAGGGGAAGCCTGTTGTTGATATTGCAGCGACCGTTGAAGAACATAGAAGTATCATACCAAACTTGCTTGCCGCCCATGCTATCTCTGGCTGCGACACAGTTGGTGGTTGTTTTGGAATTGGAAAAGGTCGTATGTTGAAAGTCTTGAGATCCGGCGAAACTTCTCTAACGTCCGTTGGTTGTGTCAATGCCCCTTGGTCGGAAGTACTTCATCAAGCTACACGATTCATATCTTCATGCTATGGTTGCAAGGATATGGGCACCATGTCAGAATCGCGAATCAGTGTTTGGAAATCGCAAATAGGCAAGAAGGGTGTCACAAAAGTTCCCCCTTTATGTACCCTGCCTCCAACAACCGAAGCATCCACAGAGAATGTAAAACGTGCCCATCTTCAGGTATGCACGTGGAAACATGCCTTAGACCCATACCACCAGATCTTAATCCTAGGGAGTTCGGATTCGTCAGAGATGAAGTCTCGAAAACGTTATCACCCTTAACTCTACCAAGTGGTATACCGGTGGCCCCCGACTCTGTTTTGCGTATGGTACGTTCTTCCTGTTCCAGCAAACAGGTGTGGATGCTATTCCTCTCACTTGGCATGCACAATATTCTGTGCGTGTAATGCAACAATTGAATGTTGCAATGAACAAACGGTTTAAGCAATTGATGTCACGGTGAATCAGTCTAATGATCCAGATGGATCGTGAGGATGAGGATATCGGTGACCATGTTGATCTTTTCTTGATAAATTCCAGATTGAATACTTAGTAAATAAAACACCTCTCACTCTGCATCTCATCAGGCTGGCTATGTGACCATATTTGGGATTTCTGGTATTAGGTTGAAATCCAGTTTTGACATTTTTTTCACTCCATAGTCTGCGATATCGGTTTTTCTCCTGCTCATTTGTTTCCATTATTCCTCAAAATGTAGTTAATATCATTGCACTATAATTTTGCATAGTTTTTATGTCCAGCAAAATGTATGTTGGCAGCCGGGGCATACTGGTATAGACTTCATTCGCAAAAAATATCAAAATCCACAATTTTACTACTTTCGGCGTCATTTTGGTGGAAATTCGGGTATTTTATAGTGAATCCAATGCGTAAGTGATATAAATCGAGGTTGAGAACTAAATTGGGGAGACATCTCCAAGTCTACGAACCACAAGCCGAGTTTTCTAACAATTTTTGTGACTTCTTGTATTATATGGCAGGAAATCTTATTTTGACGACTTTTTCACTTCATAGATTTGATAATCATTTTCCCGTTCATATACACCATTGATACCCCTGATTGTCATCAAATATCATGGAGCTATCAATTTGCATCATTTATATGCGCGAGGAATGAATGTTGGACAGTCATTGGGCACTTAAAGCAGATTATTTCGAAAAAAATGGTAAAAATCCATAAATTTGCTACTTCCGGCCGCCATATTGGCCGCCATTTCGAATTTTTTTCTGGAGAAGTTAATGGTTAAGTGATGTGCTCGGAACCCTTCGGCTATTGGCATCTCATTGTGAAGATTCTGTCGCATTTTTGTGAGATCTAATGACATCGGAGTAAAAAGTGGTATTTTACTGAAATTCGGGGTGCGGTATAAATTTTGGGGCTCTATAAAAAAATTGCTCAATGCTGACAGATGGTCAGCCGATTGAATGTTGATGTCAGATACCTTAATTTTCACAATCCATTGAGAAAAAAACTTTATACGACAAAACACGCATCCATGACCTGGCGACCGGACTATGGATAGATTTTACTGAAACAGCTCACGCCAAATGAGTGGTTGCTCAGACTGATCTGTAGAATAAAATGATCTACACAAACGTAGAGATAACTAAATAATATTATGGTACAATGCACGGAAATCGCACTAAATAATGGCTACAGATCAGTGAAACATTTATCACGTATTGGGCATAACCATTATAGATTGATCGATTGTTGTAGTAAATTGTTTATTTTAATTTTGGAAGTAGCTACTGGTATTCTAAAATTTAATCTGATACCCTAAATGTAAACAAAAAGCAAATAATGAAATGTTTCTCCAGAGTTGTCAAGGTAAAGGCACTCGAGTTTTCACTTCGCGTTTAAAAAAATTGTGGCCTCGAAAATCTGCGCGTGTCAATGACGTTACCCGAGAATTGTTCGAGATAGGCGTGGTATGAATTTGGAAATGTTGAGCCACTCGTTTTCCGGCAAATTCGAATTGATGAGCAATCTACAGCGATAATGCTGCGCTATTTGAGACAGTCATATAATAAATTCATATTATCACTTCAGTGAAGCGATAATAGGTCTATTATATGAACCAACTGTGCATCACATACCTTCAACCCACTCACAAATCACTCCGTTGAATGGAAATGCAGTCACCCACACCTCTTTCTTATTTTAATCAGTCTATTCCTTCATAAGTCACAATGCCATGTTTTACTGTTTTACCGTTTTCTCTCCACGATGGAGTTATTATCAATATTTCAATTTTACAAAGTGTCTTCTTACTGTAGTTTCGGTACCTACTTGAGTTTCGAAGTGAATGACGAAGGTGCAAATATCCGGTTTCTTTATTTGGCTCTTTCTGAGAGCATTTCCATTTGGGAAGGGAAAATTTGAAGTGAATTTTGTTATAAAAAGACTTCCATACTGGGGCTGCGCGGTATTCGAAACTATACCGGTATCGGTGTTCAAAAAAATACCGCGGTATACCGGTATATCGAAAGACTGTTCAGATATCTGAACATGCGTATCATAATTGGGACTTGATCCATCACCGTCGGAACAAATCAGCATGCCTTGATGGTGCAGTTCGAATAACCCTTTACCCAACGCAGACGATATCAAAATTAATTTTTTTTTTAAATATTAGTTTATCGAATTTTTCAAAAAATTTCAACAAAACCATATCAAGTGACCCCTCATTGGAACGAGCTCGTCGAGCTCGCTCCAATGAGGGGGTCACATGATATAATTTTGTTGAACTATTTTCAAAAATAATATTTGTTCAACTGCACAATTTGCGTATTACCCTTTGATAATGCGGCCAATTCGTTAGGTACAGGGATAATAATATTCATTCGGGACTAGGGTAGTAAAACTCAGAACATCGTGAAAATGGAATTGTGGGTAAATAAATAATGACGATAAACCGATATTTTTGAAATTACACCAATCGATTCTGGTCTGAATACCGGTATATATCGGTTTATCGATATACCGTGCAGCCCTACTCCATACTGCCACTGTGAACTTGATACTTAAAATGAAACTTTCACGCCACCAGTCTAACTTTGTAAGGAACACGATACTGTTGACCTGAGTAGTATGTCAGGGGCTTTTGAGGCCCTATTGGCAGGACCCCGCAGGGGGACCTCGGAAGGGAAGCCGTAGTATGTCAGGGGCTTTTGAGGCCCTATTGGCAGGACCTCGCAGGGGGACCTTGGAAGGGAAGCAGTAGTATGTCAGGGGCTTTTGAGGCCCTATTGGCAGGACCCCGCAGGGGGACCTCGGAAGGGAAGCCGTAGTATGTCAGGGGCTTTTGAGGCCCTATTGGCAGGACCCCGCAGGGGGACCTCGGAATGGAAGCAGTAGTATGTCAGGGGCTTTTGAGGCCCTATTGGCAGGACCCCGCAGGGGGACCTCGGAAGGGAAGCAGTAGTATGTCAGGGGCTTTTTAGGCCCTTTTGGCAGGACCCCGCAGGGGGACCTCGGAAGGGAAGCAGTAGTATGTCAGGGGCTTTTGAGGGAATATTTGGGGGACCCCGGTACAGGGTCGTTGAAGGCAGCCAATAAGCTATCGAGCAGTTACTGATAAGTCATTGCTCGAATGACTCGAATCCCATCGAGCAAATGAGCTTAGAGTAATTGCTCGATCGAGTGACTCGGCATATTGCTCGAACGACTCGAATCCCATCGAGCAAATGAGCTATCGAGTAATTGCTCGTTTGAGTGACTCCTCGAACGACTCTTGGACTCATTTCAGAAAAAAAGGGATTCCATAGCCACAGCCGTTTTCGAGAAAGGGATTCCACAAATGGGATTCCACAAAAGGGATTCCATAAGTGGCATTCCGTCTTACCTCGAGTGACTCGCATATATTGCTCGAACGACTCGAATCCCATCGAGCTAATGAGCTAACGAGCAATTGCTCGTTCGAGTGACTCCTCGAACGACTCTTAGACTCATTTCAGAAAAAGGAATTCCATAGCCACAGCCGTTTTCGAAAAAGGGATTCCACAAATGGGATTCCCCAAAAGGGATTCCATAAGTGGGATTACGTCTTACCTCGAGTGACTCGCATATATTGCTCGAACGACTCGAATCCCATCGAGCAAATGAGCTACCGAGCAATTGCTCGTTCGAGTGACTCCTCGAACGACTCTTAGACTCATTTCAGAAAAAGGGATTCCATAGCCACAGCCGTTTTCGAAAAAGGGATTCCACAAATGGGATTCCACAAAAGGGATTCCATAAGTGGGATTCCGTCTTACCTCGAGTGACTCGCATATATTGTTCGAACGACTCGAATCCCATCGAGCAAATGAGCTAACGAGCAATTGCTCGTTCGAGTGACTCCTCGAACGACTCTTAGACTCATTTTAAAAAAAAGGGATTCCAAAAAGGGATTCTTAAAAAGGGATTCCATAAGTAGGGCTTTTTTAGTCGTATGAGGCCATGAAGGCTCTGTGAAAGGTATGGCGGTCCTATTGCACTACGTGCTGCAAAATATTCTTGAAGAATCCATATCACATATAGTCGGGTTTGTTTGGGGTTTTTTTGGTGATTTGAGGATTGGTGGGAAGTAGTGGGGTCTGGTGGGGACTATTTGGGGCTGGTGGGGACTAGAGGCTAATTGTCGTAAAAACCTGTGGTTTCTACAACCGGATCTCCACATCTCCTCCTACTTCACTTCTCCTCTGGCTCTCTCTTCAATGGTCCCCTGCGGGGTTCTGCCAATAGGGCCTCAAAAGCCCCTGACATACTACTGCTTCCCTTCCGAGGTCCCCAATAGGGCCTCAAAAGCCCCTGACAAACTACTGCTTCCCTTCCGAGGACCCCTGCGGGGTCCTGCCAATAGGGCCTCAAAAGCCCCTGACATACTACTGCTTCCCTTCCGAGGTCCCCCTGCGGAGTCCTGCCAATAGGGCCTCAAAAGTCCCTGACATACTGCTGCTTCCCTTCCGAGGTTCCCCTGAGGTGTCCTGCCAATAGGGCCTCAAAAGCTCCTGACATACTACTGCTTCCCTTCCGAGGTCCCCCTGCGGGGTCCTGCCAATAGGGCCTCAAAAGCCCCTGACATACTACTGACCTGGTACCAGTAAAACCATTAAACAGTCCATCGTCAATGCTTACAGTACGGTCGCCGTGGACTGGCCACTTTCCACGGGTGGGCAATATTTCTACGGACGCAATAATATCAGATTGCAAACACTAAGTATAGAAATAATCATTAAAAAATTTAATTAACCCTTTACCCAACGCAGACGATATCAAAAGCTCGTTGAGATCGTTCCAACGAGGGGTCACATGATATGGTTTTGTTGAAATATTTTGAAAAAATAATATTTTTTCAACTGCTGAATTTACACATTACGCAGGCGGATGCGGCCGATTCGTTGGGTAAAGGGTAAATGAGGCGCCGGGTACAACACGATGCTTCAATGATTAAAAGTTTGCTGATGATGAAGTTTATTACTGGATGAACGCATGAGTGGACATCACAGTCCACGCGTAGATTACGACAAGTCAACGGTGACTGTACTGCAGATGGAATCGTCTGAAATCTTTGAGTTGGTCATGAAAACGAACGTATGAATCTAAAAAAATACCACCCATTTTCTTTGAATCAACGCAAGAAATCTCTATTGTCTAAGTTAGTAACACCTTTTTATGAGAACAATACCTTCCGGCAAAGTGAGAACACTCCAGAAATGTTTCTCAATCAAGACATGATTTGAAGGAATCTTTAATGATATTATCATTATAAATGAAAACTCACTATAACCGAAGTTTTATGATTACCCTTCGTAGTTCCACTAACTGTGTTAATATCTTGATAATTTCACATTGAATTAAATAATTATTGATTCGAATATCTATAACTGGAGCAAGAAAAAATATATGTATACCTCTGTGAGCGAAGAAACATCACATAACATCAATGGTCGTGTGTGCGCCAACACCACGAAATTGGGAAAACAAACAGTCTATAACAACTTCGAATTCCAAACAGAATTAGACTATTGGACCGAGAGATATAAATATCACCCCTAAGTACAGCTGAATACCTATATTGAACATAGTTTGAATTCTTGTGTTCACATATTCTGTACTGCATTTATCTGGTCGACTGTCAAATACACCATTACAAAGTGCATTAATGTTCTTCAGCCTTCATTCACCGATTAACGCATTTTTCAGTGACCATGCATATCTCTAAATGCTAGAAGTTCACGGCAAATTATAATTTTAACACTTCAAACAACAACATTGAAACAAAATGTATTACCAACATATCCCCCCACCCAACCCTCAACCCCCCCCCCCTAAAAAAATATACAACTTTTCATAGCCTTCCGGCAATAGGTAGCCCAAGGCGACTTAATGGAACGAGCTGAATGAACTTGTGTGAAGGATATACAACGCCTTAGACGAAACACTTCCTACACTCTAAAATCAGTTCGGTTAAAAGGCAGCCCAAATCAAATGGGTTGAGTTAATACGATTCTAAAACAAAATTTTCCTCTTTTCGAAATAGATAGAAGCAGCTTTTGCCCAAGTCACGGATCGGTTTGATTTTATACTTTTAATGCAGATAAAATATGCGCTTATATGAATCCACTGATAAATAGAAAAGAGAGAACAAAGCAATCATATTGCTTTCGTATACAATTCACTTGTATTCACTGCAGCGAGCAGTAGAACCGTTGAGTGGTGCATTTAGACAGCATTATATCCCCACAGAATATAATTACGTTGACGTCTCGGAACTGGGCAGCTTTCGATAACTGTTATGTTGGATAATCACTAAACTCCCCAGGTGGGATACTGTTGTCTTAATGTTGATTATGTAGTTTGGTTCTTTTGGTTCGCACCACTTTGGATGTAAAATTGTAGTCACGATAGCAACGCACAAAACTGCTTTGTAGCATGTGCATGGCACTTGGCCCAAACAGGGGACATGTGTATTAGTGTATCACGTACTCGGACTGTTACGTTGTCATGGTAGCCCGGGTGAGTGGGATTAGATTAAACAAATTTTATTTACATATCAATAATAGCAGGACGGACTGAGGAAAAAGTGCTAAACACTAATAAAGCCCTCATTCGAGCGGCCATTGTGTGACGTCATTACCATGGTGTTCCGTGGTGTTAATGTGTTTGTGCAGCGCATGTTGTTCGGTTAAGACGTGTTACCGTCGCCCATTTTACAGGCCGTTATCCTGGTTTATTCGTGGTACATGTCTGCTATGAGTCTGGAAGGTTTCAAATACTAAGGGCGTGATCTTAAGGTTCCGCTCCACAGTTTTCCAGGCATTTCCAAATATGACATGCCATACACTCTCTTCAAATGCAAATATTCTGTAGCTTAGTTATCTAATTCATAACATGTATTACATTTCCCAAATCCACAAAAAACATATAACACTATCTGACTAAGTAGAAATAAACAATCTGAATGTGGGTGGAATAATTTATTGTCAAAGGCCAGACTTCAACCTGAAAAATTGCATGAAAAAATGCCGAAACCAGTCATTTTCAGCCACCTAGCAGCCTCAAAAGCATAATTTTCCCACAAACCCCACCTACCCACCCCTGGAACAGAGCATCCCCTGTTTCTAAAATGCAAAAAAAAATTTATATGTTTCCGTCTCATTTTTTAGTTACCTGTCTGGTAACAAACCCGTGTAAAAATTACATTTTAAAAAATAGCCAATTTTTCGAAGCCACTGTTTCCCATAATTCATCTGGTAATTTACCCCTATGTATCAGAATCCAAATTTGGGACCAAAACTTCAAATTCTCTTGTCCAACAAAAAGCCTAATGTAATCATATATCTGATGCTAAGAATATATCTCAATTTTACATGGCATTAGTTTCAACATATGCCCTATGTTTAGAATTTCACCCCTGTGCAATAGTACGAAACTGTGGAGCGGAACCTAAGGTATGACCAGTTCAAGTAGATCTAATTACCGAGATATATTCGATAAAACCTAAAATTACCAAAACGAACCTAGCTAAACTGCCATCTTGAATGGTACTCGATGGGTAAGGGTAGCATGTAAAGCTATATGACAGTGAGCCTCCCAAAGATAGTTCCTTTGTATAAAAAGTACGTCGATTTACCGAAAAGGTTTCGACAGTGATCAAAATTACCGAAACAGATCTTTCCCTGACCGCCATCTTGAATGGTTCTCGTTTGGTATGGATGGCATGTAGTGCTACAGAACTAATAGTCATCCAACGGGATGTTCGATTGTATGGGAGAGTAACTAATTACCGCAAAAAACCCCGACGATGGCTAAATTTGAGGAACGGGCCCATCCAGACCACAGTTTTGTATGGCACCCGGTTGGTACGGGTAACACCTAACGATGAAAACCGAGTGACGTTTATGAGATGTGTCCCAGTGTATGAGAATATGAGGTATAACCTTAAGGCCCCGATGATCTGTATGGTGGTGTACCATAGGGGGGGGGGTACTTATCAGAGGATACTGGTCCACGGCATCTACACGTTTGTCGGATGAGGCTGAGAGGCCATGAGGAAATCTTTCAATGAGATCTAAAAATATACGGCATGGCCCTCTCCTCTTCTACTTTTTGTCTTTTTGTTATTTTGCCAGGAATTTTAATATTTTTCTGCGTCCCTACATGTAGATATATAAGAGGCTTCTTATATCTCTAACATATTCTGCGCCAAAGATTATTAACTAATTCACAATGCGAAATGACATTTAAATTCCAGCATTGTGGGAAAGTACACGGTGTATCATGGTTACGGTATTATTTAATTTTATAAGACACTGTCCAGTGCATTCATGGCCATTTCTAACACAAGAGGTCTAAGGCTTCGGGCATTTCGGAGGCACCAGGACCAAATATGTGTTTGTTGGAATAAAATAAATCACAGTCGAGACAAATCTGGTTTACAGCAGCCCCCTCCCCGAATCAGTCATATTCGCGCCGCCCAAGTCGTAAATTGGTGTAAATTCCAGACTCCAATGAATGTTTGATAGAATGTTTGACAATTTAACTAAAACTTTACAATATTAAATAACTATCAGGCTAAAGTCATAAAAGTTTCCGACTAGAGTCAGATTTTCAGACTCCAAATGTCTTCAGTGGGGATATTTCCGATCTGTTAGAGGGGCAATTGGATTACTCTGAAGTTGAAATTTCTGAAGGCATCCGACGGAAAATTTCCGACTTTAAGGCTGATTGAGTTGGAATTTTCCCAGAGCTTCCACATCACCATCATCCAACATCCACTGTCCACATCGCTTCACCCTCTTAACCCAAAAGGCCGCTTTTCCGGTCTAAGGTCGTGATACGGTCTGAATTCATAAAGTAGATAATTATTCAGTTAATCTATGTGGTAGCCCCGAGGCTGCACGTTGAAAATATTGATTGGTCTTCCCCAGGTAACGACTAATAGAGAATATCTAGTGTTATGCACTCAAAAACACTAGATTTTCTTTTTATTATACGCTTTTTATAAGAATCTGTTAATTCCACTCGTTTCAGCCTTGAATTGATACATGAAAGTGAACAACGCATTGAATCATTGATACGCGGTAGTGATTTGATCGATAATCGGAACAGACAGTGTCTTGCAATCTGATTCAGCTGGCGGGTTTCTAGACCAAACATAGCCCGAAAGTCCGTAATATAAGTTTTTGGTTTGGTACGTCCTTTGACAGGACGTAACAAACCAAAAACATATTACGGACTTTCAGGCCCTGTTTAGACCAGCAGGTTTCATGCATCAATTCAAGGTGAATACGTGTTGAATTATTGCTGGAAATGATCGGTATCCACTCAAAAACACTAGATTTCTTTTAGTATCTGTTTCTAGAACAAATTGATCATTTACAGTGTGATTTTGACTCGTATTCGCCTTGAAGTGGTGCTTTGAAAGCCGCCATTTTGACTGATACCGTGAAAGTGAAAATTTCTCTATCTTCACAGTGGGGGATACGATTTCTATCTTTCCGTAGTTTCTTCGATAATCTATCGTTTAGCGTCTAATAATAGACGCTATCAGCTGATGGCTCTGAACTGGCATGAAATATACCTTCAGGGTCCAACGGGTTAAACCATCTCTTGGAAGATACTAATGAATATGATTGGGTGAATAAATGAGAATAATTGGACAAGAACGGAATAAGATTACGCATCCCATTCAAAACTAAATCATGACGGGTCACGTTTTGAGTGAAATTTCTTCCAAATTACAAATATAGTTAAAATAAGGACTTAAAACTCCCACTGCAACTCTTAGTGTGCTTGAAATAGGTTTTACTAATGGACAATGCACGTCATGTAATTAGAGAAAAAAAGATGTTTTCTGACGATGCAGATTTGATGTGATAGGATTACAAGGATATAACAATATCCTGCCCAAAGTATTAAACAGTGGGCGTAGTGTCGCGTACTATCCTATTTGTATCCAAGTAATTATCTCATGGAGAACTCCCACAATTACTAATCAATCTTTATCAATTATCAGTAACTCTTGTCAAATATTTTGCGACGAAAGATGTCAGCTGTGTTTCTAACATCCCTGACTTCGAAGGTTCCAAGAAATATGTGCTATACCATCCCATTATTTATTTATTTATTTATTTATTTATTTATTTATTTATTTATTTATTTATTAGCTTGGTGAGAGTTTGGAATAAATGTTTTTTCCAGATGATAAGATTTCTCGCCCCACCCCTCATCACACCTAAAACACATTGGAGACACATTTTTGTTTCTCAAATGACAGAGTAACATTATTTGGGTACGAAGGCCTGTAGCATTTTGAAGTTGTGGGTGGGGAGGGGGCACGGCCATACAAAAGCATTCACATATTGATATATATATCAGTGACGGCCCATGTGTCTTATTGGCGTGGTGGGAACTTTGGCAAATATGTAGCCAAAAATGGGCTCTTTTGTCTACTTCAAAGGTCGTTTAAACATAAATGAAGGGTGAAAATACACCGAACGACACGCGTCTGTGAATGGGTTGATCGATATAGCACGAGTGCCAGCGCGGAAGGATAGAACGAGAGGCCGCAGGCCTCGAGTTTTATCCTTCCGCGATGGCACAAGTGCCATATCGATTAACCCACTCACAAACGCGTGCCGTTCTGTGTTTATTACGCGCCTTCACGTCTATAAAAACAATTATTACAAGAACACTCAGCAATTCATTTGACAACTATCAACAAAAAGAACACATTTTATCGCCAACCAAATTTGCGTGAGGAACTCGTGTTACTATTTCCTCCCCTCAATACCAATGTGATCTTTGTGCCTACTGGCACATAAAACACACTGGGACTCAGGTGACGATTTTTAGCTACCGCCAGCAACTCATGTTGTAATTGCGGAGCACGATTTGCAGAAAATTCCAGTGAAATTTCGCTTCTTTATAAAAATATTCCGTGAACGATTTCCGTTCCGCACATATTTTCAATTTCCGCAATGTTTAGTGTTTCTGTAGATGGGGATTTCAAAGAACAGGCGTGTAATAATATATATTTCGGGGACTACAGCTGAATTGTTCAAGTACTCTCCTCCAACACAGACACTGATTCTCTGGTAGTTTATTATGGTGTAATAATAGTGTTGTTTTTGGAAAGACGTTATCTCTCTCTCTCTCTCTCTCTCTCTCTCTCTCTCTCTCTCTCTCTCTCTCTCTCTCTCTCTCTCTCTCTGTCTCTGTCTCTGTCTCTCGCTCGCTCGCTCTCTCTCTCACTCTCTCCCCCTTTCTCTATCTCACTCACACAGTCAAAATACACTCTCTTTCTCTCTCGCTTTCTCAACTATGTTCAGGAGTTTAGGAGGGGGACGAGACCCTTAGCCCCCGGTCCCTACGTCCCCTAAGACGTAGAAGAGTTCAAAGACTTTCCGCTTTCAAAACTACTTTGATTCCATTTTGAAATATTCCACTTTTTAGATTGATTTCAGACTGATAATAGTTGATTGTAATAAGCTGCAATATTTACGACTTGAAAAGCGATGCGATTCGATTCGGGATTCGATTCGATTCAAAATTTTCTGCTTGATTTGATTTGGGTTTCTGTTCGACCCGAAATGTGAGATTCGCAGGCTTCCAGTTTATGAATTCCGTACAGAATATGAACTCATTTGAGACCAGTTATAAATATCACGATATTTTAGTGAAGGCCGCTTTTATTTTGTTATAATATTGCATGCTATAAAGACTGGATGTGGTTAATGCAATTGTCTCTTTCAACACATGGTCTCAACTGCATAATATAATTCAATACCATGAACAGTAAAATGGAAAAATCTCTCTGGCATTTATGGTAAGATGTGGTTATATGAACGCGATGTCCCTATAAATATATTTTGACACCACCAGGAGAAAATTGTCTGCTATGGACATCGGTAAGGGGGGGGGGGGGGGGGGAGCGGACACCCCTGGAATACTCTTTTTCAGTATCAGTATTTTAGCATAGATTGCAGTCTTAGATATCGATTCGCTCTTTCTTTTAATCCAGAGGCGTAGCTTAGATTTCTTTTTTGGGGGGGGGGGGAACTTTTTTTAGGGGTATCAGGCCGATATATGTCTCAGGCATATCCGAAGGCCTTGGGCCTGACGTGGGGTAGGTGTGCCCCTCCCATTGGTGGGGATTTGGGGTGTTACCTGACCCCCCCCCCCCCCCCCACCAATGACCTCAGGTCTACGATATCCTCCTCCAATTGGTGGAGATTCGGGGGCAGTCCCCGAAAAAATTTTGAAAATTCAATGCCCTCAGAGTGAATCTGGCACCCTCTGTGCTTTAATTTCCCCATTTTGAGAGGGGCCTCTGTAATATTTAGGGGGCCATGACCCCCTAGCCCCCCCCCCCCCCCCCCCCCCCCCACACACACACACACCTTGGCTACGCCACTGTTTTAATGTACGTTTTCACAAGACGGATTTGATACAAGAACTAATGTTATATACACAGTCGCCATACAGAAAATAGAGGCAAGTAGCGCCCTGTTCGGGTTGTTGGTGGTCCAGTTTGACTAATATGGAATAACGGTACAGTAGGTGTTAATGAAATAAGAAGTTTTATGACGACGAATGGAAGATATTGTATTTATCTACAAACAAATTTCCAGATTTCCAAGAAGTCTTGTGTTTTTTAATTATAATCCCAACAGACTAATATTCCAACTACATCATCATTTTTCAGTCGTATTTTTTTTTAGGAACTATAAGAGAATAAATCCGTTTAAATACATTCTTATAATTAAGGTTATTAGGTTTTATCATCCATCTCTGCAAACGGAAATGACCGTTTCTGAAATACTGCAGGTTTTGTTATTTTTGAAAGTGGAGAGGCTGAGTCTGAGGTTCGATTTTTTTGAATGCGTGTGTTGTAAGGTGAGGAGAGGGTGGTAGCGTGCGTAAGTTTCAGCATGATATTTTTTTTTCAAATCGCTCACACGTGATAACGTGTAAGTGAAATGTTTATCCTTTTTACTGCCACGCCCACTTTAGCCATATATGGTCTGCATGTGAGGAAATTTAATAAAATTTATGACAGACTTGAAACTCTATCATCTGTTTAATTGTTGGAAAGGGCTCTCTGAGCCCTTTCCAACAATTAATCAGCTGGTAGGTTCAACCTGCACATACCAGAACGAACAAATAATCATCATAAAATAGGTGACAATAGTCGCTTTCGGCAGCGTAAGTGTTAAAACAACTGTGTACTACGGTTGCTAGTAGCAACGGAAATGTTCAAAACAACTGTTTAAAACACCTGTGTACTAATGTTGCACTCTCCCATAAATTGTAAGGAGGCAAGTCCATATAGATTAAATAATTTCACTTTAATGATAATATGAAGCACATTCACAGAATATGAAGCTTTAGCAGTGTCTGCATTTCAGAATAGAGCCCAAATATGGCTTCCAGCACCAGTTAAAACAAACCCCAATTGACACCTTATGAAAAAAGTGCTGGTCTACAGACCCACAGACCCCACTGATTTCGCCGTGTCTGACGACAGATATCGTGTTCTCACAGGCAAGGCACAGGAGATACTGTTCTGAATAGAATGCTTCCATCCGAGCAATCAGTGCCCTGGTATGTAATATGTGGTGTACGGTTAGTTATTGACAACCGATTCTTCTCAACATAGTTCGTAAGATTTTGTCTCACTTAGTCCTACGAATTTTAATGGTTAATATTCACAGTGTTTATCGGTTGACTGGCCTGTCCACAGACTGAATGTGAATCGCAACCTCGTGTATTGCTTGTTTAAACATAACTTGGGGCAATAGTTTGCAGCTTTTATATGATAAATTACATAAATTGTAAAGTTCAGTATTAATTACAAGCAATTCGTATTTGTCAACACATGCGTGACACATGGCTGTGTATTTGTTTATTGGAGTTCGGAAAGGTCGTCTTTTCTGTGTGGCTAAACAAGTTTTAACTTGTTTGTGTCTGTGTCAAAGCGTTTGTCTGAAAAGAGTTTGCAACCTGAGATTCCGAAGCTCCACGGGATACCTTTGACTTTTTGAAACCGAAGGGATTGAATAGAGGTGTGGAACTCAAGAAACACAGCATGGAGGACAGAGAACGCGGTCACGCATTGGTTTGAGCAATTGACTTTAACTTTTACCTAACATAGCGACCAAAAACGACCAGAAAATTAGGCAGAATAAGCCCCCCCCCCGCCTCCCCCCCGCCTCCCCCCCCCCAGCCTAAAACATCTCGGGAGTTTATCAATAAAACGTCGAGCTGGTTCTAATGATATCCATGTTTGTAGGGTTTTATTAAAAAATTTGCTTTTCGAAAAATGTGAAATTTAATTTATTTTTTAAAATACTATGTTAGGTTAAGTGTTAAGCCGAAAAGATGATGGTTCGATCCTGACTAGCACTATCTGCGCTGTATTGTTGGGCAAGCGCTGTGTAGTATTTATTTATTAATTGGTATTTTAGATCACATATTTATGCACAATGGCTAATCGTGACAGCAGGCACTGTGCACTAACGCGTACCGCATGGCGATGAGTACTACTTGCCCACAATCGCTGCCAACTCTGCTCATGCATGGTTAGCAAGTTGGAGAGTTTGACAGTTGCACGCCGCTGCTCGGTCGCTCTCTCCTGGTACTCCGACTTCCTCCATCCGTACAACTGTCCGCCACGATGTGACCCTGGTTCTTGAAAGTGTCGTTAAACCCAACAAATAAACATTTGTCCAGCAAATATTCATGGTCAGTAATAATTTCGTTTTTCTGTCTGTAGTGTTATAGTATTAGGTTGACATTTCTTTTAAATACAGGCTCGGTTCACTGATTTGCTTTGAATTTTGTAATATACAGCGTTGCCGCTCGATAACACAGTGTTCAACTGCAGGGGCCTATGCTATAAAACTTTTACAATTGTATTTTCTAGAATTTTATTACATGCCCATGCAGTCTCTCTTATGCAACACGGCGTGCAATACGGCTGTGCAATACGGAATTCCGTATTGCACACCAACCTGTTCCAACCGGGACTTTTTTATGCAATGCGACTGCATAAAGTGCATGGTGTTTACCACCGTTGATAGAAAAGAAAATTAGGTCAGTAGGTGCTTGGGTCATGTAATAAATACAAAACCACATGTATGTTTGAATGAGTCGTTTTGTATTCAATTCGTCAGATGTGCGTAGAAAGAAAACGTCTCGACCTTCGGTCTCGACGTTTTCTTCCTACGCACATCTGACTCATTGAATACAAAACGACTCATTGAAACATACATGTAGTTTTGTCTATGTATTGTCTAGTTATGACTTTAAATGGGTTGAAATGAACCATTAGCATTTTTAGTTGGCAAATTGCCATATCTTTTAAAATTCTAATGATTCATTTTAGTCTGTAAAATTAATAGGTAGAAAATGCAATTCTAGAAAATACAATTGTAAAAGTTTTATAGAATTGACTTCTGGACAGTGTTATTTGTGTTTAATCGGCCATGCCTTTTCTTTAAACCTTTACACACCGATGTGGAAATATCAAGTCCAATCTTTTCTTTACAACTGACTTCCATATTGACAGGAGGTATATAGGAGCATTTATTAAGAGAAAATGTACAAACTGCTCGACGGAATTTCGCACATTAAATGACATATGGAGACAACAAAGCAAAACTGATAAAATGTGGGCGTTTGACAAAAATAGCCCTGTTCGCGCCAACGTTATACTAACACTCGGAGAAATCCGCGTCAAATTTGGTTTCAAGTGGAACTAAAACCCATTGGGGGACCTAAATAAATGTGTCTTCATGTGATCTGGAACCAGGCAATTTCATATTGGACTGTCCGTCTTGCTTATATGAAAAAAATTGCCGTTGTGCCACAACAAAACGCATACGTGAACGAGCAACTGAAAACGTGTTTCTGACGTCACTTTGTCGTCATTTCAAAACTTCCAACTTGAAGCTTTCGGCTTTATATTTTATTCTTCATACAATGTCCAGAAGCCTTGACAGTCCAGTTGATGTGAAAGACTGCAGGACCAAAACATGTGTACGTTTGGTTCCATGTAACCAAATCTGATTCCCCTACCAGGACAAACTGAAGAACCAGTTTTGTTTGCTGGGGTAACCAAAATTTCTCTGTGTGTGCGTATTTCGTCCTCGCTTGAGGCAAACAAGCCGAACAGGAACAACCAGGTATAAAGAATCTTTTAAATTTGTTGAAGGAACACGCCTGAAAACCTATGAAACAAGAGGACCTACACTTCTCAATAAATAAATTCATTGGCATACAAATGATTCAAAATCTTTACATTTGCTGATATCGAGAGACTGGCTTGGAATTAATGATCTCAGTGACACTTTCTTTCAGTCACATTTCGCATGGAGCGCGGTGGCTCAGTGGTTAAGGCATTGAACATCAAACCGAGAGGTCCACGGGGGAAATGCGTTGTGTCCCTGGGCAAGGAACTTAATCCCGATTGTCCGTGTGTGGGCACGGTGGCGCTATGTACTAAGCCGTATATATATAATGCACGTCAATGGTGCTCATGTCTTCAACCAATGCTAACCCTACTTGTGTGGAGTTAGTACGTCGGGGGGGGGGGGGGGGGGGTCTCGCCGTTACTGGTTGGTTCTCTCCGGGTATTCCGGCTTCCTCCATCCGTAAAACTGCCCGACACGATGTGACCCGGACTGTCGAAAGTGTCGTTAATCTCCAAAAATAAATAAATCACATTTCGCCCGTAAAGCGCTGTATGCTGTCCTTACGATCACGTAATACCGTGCCGAGATAAATTCTTAACCAGTTATTTTAACCCATAGCGAATCGACAAGACAATATCTTTTGGCTATTCTACGAGACGCGAGAAAGGTACAATATTCAACCGGCAATTTTTCCCTCGATTCAACTAGGGATTTACCCAATTTAATCTTGTTTGACCGAGCTCAATGAGCTCGGTCAAACAAGATTGAATTGGTTAACTTCTTAATTGCATCATGGGAAAGATTTGCTTCTTGAAATTTGGTCGTGATCTGATGGAAATTATCTTTCCGCTTTCCTGCACACATCACGGTAGAATCTCACCTATCGAAAATAAAATAGTTTAACATTAAATGAGATGCTCTTTTCGTTGTTTTTATTGATTTCGAAAAATAACGTTTATAAAATCGCGACCCACTTGTGTATAAGTGGGTCACGACTTGATCAAGGGAAATACCATTAATGCGATCACTGTTGTCCGTTTATCGATAAGTGCGTGGCAATAATGGCCGTGGTTGTATTTATTGCATGGGCATCATGGTGTTACAAAGGTTTTATATAGTTTTATTACAATCTTATGGATAAGTAGGTTTCTATAATAAAACAAACGTTGTTAACACATTGTTCGTGTTCAGGTTTTCTTCACCATGTGGACTATTCAGTAATCTGCAGGGTGGCTATTCTCACAA
Source organism: Pictodentalium vernedei (assembly GCA_031216915.1). Classification (NCBI taxonomy): domain Eukaryota; kingdom Metazoa; phylum Mollusca; class Scaphopoda; order Dentaliida; family Dentaliidae; genus Pictodentalium; species Pictodentalium vernedei. The sequence continues at coordinate 302,243,784 of CM062293.1, read as the reverse complement.
CTGCACACAATGTGAAAATAAATTCACTTTACAAGATTTTCATTGAAGCGACAGTTCAGGATGAGAACCCAAGTGTTGGGAGGAAAACAATCTGCCAGTAGCAGAGTCTTTTGACAAGACGAGCCGGATGTAGAGGTACAGACGGCAGCAAGAGAAAGAGGGTGAGAGAATACTGATGCTGGTCTTGAGAAATATAAGAAAAACAGTTTGATATCATATTTTCTTCACGTGAACATGAGAGAGAAAACTGATAAAAGACAATATTTTCTTGACATGTCCACCCGCTGCAACAAACTCATCTGAAAAACGCGCTGCACATCATGTCGTCTCCTGAATCATAATGATGCCACCTTCAATGCTTTAGCATTTCAATTTCCACCCTTTTGCTTTCAATGGACGGTTAGGAAATGGCGGAAAATCAGACGTTAACATGTCTTTTCCAGGGATAACTAAATCTGAAGGTCGGAACCACGGGAATTACTTGCAAGGAACAACTTATTCGGAGTACCAAATGTTTCTGTTGATAACGGCGAAGACATCTGTGTCTTTACTGAAAACTCCATCCTTCAAATTTGTACGAACAACCGTTACTCATTCACAGTTCCTTATTCGGCATTCGTTATCAACCGATCTTATCAATTGATTACGAATGTCAAAAAAGGAACGGGGTATAAGTAACTGTTGTCCACCCTTAATTTACTCTGTTTACAATTTAAACCCGTAAAACTATGTGGGGTCTATACGATCAACCATGCATGTTTTTCGAAAACTAAAAACGCACCAATACTGAGCTATCTTTGGTGACATCGTGTGGTACATTATACTCGTCTGTATAAATAGAACATGATGTCCACAAAACGTTTGGCGTTGTTGTTGTGAAACCTGAGAAATCATGAAAATTCAACTCGGTCACCGATTCGATGTCTGAAGACAAAAGCTGCAACGATACGTCTCACTCACGATACAATATGTATCGCGATTTTTTTTCACGATACGATTTTTTCACGATACATTACATGCAGTACATTGAGAGTGAATTACCAGTAATGAAAGGCCCCCAAACTGCACAGAGTCAAACTTTCATTTGATCAGTAACAGCCAGTTTCTTTTTTAGTGCTTGAGAAAGACAAGCAAGTTTCAGCCAATGGACTTCTGTGAATCTGGGTTCAACTCAGAGGTGAGAGGTCTGTTGCCTCAAACTATGCTTATAATATAGACAGAGTTGATATTTTACTGAAATACAATTGAAGAAGTGGAATCATAGGAGTCTGAAATTCTGCCAGTACAGTTATAATTCACCTTCAACGTGATATTTACGTTCCCAACGTAATCCCCTCCAGATATTTAAGCACAAAATAAACTTGTTGGGCCTGAAAATGCAACTTCTGACTACATCATGCCAACCTTGTGGAAGTGTATCGTTTGTATCGTGATACACATGAAACGATACGATATGCGTATCGTGTACAAAGGTATCGCGATGCATTGAAATCGTGATGAATCGTTGCAGCCCAATTGAAGACTGAAATTGCCTCCACGTCGAACTCCGATAATGGGCTACGCATGCAAAATATGAGCAAACCATTCATGCATGTGGCACATTTGTGCAATTGTAGACATTCTTATTGTAAAATGTCATCCGAACAATATCAGATAAATAGAATAGCATTATATCACATGAAACATCGTAAATTTCGACGTAACAACCCATGTCTTATTGCCTGATTATCAACTAGTGTTCAATCGGCGCGTGCTCCCATAGCAGCAGCACTGTATTCTTGTGCGTAGTTCACATGACGTCAATTACGACAACAGGTGCAAGTAAAGCGCATTCATGACGTCATGGCGTGGAGCGTCTGAGCCAACGAACTGATTGTCGGTTGTTTTGGGGAGAATTTGGCGACAATGAATTAACAAAAAAGTGTAAAAAACATTCGAAAATTCATGTGATATACATAATCTTTAACTCGTGATGTTTGGATATAAGACTTTTTGAAACTCGTTTGCTGAATTCGATTCACAACTCGCCTAAAGTCTCGTTGTGAATTACTGTTTACTGTTCATTCAACTCCTGTGTAGCCCAAGTGAATGGGATTACAGTTAAATACATAAAAATAAGAACAATAAAGCTAATATGCAACATGGCCGCGGTGGCGAACGTATCAATGCATCCACAAAAACAATAGATGAACAATTTTAGCTCAAGCTCTCTCTCTTTCTCTCTCTCTCTCTCTCTCTCTCTCTCTCTCTCTCTCTCGCCCTCTCTCTATCTCCCTCACTCTCACCACCGACACTCATACATGCACATAATGGATCGCTAAAACAAGTGTACGCCCCGCCCAACCTTCTCTTAATATTGGTCAACTTGTGTGCGGAAAAGGGACGTCAATATATAATGGAAGATCTAAGGGGGGGGGGGGGGTGCACTTTATGCAATTACTGGCATTTGATTGGGTTCTGAGCATGTAGTGTGCCTAATATATCTAAACCCACGTGGCATCGACCCCGAGTCAGACTTCTCGCCTTATGCCAGAACATTTGCACGCGAAAATGGCAAGGCATTCGTATTGCCTTACCCGAAAGTTCAGATAGTGCGCCAGTCTGGTACAAGACGAGAGCTCTGGGATGTCATGTGCAAAACTGATAGGTCTCTATTTTAATGCGGTCATACACTCGACACTCGTATCCTTAACACTCGAACACACGATCACCATCATACAATCACACACATTCCACGCCATTCCCTCTCTCTCACACACACCATAATACACACATCGAAGTATGTTGTCCTTGTGTATTATTGACTTTAGTATCGGCTAAAACAGTCCGCCGGTTAACCACCCAGACATACCGGTCGCCGCCGGCCTCCATGTCTGGTGCGAGCGAAGCTCGATCCGTACATGGGGCCCGCCGACACCGCGTATATCACACTATAGGGCACAAGCGAGCTGAGTACTAACATTTCTATGAGGCCTCTTCCATCAGTAATGCTATATTACGCCGATCATTGTAGTACTATATTTTACGGGTTTTTTTCTGAGTTGTACCTTTTTGGCGGGCTGAGTGCAGGAAGCCGTTGCTACAAAAACATGTGCTCATTTACAATTGACATATACAAAACCTCTGGCAAGTATCATCAGTCACTCTCCAATAATCCCTAACAAAACAAGTCTCAATGAACAAATTCCAACTTCCAAGTATACTCCAGCCCTAGCCCGCCAATCATGTTTTGTCAATATTCAGGGCAAATAGGGGCATGAGGTCAGCCTCGAGAAGGTTTCAGAACTGATTTTAGGTTTGTGTTGAGCTTCATAAGACTTTTTATTTTTTTCTAATGTATGTAATTTTTGTAACGGTACTTTGCTATGGTATATGTATAGTACTATCCATCCAGATCTGTTCCATCAAGAACTACTACAGAGTGCATTTAGGCACTCTCCAGCAATTCCCAATAAAACAAATTCCGATGAACCAATTCCAACTTACAGACATCCTAATTAGGTAAAATAAGAGCAAATGGAGTCAGCCTCGGTGAGGTTTCAAAACTGATTTGATTGTTTTGATAAACTTAGCAAGGTTTTTTATTATCTTGGGATTTTCATTGTCAAATAACATTTGGAGCTTGTACATATTGGGACGGCAATAAAAGTTCATCAAACTCGTTTCAAAAAATCTTATATCCAAACATCACTTGTTTGAGATCCTCTATGTAATTTCGGAGGTATGTACCTCTCCGGCTGATTGCCGTTCGCCATCTTGCTCCATCTACACAGTAAAGCAAAACGTCACATACCCTGCAGCCATTATGGCTGCTTTGCTCTTGAAAATCATTATATTGTATAAATAACTGTTGCAAGTTGCAAACATAATTATTTCTTACAAACCTGCATCGTAATTCTCTGTTAGCCGGAGCAGCCAGTGTAAGAATCGAACAATTCGTATTCAAATAATACCTCTCCAAGAACATGCATGGAGCAATGTCGCTGTAACCTCACTGAAATTGTACGTACGACATACACAGACCTATAGATGGATGTACAGTATTATATTACTTAATTTTTGCTGCATTAGTGAAATGTCATGTTCATTCATGCCGTTTGAGGAGTAAACCACAAAACGCGTCAAAGAAAACATTTTGAAAAGAGCAGTCTAGAAAGCTGGTAGTTGACATTCCTTTTTAATATCATTGTGTTGAAAAGTTTTCACAACGTCATTAAAATTTTAAGGATCAGTGAAGCATGGTCGTGACCTACCGCAAGGAATATTTCACGCTCCGATGATAAATTGAGGAACAAATAGACAAGAATATTACTTCTGGTAGGCAAAATTGCGGCATCAAAGATCTCATTTGAATAGTTTCGATAAATGAGAATAGGCACATGCCAGTTTTTCCCACAGTACCTTACCATATTTACCCACCCCGTTAGACTCCGCAGAAAGTAGGCCATCACAGTTTTTTCATCGTAAGGTAAAATATCGACGTCCAGCGTGTCTGAAAAGAAAGGATTCTTCATTCACTTTTTCGGTCATCTGCATCGGATCGAAAAGGTGTGTGTGTGTGCGGGGGGGGGGGGGGGGGGTGGTGTACATCCTCCTCTTTTCCTTCGCGAGGAAAATATTTTCAGGATATGTTTTTTATTATTTTAACCTTTAACATAATGTAATGGCCATTTAAAGCTATTCACAAAAAATCGTCATTCAAATCATATTTTTTTTAATTTTGCCCCAAAACATACCTTATGCCCCATCTTTGAAACGAGCTCGTTGAGCTCGTTCCAATGAGTGGTCAGTAGTTATGTTTCTGTGTGGCAAAAATTGAAAACACTTATTTATTCAAGAAGTCTGGGTTTTTTGTTTTTGTTTTTAAATGTCGTCTTCGTGTGGTATTAGGTATAATATTGAACAAATCAAAATATGTTGATTTTGTCTGTATATTTAGTTTAGACCATATTTTATTTCTAAAATTATACATGATCATTGCCCAATGTCGGAAAGTTCGTAACATAGAAGTTTACAATAATTAAAGAAAAAGGATACAGCAGCAAGCAATAGCTTTTGTGAGCTGTCTTGTTTGTATATGCTTGCATTTCCTTGTTGCCCAGTGCAAGAGGAAGAAATATCAGCAATAGTTTCAGTATGTACAAAATGTAGGGAGCAGCAAAATCTCAAATTCGGAGTCGAATTGAATCCCGACTCGAATCAGGCAGAGGATTCGAATCGAATCTTGAATCGAATTTCGAATCAAATCTCAACACTCTTTAAATTGTAAATTTTGCATCTTCGTACAACGGTACATATTGTCAGTTTTCATTCAGGTATTATATGCAACGCCGGGTCGTCTATTTGTGCAAATCATTCATTCGAAAACGCGGAATATTCCAGAACGGAATCAAAGTAGGCTCTAAAGCGGAACGTCCTTGAACTTTTGTTCTATAATCAGGTCTTCTGTAAATAGGGCGAACCTGATGATACCAGAAGAGTTCAAGAGGAGGCACTGGGTAGAATTTTGAGAACATTTCGAAGATTCGAAAATCTGTTCGATTCAAATGGATCTGCATGGGGCATCAACCAATGAAATTACAGATGACATACCACGCTGACATTCTTTCGAGTCTCAAAATAGCGCCACCTGGAGATCTCCTATTAACTAGACTAGCAGAAACGAGACGACCCAAGAAACAAATTTCATGGACCACCTGGTTTACAAATTAGAGGAACATCCCATGGTAGTTCCGAATCGAGACGTAGGCTGGTCTTTCACGACAGAGGTCTTTATTTTCAATCGGACCCACCACTCTTTCCCAGTATCAATTTTCTTGACGATGTGGCAGCATATTGCTTTATTTATGAACGGATGGACAAAGGCTTGCCGAGGGTAGAGAGAGACATGCGCCCTACATTATAAAGGTCTCAGTGAGAATGACTTGGAGTCAGTCTAGGAATGAGGAGGGCAATATTAGAGAACCTAAAAAACAAGAGTGGGGAGAAGACACTATATACAACGAACTGGTTAGGACCCCGTGACCTTTACAAGGGCTTCATCGTTTGTTTGATGGTCGGCGGTGTTACCAGTATTTTGAGATGTGTCTATGTAATTAGAGTTTAGTTGTGAGAGTGTCTGTTTTTACTGAAATGAAACATGTTTTCGGGATCATGGTTGTGTTCAGTAAAAATAGACACTCTCACATCTAAACTCTAATGAAAAGAACGCCATTCCTATCAATTTCTCGTCTGTCTGTAACCTATTGACAACAGGCACCATTGCTGCCTGTTATGATTAAAGAACTGCCGTTACCTGTTATTCAGTTATTACTTGGTTAGTTTAATATCGGCCGAGATATCAGTCCGAGGTAACTTCATATCGGCCTGAGACCGAAGGTCGAAGGCTATTGTAAAGTGTCCGACGGCCGATGTGGAACTAACCAAGTAATAACCTCTTTATTTTTTAAACCAAGACATATAATTAGAAGAACCTTAGATTTCTTGACAGTGTTATTGTTTCTCATTCTTTTCACAAAGTTCGAAGTTTCCCTTTCTTCTACTTATAATTCCGTCTCGACTTCCCCCCTTGGGGAGCTGCGACGTTCGGTTAGCTAAACTACCTCTTCCCACACTTCTATTTAAGACTCCGAATTTTAGTTTGCGATTAATTTTCTGTCCAATTCTCTCATTTCTTCTATTCACCTACCTAGACCTTACTTATTGACATCATTAATTCCTCGCCATACAAAAACCACTCCATTTTGCCTGGTAACGCTAAGTGTACTATTTGATTGCTTTTGACGAATAACAGTGAACGATTTCACTGTAAAAAAATGGCTGCGCCTAGTAATGCATCGAAGGGAACAATTCAGTCTTGCTTGGTTCCTACCGGCCGAGATCGGCGTCATATCAGCCCTGTGTCAAGTCATATCATAATAAATAAATACCTATAGACCATTCTGGGCTTTATATCATCGTTTATGATCAAATGTTGTGACAAATTAGTATGAACAATGGGAAAAGTCGATGATTCGACCCACTTCACTTAATTGTGTTAAGGCCTCTGGAGACAATGATTTTGCGACTTGTCGCTTTGAATTATTTTTTTATTTCACCGCGCAGACATATGACCGGACTGGTGGGTCCAGAAGCCTCAAATTTCGCAGGTAGGGGTGGGGGAGTCCAGCAGGTACCCTTGGCCGCCACTGAAAGACCCCCCACGTAAAAGTGGATAGGATTAAGGCCAACAAGTTGTCTTGTTGCAAACACCTGCGTCATACCTTTGAAAAGGTTGTTAAAATAAGTTACAAAAACTTGATCGCCAAGCTTTTTAATAGGGATAATTTTAAAAGAAAACAAACTAAACAGTAAATGTGAGATAACATCATAGCGAAAGCGTTTGCTCGCGGCCATGTCTTCTCGCCAAGCACGAGATGCGATTGTTTCATATATTAACATAATTTACACAATAGGACAAGACATAGGCAACTGTGATTTCTTTTCATTCACGACGGCTGGACACGATTCAAAACAACGTCATCTGTGACATGCGAACCTCGTTTCAACTCCACTGATTTGGGCCTACATATACCTTATAGAACTCCTGGAGATGAAATATTTATGATAAATAAATAAATAAATAAATAAATAAATATGTTCCAGTAAGAAAAAAAAATCCTCGCCCTCTGATTGGATGAGAGCTGGCGTAGTTTCTTTTATGTTTACGACCCCAGTGACAAATATTACCGTCTGACACCACAACGCGAAATATTTGAAATGATGTAGCCCGTTTTGTAATTGCTTCATCAACGGAGTGACTATCACGCCGCTTCAATTTTCTGGATTTTTCACGCGTGCAGCAAACGGTGTTCCAGGTGAAATGCTGTTTAAATTACAAAACGATTTACGATTTGAACTGAGATGGAATGAGTTTATCTGGTTTATTGATTATTTATCCAGTGGTGGGGTACACGAGAGTTTTATTTACTAAACCTGTGATCGTTAAAAGTTGCCTTGAACAAGGCAATTTTTAACGATCACAAGTTTAGTAAATAAGACTCTCGTGTTTCACGATGGAGGTTTGGGGCTATGGGTAGGGTCATATTGGAAAATATATGTTATTGTGGTCAGTTGAAGGTAACATGGTCTGAGGTTTGCGGCTCGGAGCGTATGTTCAACCTCAACGCTTCGACCGGTTGAACATCAGCTCTGAGCCGCAAACCTCAGACCATATTACCATCAATTCATCACAATAATTTATAAAATATATAAAATTATTCAAACATCGCACGGCTGTTGCCGAATTTTTTCACAACCATTATTTATCCTATACATACATCTCTGTGCACATGTTGTGTTGTGTAACAATAATAAAGTTCCATCGACTCCATCTATCATGAGCTCCTCGCCCACGTCTACTCAGTGTTAGCTTTTCCATCATTTTCTGTTCGAGGGATAATTTTAAATGTCTGGCAACCCATGAATAGAACTGTCAATAAATCTGGTTGCCATGGCAAGTCCACGCACACACACTAAATACGTTATTCTCCCTATGATGCTTCGTTACTTGATGCCACAATTTGATTTCAGTCGCCTGTTACAGTAATCAAATTAACGATTGTACTATACATGAAGTAATAACTCTAGTGAAAGTGAGTTCAGAGGTGGCGGAACCGAGGAGGGCACATGATGCACGCCCCACGCCCACCATTCAAACACACACACTGTTCCCAACAGGCGGATCCCGAGCGGAGCGGATCAGGTGCGCGCCCCTCCTATTTTGGTCAATCATTTTTTTCACTAACACCTATTCCAGGAGCAGGGGCACGGAAGTATCCGCGATAACACATGGACATCCACTCCCTGTAATACCGTACCACCATTGCCAACAGTTATAGCCCTGTACGGGTCATCTATGAACCGTTATAAATTGGCTTTCTTTTTCAAAATTTGAAAAAGCCTATATACAATTGCTGGGATATTCTAGCTGGAAAACGTTGAGCACATGCGTGAAATAGACAACAGATTGGCTAATTGTTTTTTTTTTCCTGTACAGTCCAGACATCTGCGTTTAAGAGAAAAACACCCTTCTTGTGCTCGCCCCAAACACACAGTTTCACGAGTCAAGTAAAGATTCGCATAATGACCCACGATTGAAATGTGGCGCCCCCTTAAACCCAGAATAGTGGGCTCGCGACTATTCAAAATACACATTTTAAAAAGTATGAGAAGGTGTTAACGTCTCAATATACAGGCGTTCCTGTAAAATTGTAAAATAGTTTTTGCAGCTGTGGACAAATTTCTTTAGATTTGACCACCGAATTCCACTTTCATCCGGTTCGGACCGTTTCTTCTACTTCAACTATTTTTTTCAATCCGAAGGCTACAGGGGTAGATTTTTTATTGGGGTTTAACGACACTTTCGGCAGCCAGGGTCACTGCTTGTCGGACAGTTTTACGGGTGGAGGAAGTCGGAGTACCAGGAGAGAGAGACCGAGCAGCTGCGAGAAGTTGTCAGATTCCCCAGTGTACTAACTCCGCTCAATAACTCCGCACAAGTTGGATTAGCACTGGTTGAAGACAAGTTACACCACTGACGTGCAGTACGCCTAAGTCCACAGCGGCACCGTTCTCCACGCGGGCAATCTAGATTACGTGACTTAACCAAGGACACAAAGTTAACCCTGGTGGGAATGAAATCGTGGATTTTTCGGATTGAAGTCCAATGACGTAATCACTGAACCACCGCACTTCCTTATAGGAGAAGATGAATTAACTCTTAACCTGCTGAGTATTTTAAAAATATTTTTCATCAAATCAAGTCATGGCTGCTGTTAAGCAGCCATGACTAGATTTGATGAAAAATTCATTAAAATTTGACTCAAGATAGCGCTGGTCAAGAAGTTGGTACAATTTGTAGGTGAAGATTTGGTTAGATGTGTTAACATTTTTATTATTTTAGTGGCAAGTGATTTACTGTCCTGGGCAGGAATATCCGACAGCAGCATGCAGGGAGTTAAACCAAACCACACTATACACCAAAACGAGTGGTCGGCGAGTATTTGTACAATTGCTGATGTTGGATTGTATAGCATGCGGCGTGGAGCGAGAACATATTCCCAATTATTTGAACAGTTTCCAGATCCGAAGAACCATGACCCTGTCTGATGAAATATTTGATGACTGTCGGAAAAATTGGTGGGGGTCCATTAATTTCTTTCAAAGCCGCTAATTTTAAAAAAAGGACCGTTTGACGAAACCACACCTTTCATTACGCAAAAATGCCGTCATGTTTCATATATCCTTTGTTTGGAGGCTCTCGTTATACGTACAATACAGTCACCGTGGACTGGTCGTAATAAACGCGCGGGTAGTGATATCCACGTATGCGTTTACCAGGTAGTAGAATCGTCATCAGCTAAATTTTAATTAATGAAGCAGAGGGTTGTACCCGGTGCTTCACTAATTGAATTTTTGATAATTATTCATATTATTAGCATTTGGAATTTAAAATTATTGCGTCCGTGGACATATTGCCCACCCGTGGAAAGTGACCAGTCCACGGTGGTCGTATTGGATATGGTAGTCGAGTAGCCATGTACAACTGTCCGTGTATTATTATCATTTTGAAGAATTACTTCCGTTAAACAAAAGTATATTTTTTTTAAAATAATAATGATAATAAATGAATATTTCGGGCCTGGTTTGTTTATTACTGTTTTAAAGAAATATTTTGTGTTAGGTTTCAAGCTCGTACAGAAGGAGAGGCGAGATTGCCCAAGACCAAATGAACGATTCCAATTTCTTCGCGTTGCGAGCCCATGGCACCTATAGCATTTCAGCTTGTATGGGACACCTTTCTTTATAGTTTTTATGAACGTGGAAAGTTTTGAACAAAACTGTAGATACTGAAGACTTGAAGCTGCAAGAAATAACAATGGACTGAAAATCAGCTTCACACTGCTGATGGTACTCGTAATCTCCGGTATGAGATATCGCCTAATTATCTGGGAATTATCTTACTTCGCGGAACTGCAGTTTAAGGTATCCGAATCTGTCGCGGTGGCTCAGTGGTAGACTGTTGGACTTCTATGCTAGAGGTCCGAGTTCGATCCTCGTCCGGGACGGTCCGCGTTGTGTCCTTGGGCAAGGCACTTTATCCCGGTTGCCTACATTGGGGCACGATGACACCGTGTACTGAGGCGTACCGCACGTCGATGGTGCACATGTCTTCAACCGCAATAACCCTGCTTGAGCGGAGCTTGAATAGAGTTTGAATGCTGAGGAGCTGATAATTGCTCGTCGATGCTCGGTGGTTCTCCCCGGGCACTGCGGCTTCCCCCACCTGTAAAACTGTCACCGTCACGATTATCCATTGCGCATAAGTATGTGACCTTAAACACCAATAAATAAATAAATAAATAATCCGAGTCTGTGCAATGTTGGGCTATAGAGTCTTGAAGCTTTCTGTGTAACATGGTTTGCACTCTATCCGCCCAGCAACCTAAGTAATCGGATCACGTGTACGACAAACCTTTACCAGTCAACCCCATACACAAAAGGAAAAGTATGTGCCACTGCGTCCTTTTACTTTGAACACACACGTATCTTATATAACACACCTCCCCACACCTATATTGACCTTTGGACCCGATAGGCCACTTTCCCCGTCCAGGTACATGCTTTCATTAAGTAGGATGGCTGGTAACTTAAAGTGTGAGGTAGACCAACAATATTTCCAACGTGCTTCCCCAAGGCTGTATGTTGAATATATTAATTGGTCTACCCCAAATAATAAATATGACCTCTTCCAGCTGCTTCAACTGAACTGATATGGTAGATACCATCAGGGTTTAAAGGGTTAAAGATGGTATAATCCCATCAAACTGTTCAACAGTCATAGTAACCATTCTCAAGAGTGATCTGTTGTAACAATAAGCAGAAGGTACATCTCGGCTACACAATAACATGATACGTATACGAGAGAAAATTGAAATAACAAAAACCAAACATACAAACGAAAAACGGTAAAAATACAACATAAAACATACTCGATTATGTTAATGTTATAAAACAATAACAGCAGTTTGACTTATATGAGGTTTTGGAAGAAGAAAAGCAATTTTTTTCTTTGCTCCACAAAATCTCATATCGATTTCATCCAAATGCAATAATCTTCATCTATAAAGCAAAGTTATGGGTATATGTAGGTATGTGTGTGTTTGTGTCGAAGGGTGGGAGGGGGGGGGGGGCGGATGGTGTTGTGTTTGTATGTCTGACATATACAAGAACAATTTGGCGTACGTAGCATATATTGTTGAAATAACGAGAAGCCGCTGTCTGACTTTGGGAGACCCTAGAAACGTTTACACATGACACAGAAGATACCCGGTACATATAATCATCTATCCATTTGAGAGAAGTTGTTTTGAATAGCGCATCCCGGATGTTGGAGGCGATTGTAAACCACAAAGAACATTGTATTTCAATAAAAGCAGGGAAATGATGTGATCTTTAAATTCGTTTTATGGGAACATACCTTATTCACCCTGAAACCATTAAAGCCGATGAACAATCTATTGTGATTGCATACACATATTCACCTTATGAATCCATTTAACTCGTACTTCACGACGCGTACGCAGCAGCTGTAAGGGTCTGACAGCTCTATGTTTGTAATTTTTCTGCAGTTGTGAAACTTTACGAAAGAAAATTAACCTTTTGAAACGGAAAGGACGTTTTTCCGGTCGAGTATCGTGATACGACCTGAACTCATAAAGTAGATATTTATCGGTGAATGTGCGGTGTAGACTAATCACGATTTCTAACGTGCAGCCCTGAGGCTGCACGTTGGAAATATTGATTGGTCTTCCCCCAACGAATACAGACTCTACCAGCTGATGACTCCGAACTGGTATGAAATATACTATCAGGGTTCAGGGGTTAACTATTGATATTTGCCCACACATTACGTTTGGACTATTAACATTTAGACGGGTTATGTTAGAAGGTTTGGAGAGTATGATTCGTTGTATCCGCTTTCTGACGGTGGGCGATAATTGCCCACATCATCTGATTGGCCCTGATATTGAAATTGAGCATTATACTTTTGAGTTTCACTAAATTTTCCCATGATGGCTTCGCTGATGTTATATTTAATATGAAGTAATGGATTATGTATCATGGTGTCTTTAGAGAGTTAGTCTGTCGGCTTAGTCCTTAGTTGTCAGACTGTAAGTTTAAATTATCAGTGATACTTTTGCCCAGATAGGTGTTTACTGTCTTGTCTCATCACGGAGTGTCATCCGAATGTTTAGTCTTACACACACATATGTTTACAGGGTTGAAAATGTGAACACTGTAACCTTATTGGACTGAGGCGTTAAATTATGGCTTGTCATAGTTATCGATCTTAGTCTATACTGTCTGTGCCATGAATGTTTCATTTGGCTTTACATAAAGATTATTATTACGCACACAAAGAGTTAAACAGTGCATAGACTAGGTGTGCGATGTACTGTTATTAATTGGAAACGAATATGACGAATTGACATTTAAATTTCTCGAAACTATCGCTTTGGATATATCACAAGAGCAACACGAGTTTTGACATTTTCTGTTCTTAATTTTCAAGTTGTGATAACTCACTCAGCATTTATCTTAGAAATAGGACCCGATTCAAACGAGAATTGACCAAGTATCATCAAAATGGACGAAGAAAATTCCATATATCGTCCCAAATGCCATAAATCGTCCCATGAGTGGAACACTGTGCCATCTGCGATGCTTTAACAGTGTAGATGGTGCCTGTTCCACTCACGAGGCGATATATTGTGGAAACTAAACTTAACGCGACCTGTATTATCGCTTCAAATGACATTTTTAGGAATGTCGGGAAGAAAGTTGTGTTATTTAGATGGGATGGATGCGGTCAATATTGTTCCTCAGAAAACTGCAGGATGAGTTGTTATCTTACACAGAATGACACACGCGTGTGAAAGGGTTAGTTGATGTCACGAGTGCCAACGCGGAAGGATAGAACGAGAGGCCTCGAGTTTTATCCTTCCCCGATGGCAGAAGTGCCATACCGATTAACCCATTCACACGTGTGTTTCGTTTTGTGTTTTTATTACACGCCTTCATGTCAATAAAAACAATTATTTGAAGGACATTCAGCAATTCATTTCACAACTATCAACACAAAGAACACATTTTATCGCCAACCACATTTGCGAGGGGAACCCGTACTACTATTTCGTCCCCTGCATTTCATTGTGTTCTATGTGCCTACTGGCACATAGAGCACATTGGAACTCAGGGGACGATTTTCAGCTATCACTAGCGATTCAAATTGTAATTGCGTTGCACGATTTGTAAAAAAATTCCTATAAAATTTCGCTTCTATTCAAAATAGTCCTCCACCGATTTCCAGTCCGCAGATATGTGCGGAACAGATTTTCATTTTCCGCGTGGTTTAGTGTTGCTGCAGATGGGGATTTCCTACCTACATATACCCATGTATGAAATCTAAACTCTCTAGGGTTAAAATTATTTTCGAATAATCGAGATTGCATCGAATCGAATTTCGAACGTTCGCTGGACTCTATAATTTGCGGAGGCCTTATGGTTGAGAAGATGATATTTCTTGCTCGTAGTGTATTGACTCATTTTCCACCTCCGTTTCATTTTCTAAAATTATCGAACTAACACGCGACTTTAACAGCCAATCACGAGAATTTGTCATTTGAGGGCGAGGGTCAGCCATCAGGTACACTATCGCTTCTATATGCTCAGCTTTCCCAACTTGAACTGTATGTGGGTATAACATAAGTCAACTAACTAGCATCGTGAGTTTTTACCGCAGCATATTAAAACCTATCGCTGTGATATAACTGTAGCCGAGTTTGCTTACTCAAAATCATTTGTCCATCCCTGGTCTGATACAATTTACTGCGACAATAACGACTTTTTCAGGAGCCGTACTTGTGTGACAATCGAAAGGAAACTGTTATATAACGCCATGTGTAAGAAGCGAATCTTCAGAGGAACAGTTATAACAAGGTTCTCGCGAGAAAACCAGCGAATACAGGGTAAATTGTATTGTGATTACAAAGGCGGACAGAGAATTCAGACTGGATCTCAGCAAGGTCGCGAACCGGCCGAAATTCCCTACTCGCTTTCCCGTCTACTACATTGTAGACTCCCACATGTCGTAAAAAAACGTAAAAACATATCATCACTGATGCCATTTTGTTAGTTTTTCCTTACTGGGTCTTGATTCCGACTATCTTATTTACGAGGTTTTCATCCATTCGAGTAAATATTTCGTGACCAGAACGCGATTTGATCGAAAAAGACCACGCCTGCAACCACAGTATCATAAGAACTACAGAATGTGGAAGGCCCACGCAGTATCTGGCGGATGGACACCAAACTCAACCGGGGGCTCTGGAAGCACTTCATGGCATGGGGGGGGGGGGGGGGGGTCAGACTCCAGGAAAAGGCGCATTTAGTCGCACTAGCATGCCAAAGCATGCATGTCTCGAAGACAGAAGACCAGAGATGGGGGAGCTTAAGAGGAGGTGCCCCCCCCCCCCCCCCCCATCTGGAGGGAGGCACCTCCCCAAACTCCCCCAACTCCCCCATTGTATTTTGAAAGCTTCCAAAGATTTCAAAATACAATGGGTGAGTTGAGGATTTGGGATGCATACTACTCAAAGTTTGCTAGGCACCACATATTTGACACATTGTGAAATTTTCTTGTGACACATTTGCAATATTTTTGGTGGATGTGATTGAGGAATGTATTGAGATGGTCCCCAGTGTTTACATTATCTCTCTTGACAGGCAGACTTTTCGTGAAAGTCATGGAAAGCATGTACCCCTTGATTTCTATGATGTTTTCGTGTACTGTCTACATGTACATGCAATGTGCAGGGTATTCAGTCTTCATTTCAACACAAACCCTTGTGATTTAATGATTGACTATGGCGAATGCAAATGTAAGAAGACATTTGTCTGAAGCAGAAACGTGGTGGGCTGTAGGGAAAGTGGAACAAGGGGCTACCCATCGCCAGGTTGGTGAAGCCCTTGGTGTG
Source organism: Pictodentalium vernedei (assembly GCA_031216915.1). Lineage (NCBI taxonomy): Eukaryota > Metazoa > Mollusca > Scaphopoda > Dentaliida > Dentaliidae > Pictodentalium > Pictodentalium vernedei. The sequence goes on along the minus strand of CM062293.1, from coordinate 302,227,705 downwards.
CACCATACGGTGATCACCAGAGCCTGGGCAAGATTTCAGCAGTATGGCACACCAGTCAGGCGACAGAGTGGTGGCAGAGACAGGGCAACATCTGCAGCTGAAGACCGGTTTTTGATCAATCATGCCCGTAGGAACCGCTTTGACACAGCAAATCAGCTTCGCAGTGACGTTCAGAATGCATCCGGGGTAAATGTTTCGACGCAGACTATCCGGACAAGGTTGCACGAAGGTGGTCTCTGATCGAGAGGACCATGTATTCTCATTCAGCTGTCCCAGAACCACCGCCAGGCACGATACGAATGGGCCATGGATCACGTTGGATGGACCAGAGAAGATTGAGGACCTGTCCTGTTTACAGATGAGTCAATGTATTGCCTAGACAACACAGATAGGCGTTCTATGGTATGGAGAAGACCAGGAGAGCGATTCCATGCAGCCAACATTGCTGAGCATGACCGCTATGGCGGAGGGTCAATAATGGTCTGTGACGGCATCAGCTGGGATGGACGAACAAAGCTCTGTGTCCTTGACCGTGGTACATTGACTGCAGAGCGGTATATTGATGAGATCCTGGATGCCCACGTCAGATTGTATGCAGGTGCAGTGGGTGATAGATTCATTCTGATGGACGATAATGCCCGTCCTCATGTTGCCCATGCTGTCCGGGAGTACCGGCAGAGGGACGGGATTGAACGTATGGACTGGCCAGCAAGATCCCCTGATCTCAATCCAATCGAACATATTTGGAATGAGTTGCAGCTTGCAATTTCAGTCCGTCCAGTCCAACCAAGAAGTGTCCAGGAGCTTGGTGCCATGCTGGTCCAATAATGGAACAACATCCCACAAAGGACCGTGTGGAACCTGATTGGGAGCATGAGAAGGCGTTGTCAAGCTGTAATTAACAATAATGGGTCTCATACTCGATATTGAACCCATATCAGTTCGCTCCGTCAACTGTTTGGCAAATTTGAAAAATTTCCTCTTTTACCAATAATATCCATTTTCCATGGTTATCGTATTCTAAAGCTAAAAAAATAATGTTAAACACAAACAAAATCTCAATTTCTGTGCTTAAATCATTAAAGATATAATTAAATATAAAATATGTACACTTTTCATAATAATATTTGAACTAAAACGTAAAACAGGTGGTTGGATATACTTGGTGCTTAGCAAACTTTGAGTAGTATATATTAGCTTTACGTCGAGAATAAATCATTAAAAAAATGAGTGACCAACCAGGGAAGGGCATTGTCTGCCCCTTCTCGCCCTCATGGTCCAAAGGCAAGGAGGACAGTTGCCCTTCTGCTCCCGTGCCTCCGGCGTCCCTGAACTCAACTCTTACTTGCAAAGACTGTGGGAGCATGAGAACCCAAGAAGCGAAGCCAGTTTTCAGCTCACACACTGCTAGTCAACCTTGAATATTGATGAGGTACATTTCTAAGAGAAAGAAGGAAACATAACAGAATTTGAATTACGATGTTACTCTCGAGTGTCTACTAATAGTACAGGGCAAAATAATAGTACAGGGTGGAAAATTTCCTGAAAATTAATAATAGTACAGGGTCGAATAATACTATAGGGTGGAAAATTCCAAGATGTGAGCCAATCGCTATGCTCTGAACCGTTTTCAGATGTCTGATGCTCTTGAAGTGGTGAAGGGCTAAATTACTTTCGGTTATCATAATTTTCACATGGATTTGACTTGTTGCAATTTATGGGGGAGTGCCTGTAGGCACTCTCCCATAAATTGCACCAAGGCAAAACCTTATAGACTAATTAATTCTGTTTCAGTGATGGTATGAAGCACATCCACTGGGTACTAGGTCTTAAAGTTATGGTAGCAGTACTTCGGAATAAAGCCAACATACATGCTTCCAGCTCTCTATCCATCAACATTTCCATTGCATCCTGTGTTTGCTTGTACATGTACCTTACTAGTTTGTTTTGGCGAACTTCTGCTCTGCACATTCGATTGCTGAAAATTAATAATCATACAGGGTCAAATAAGGATCATACAGGCGGGAATTTTGTTCAAAAAAAAGAATAATCATACATGTATGATTATTAGGCACTCAAGAGTAGCATACAGCACTGTGTGGAACTGATCAGTTCCCTTGGATAGATTTTGTTGAAACGGCACACATGTAATGAATGGTTGCTGGGTCTGGTGTGTGGAATAAAATGATGAACATAAACGTATAGATAACAAAATAATAATATTATTGTATAATCCACAGAAATCGCATTAAATAATGGTTACATATTGGTGTAGAATTTATCACTTGGGGCATAACAATTGTAAATCTGTCATACGCGCCTCCCCACAAGGTTGATGAACCATCGGTCAACAAATATCAAAGCAGCCCGCTGACGCCACAAGAACTTTGTCACAGTCTAGTCGTAATTAGTAATTGTTACACCTTATTGGAACAACAAATCTTTGACAATGTTTTGTTTGTGATGTTCTCAAAATATTTACTCATTTCATTATATATAACATTGGTTGCCTATGCTCCAATATATTTGCCTTCTTTCAACAGAAGGTCTCATTTGTGCGTGTTGTTTTCGCATTTCACATAGTGAGAAATGGTTCTGCGTTTTCATATTTATTTGTTTAGCGTATGTAGTCAGAGGCGGCGGAACCGGATGGACCCAGGGGACACGTGCCCGCCACTGTTTTCCACAGACATGATGCGCAGTTACCCAATGAGTTAAAATGCAAACGTGTCAATATAGAGGCATTCCTGTAATATATTAATTGCAAATCCAAACAACATTTGGCCACAGAATCCCACTTTCGGTCGCTTCGATCCGTTTCTTCTACTTCAAACATATTCCAACCCGAAGGCTAGCCTTCGGGTTGGAAGATGAATGAAGTGGAAGAAATAAACAGTACATTGATCACAAGGCGGCATGCTCATCTACACGAGAGGGTATAGCGTGTCATGGCACATTTACCGATATAGGATTGTAACATTTCCCCCACTGGGCCGAACCATGGTAGCCTTGAAATTTTGTGCCCCTCCTCTTTTATCGAGCTTCTGCCGCGTCTGTGTATAACTGCATGGAATATACATTATATCACAACCTGCCGCCTCTGTATGTACTAAGTATGAGAAATTGTATTTGAAAATGCATTACGTAAAGTCGATGCTTACCTTTCCAAGGTAACCAATCATATTCAGCTCTGTTTAGTGAAGGATATGTCAGGACTTTTGGTGACCAAAGCGCCAACAAACACAACTGTTCAAAATGTTTTCAGTATTGGTCTTCTAATACCAGTTTGTTGGTACATTGTATTGTTACCCTGCAACTGAATGCATAATGAAATCAATTCAACATTTTCGTTTAACATAAACAAAACGGCGACACTTTAACTAACCATTTTACCCAGCTTAATAACATATTATTGTCAATATCCGTTCAATATATTCACAAAGAAAACAAGTTAAACACGGGTAATTATTTGTTTGTTCACAGAGAAAACAACTGATATTGTTGACCCTTGTCTCGACAAGTCGGCTGAATGCGTCTAAAGTTGTATATATGCAACTTAACTATACATTTTTTCTTCTTCCGTGTTTCCGTTCTTGCCCCTTTGCCCATCGCACGCGATATAAAAATTTGTTATTTTCTTTTTCATTTATTCGAACATTTTCAACAAAACCATATCATGTGAGCCCTCAGTGGGAGAGAGCCACATGATATGGTTTGTTGAAATGTTTTGAAAAAAAATTCCAACTGCTCAATTTGTAAATTACACGGACAGACGCGTTCGATTCGTTAGGTAAAGGGTTAATTCTTTTGGACTTGAATTGATAAAAGGTATTCGGCTCGATTATTTCTCAAGGTGAATAGATGCTTTTATATTTTTATATTTATGTTTCTGTATCTGTTTGTATACACCCGCACCTTCAATCAGTATCAACAGAACTGACCAAGAAGATGTAACATATTTCACGTATACTAACTTATGGAGCATTGTTAACAGATTGGATGAAACAGCCGATGGTGTTAAGATAAGGATTGGAGGAATTCGTTAAGATAAGGATTGAAAAGGTGAGTATAGCATTCTTCAGACTTCATACAATCTGAAAGTCCGGGGAAATCACCAGGATCCATCGTGAAATCTTAATGTTTGGCTCTGAATTTCTGAAACTTGAAGAACAACAAAGATTCCCCTGAACAAAACCCAAACATTCATACACCCATGCCCCTGAAAAAGAACTGCAAGTCTAATGGCTGGGCAAACACCATCAGCAACAACTCTGGGAGGTAGCAAAGCAGGACTCACTGGACTTTCAGATCTAAAGACGAAAGTGAACATGGATGGGTCACATCTTGAGAAAGCCGCACATCAACATAGCACAAGCTCTGTCCCTGAACCTTCAACGTAAAAAGAAACGGACTACATGGAGGAGAAATGAAGAATGAATTGAATAAGGAGGATGACAAAACAAGATGGAGAAGATTTGACTGCATCTCTTGTTCCGATAAGTAATCAATTCACGGACATACACGTGTGTTCCGGACATTGCGAAAGAAGATAACGGTTTTTCTTTGATCGAAACGTATATTACCTTATTTTAGTGGTACAGCCATTTTGTTGACTGAAATCATTAAACTTTGACAACGGGCGCGGGCCATTTTGTGGCTATAGTAGACCACGAGACCATCGCCACAATATAGACAAACACTAACAATCTGAGGTTGTGGTGGATGTAATAGTTTGCATGCCATTAGTTCAACTAACAAAAGACTATCTTTCCGATATACTCTAGTTGGCCAACCCGAATTTGAACATGAGACAGTACGAGCTTTTATTAAAGGCCTGGGTTGTTCTACAATGGTACTGAAACGTTTATCCCTCTACACCCTGATTTTGTTAACATACAAATTTTCAGCAGCATATCTTCACATGTTTCAGCTACGAAAATTAATAGTTATATCCTTTCTAACCGAGTTGAATGAGCTTCGAAAAAATAAATATAATTGGCTGAATTTTCAGTGCTACTAAAGAAAAACGAAGTTATCGAAGAATATTTTATTAGACTACCCAGCCAGAGGGTTAGGGGTCAAATACTTGTATATATCCCTCAAAGGAACAATCGCCCCATAATGTGTGTTGCGTGTGTCTCTAGGCAAGTAAGAGAATAGTCTGACATCTACAGGTCGAGTGTTCGGGAACAAAAGTGCAGTTTGCGATGGAAGATTTTGTTCCCGAACACTCGACCTGCGGATGCCAGACTATTCTCTTACTTGCCGTACCAGTTGAAAAACCAAACCCCAACAGCCAGATTCAAAGTTTATTGATTACCGGTATGTACCTCGAACTTCAGATGGTCTAGTAGGTATAAGTACTGATAGGTGTCAACCCATCTGGTTAAAGAGCAATGAATTATCGATACTTCACAAGAAACAGCTTAGGGCCATATTTTTGTTGTTGTTGCTGTTGTTGTTGTTGTTGTTGTTATTATTGTTTGTTTGTTTTACATACCTAACTGGATTGGTGTCCTAAACTATAAGGGGTGAGATTACCACACATAATTTTGTGGTTTCCTGATTATACTATGTCAGTTGACTCACCGTTGGAAACAGATGAACAGAATCGTATATTTTGAAGGCAGTGAGACAGTCATTTCCCTGGAACGTGGCAACAGGGAATGGTGGTAGAAGGAGGAGAAGTTTATTTCCAACTTGTGAATCCAAAGATCGTGGTTACATATTGCGAACACATAGCAAGAGGGAGGGTGCATTCGGGGGATTTCTTCGGCAGTTGTAAATTCACAGGCAGCAGTTGGGGAATTCTCACTCAAAGTTTGTGGGGGTGCAAATGGTTTTCTCAAACGTTGTAGATTCGGCAGTCGGGGGGAGTGGAGGGCACAGTCGGTAATTCAAACTCAGAAGGACGCATCCTCCGATCTATCCAAGACATTCTAACTATGTTGCTGCGGCCCACTCACTCAAAGACATTTTTATATGATATGTTTATTAGATTCATTCGTGAGAACAGTAATGGCAATTTATCGGTTATTGCCAGGCAGGTCACAGTTGTCAACAGTTTTCCAAGAAAGGAGGAGACCACTCATCTGTATACAACTGGATTGCCGAAACGCTCATTGGTCACGTATTTAAAAGTATTTCTTCTGCCGCCATCTTAACCCTTTACGCAACGTAACGGCCAAAACCGGCCAGCGCTATTCTCAAAAATCGCCAATTAATTTTCATTATTTTTTTCATTTTTTGTCTCAAAAACATAGGTTATGACCCCTCATTGGAACGAGCTCGTTGAGCTCGTTCCAATGAGGGGTCATAACCTATGTTTTTGAGACAAAAAATGAAAAAAATTAGTTATTCGAGAATTTTTTTTGCATGTGTCGTCTGCTTTTCATGTTAGGTAAAGGGTTAAGAGAGGAAGTTGCTACAAATAAACAATACTCAACACAATACTCAACAAAAAAATATCGATGGTTTTAATCTTTTACTGCCATGCCCACTTTAGCCATATATGGAAGATCTCTATGCACGCCTGTATGCAAGGAAATTTAATAAGATTTATGATATACTTGAAACTGAAATTCTATCACCAGATTAATTGTGGGAAAGGGCTCTCTCAGCCCTTTCCAACAATTAACCAGATGGTAGGTTTGATCTGCGCATACCAGAACATACAGGTAAACATCATAAAATAGGTGGCAATAGTCGCTTTCGTCAACTCAATGTTAAAGTTCTCGACGGCTCGCAAATCGCCGACTATTTTTTAAAGAATATACTTTGATGTCTGAGGAAAAATGAATGTGTTGGTGATTTGAGCATATTTCGTGGCAATACAAATTGAACATTTACAACACATCTGAGTCAATGCTGTTACTCTGGCACTGCAGTCACAGCGTAACAACTTTCACGTCAACAAACGTCATAGAAGGGGAGGAGTCATCCTGATGATTGACTTGACACGATCTTAAGTTGGCAATGCGCGTTTGGATGTCTTTCGCTGACGTCAACCAATCCAGTTGCTTAGAGATCAGTGGAGGAGACGAACACATTTAATCTTAATATTGAGAGAAACTCAAAACATTCAGACAGAAATTAGCGACCATAAGGATTACCTAGAGAAAACGGACGCGTTGGAAACTCAATAAAAGTTTTGGGGTGGTGCTAATGTTTCTGGCGAACTATATCTACTACGGTTCAGCCAGGGGGACAAAAATGCACAAATGGACGTCGAGAATGCTATTCCCTCTCTCTCGGATCTTGATGAGTGCGACGGAAGGCGAGAGGTGTTATTATAACAAGAGCCCCCCCCCCCCCCCCCCCCCCCTTAGACGCTCACCGAATGTCCCATACTGTTAAGAAACAAATTTTATCAAAAGCTATTCTTAAGGTTCTACAGAGTAAAGCTATACTCTCTGTGGAGCTAAAACATCAACAGGACTGAATGGGACAATGCTGCTGACCAAATATCAAAAGATTCTGCATGATGGTTCTGAAGAAGATTTTTAAAGAATTTTTCTTGAATTGTACAAAGTAAACATTCACGCCCCCATAGTGAGCCCCAATATTGATCAAAAGACTCAATTTGAACAAACTTGAATCAGACCCATACCAAGATGCTGTATACCAAATATCAAAAGATCCTGCCCATTGGTTCTCGAGAAGATTTTTAAATTTTTTTTCTTAAATTGCACTAAGTAAAAATTCAGGTCCCCATAGTGAGCCCCAAAATTGATCAAGGGACTCCATTTGAACAAACTTGAATCAGACCCATACCAAGATGCTGTATACCAAATATCAAAAGATTCTGCCCACTGGTTCTGGAGAAGAAGATTTTTCCTTAAATTGCATTAAGGAAAAATTCATGCCCCTATAGGGAGCCACAATATTGAACAAGGGACTTGATTTGAACAAACTTGAATCAGACCCATACCAAGATGCTGCATACCAAATATCAAAAGATTCTGCCCATTGGTTCTGGAGAAGAAGATTTTTAAAGAATTTTTCTTAAATTGCACTAAGTAAAAATTCACGCCCCCATAGTGAGCTCCAATATTGGTTGAGGGACTCGATTTGAACAAACTTGAATCAGACCCATACCAAGATGCTGCATACCAAGTATCAAAATATTCTGCCCACTGGTTCTGGAGAAGATTTTTAAATGATTTTTCTATAATTCATATGGTGCTATCAGAGTTATGCCCCATACAGAGCCCACAAGGGACGTGGCCATTTCATTTGAACAAACACGAATTGCCATATAGTAATGAACATACACATGAAGTTTCGTGAAAATCGGACCAGTGGTTTCAGAGGAGAAGTCATTTGAAAATGTTCACGACGACGGACGACGGACGGCAAGTGATAAGTTGAGCTCCCTTCGGTGAGCTAAAAACAGAGTATCGGGAATTGGGGGGGGGGTGGGGGGGGGGGGGGGTGGGGGGGTCCAATTAATATAATGTACCATTGAAGCAAGTTAACCCTGCTTGTCACTCACCACATAATTTTATGCCCCTATGTGTACAAATACCTGGTAGACACTCCTTGTTGTTGTTTACGTTATGGTCGTGTTATGGTTTTGGTCTACTTCTACTTCAACCATCTGTCAACCCGAAGGCTAGTAAAGGCAAGTAAGGGCTAACTTGGAAGATGTCTGTGGAAAAAAGTGAAACTTCTAGCCATCAGTCGTACGACCGTTCGTCTCCCCGAACATAATTTCTCAACCCCTGCATATTGTTTTTGTTATGAAACTGTATAAGAATTATGTTTTGTCAAGAGACGATATGTTATGAAGGTGGACATTTTATTTGTCTGCACTTTAGTCATCAACAGATTGTTTTATCCAGGCCATAATGAAACTATGACTTGGCAACTTGTCACATATTAATCAACAAAGGCAGTGTAAACACCTATCGTATTCTCTCATTGTTAAAATATTTGTGACATCGAGAGATGCAGCAGGTTTTCAAAAAAGAGAGGTCATTAGTGAGGCAGTAATAAATATTTAATGTTACGATTTACGGACGCAATGGAGATGCCATTTCGACTTACAATGTAGCTATGCATTGCAAACGAGATATTATGCTCTTGGGAATCTTTCACTCAGACGTGCTTGCAGCAGAAAGGAGTGATAAAATCGGTTTCCCAATTACAGCGCAGACCATATATTCCAAGAACAATATAAAACATATATAACAAATGGAATGGAATGATTTATTTAATGGCCCTTACAACTTTGGAATTAGAGGTTATTACTTGGTTAGTTTCATATCTTCGTAAGGTGTTAACTTTTATCATTTTTTTCCAATTCAATTTCACTTGTGTAAGAACAGGACATATACGTTATTCTGTTTGTTGACAGGGGACATGGTCTCACGTTCCCTGCATGAAACATATATTCAACCTCGGCTGACGCCTCGGTTGAATATAAATTTCATGCAGGGAACGTGAGACCATGTCCTCTGTCAACAAACAGAATAACTTATAATGTTCAAACCAGCAAGTTGCTAGTGTCATAGCAGTAATTCTATGGTAGATTTTCAGATCTGAAATCGAAAACAATTGTCGGGTTTAACCCCAGAAAAAACATATGCTTTCTACAGAAAACAATTTATACTTTTCTTGAAGAGTGTCTCATGGATTAAACAACACGACACTGACCTTCCTATCGTTGTAGTTATACACGCTTTAGATTAATCTAATTTAGGCCCAACATAGCACAATTTGCGAATACAGCCCTGCCGTATTGCCCTTAATGGAAGAGAAACGAACTGATATTTTCATCTTCTGGGCTCCTGGTTCTTTTCATTTTCATATTTCGCGCAGAGATATAAATAATAGAGATATAAATAAATCACAAAACACCTTTGTTTGCTTGATATAATATTGACCTAGAAATATTTCTCTATTGGCCGGCACCACACCAAATCCAAATTAAACTATGTTTCGAATTTAATGGGGTCCCAACGGATATCGATTGATGGAATCTCAAGCTTCGTCGACATGCTCGCACATGGTTCGTCAGTGGAAGCAATCTGCGTCGACAGTGTACGACACTGACATTGTCGACGCTGATTGCTTTCGTCTCTCGAATATGGCAGTTTTCTAAACTTACACATGTTGCTGCATTGTTTTGTTTCGACAGACCGCGCCCTAAACTATATTTCGTACTTCGAAAATGTAGCTAACTTTGATGGAAAAACTGCAAAATACTTCTAAACACTGTGCAGTTTGAACACTATTCCATTGTTTGGGAACAGCGTGTACCGTCAGTATTCGGGTGATGGGGATTTAAAAGTCTGTTAGTGGGAGCTCGTACAAAGGCTTGTCAAGACATTTTCAAACCGGTCATATGCCAATGATCTGAAAGAAAACAAGTAGCTGTTTATGGTATCTCTGGATTCAACTACAAATAAAAAATCCCAATATCGCAAAGTACACTAGTGAAAGTTGCTTTGGGCAAAATGGCAGCCTGATGTGCTAATCTTGCCAACCAGAAGTAGTCAACGTTTTACGTATAAGAGCAGTTGCATACAAGTTGTTTATGTGTGAGAGCAAAGTTAACGGACGCTAAGAAAGATGCAACGCATTTCAAAACTACCAGAAAAAATTTAAGTGATAAGTTTTTTTCCTGTCGTACTGTGGGAGACCAAATGTGATAGAGGCTGTGCTGAATTCTTGACATGTTACGTTGGACTGGCGGTATTGGAGACATGTTTCTCCGTCTCTTTTAGCAGGTCTTCCAGTCGTATTCTTGCCGGGTATTCTTCTGTTGCTCTGCACCTCTCTTCTGTCTTTTCGATGAAACTTTCGATGGACACAGTCATTTCTCCTGGGATAGCAGCTTGTTCGGGCTGAGAAGAGAGTTTGAAGAAGGAGGTTTCGAAGAACCAGTTTCCATTTCCGTCTCGTCGTCACAAGTAACAAACTCATCCTACAATTCTGCTCCCTGGGGAGGAGAAATTGGGATCTGGATGGATGGGAGTCACAGGAGTTCAGGGTGGGGAGATGCTAGTGGCATTCTTTGTGTGCCTCTCCGCCTTTTCTACCTTCCTCTTCGTTTGGAAACACTTCCAGGTGTCAGGCCTCCCGGGTGTTTGGTTGATGGACTCTTCATTTTCCTCTTCTTGTTGGTCGTAGGTCCTGCCTCCCTCCGGTGAGGATCAGTGTGGGTGACGGTCCTCTCACACAAGGTACTACCTCTCCCCTAAGGACCTGGTTGTTGTTCTGTAGTCTCGAACGTCACAGTTAGATGTATGCGTTAGCCTTTCATTTGGCGAGCTTCACAATCTCCTCGTAGGATTGTTGAAATTAAAACCAACTGCTGAAAACTCCTTTTTCTCATCTTCGTTGTTATCCGAATCAATAACCATCACGAACAATAAATGTGCATTGTCTTTAAGAATGATCGAGTATTCTTAAAATAATAACCAGTTTTTCTTTTAAATAATACACAGTTACTTTTCTACTACAAACATTTGATCTGACCTGACGGAGTGTTTATCACGAGTTTCTGTAGAAACAACCGCGACCAATGTACTTTTGTCTCAGATGAATTATCCCTAACGATATCTCACTGATCAAAAACTTCAAATTTTCGATTTTTATTCTCTCCATTGTGATAAAATAAGTTCATTTTTTTCGCTTTAAAACAAGGCTTTAATATAAATTGGGCTTCAAGATAATTTGCCCTCGACCCTCATCTGGCCGTGTACCCTACATGGGTCTCGAGTATTATCCTTTACCAAATAACAGCGTTTAAGGAGCTACATAAGTAATGAAAAGTCAGCTTGAAAAGAGGTGATAGGCTACTTTCAATGTCTGCAAAAATATACAAAAGATAATAATATGTCATCTTTTTTGCTGTCCATTCATATTTATGAAGAATGTTTCGCAGTTTTCAACACAAAACACCGAATAATGGTAACAACTGTTAGACATTTGACGCATCGAAAATAACATGTCACCTATTTTCAATCTAAATTTCTAATTACTTATATAGCACCTTAATTATTCCAGCATGGTATAAAAATAAAATAATATAGCCCTAGACAAATATGCGATGTTCTGTGAGCTAGCAGCATAACTAACAAATGCTCATCGTGGGTCAGCAATAATGCAATACTATACCGCTCTGCATAGGATTGTATGAAACCTTAGCCTCCAAGCGAATGCAGAAACGGAACAGCCCAAATGCTGAAGACAGTATTGCATCCGTCGATCCAGTGGCCAGTGACGAATTATTCAAATAGCAAAAACAGCATATGCTACGGACCTCGCACTGCCAACGACCCCGCACTAAATGCTTTCAAGCTATCAACATGGGTTAGGCATTCACAAATTCCATGTTGACAAAAATGGATTATTCATTATGTTATACACCTTAAGAAAAAGACAAAAGTCCATAAACCTTTCTGACAAAACAAAAGAAAGATGAAATGCTCTATAAATGGATTTTGATGGCTTTAAAATTTACGAACACACACGTGGATTTTGAGTGTTTCCAAACTGAAATGAGTTTCAAGGAATTAAACAGAAGATTTTCAGAACACTGTTGCCAGTTGGTTCAATTATCAAACCTCCTGCCAATTAAGTGCCTATTTGTCCTTAAATATATAAGCAACTGATGCAACGACAGTAATCGAAATAGAAATATGTGGTATTCGGTTAAGTAAAATATACCTCCCGTTAGACTTTCAGAGTGGGGGATTTTGCTTCATTTGGCACACATTTTCAAAATGTTCGGTGCGTTAAATGTCCCACGAGCCCGTGGAAGTTCTGGCCAGCTCTCCCACCCTGCAGACTCTGACCTCTATTGCATCGATTTTATTATAGGACTCGGAGATGAGTGTTAATGTAATAGCGCATTCGGCACGGGGTGTTATATAATACGTTAGTTTAGGCCAAATAAAAAAAATGAATTGATTCTCAGGCAATTTTTTTTTCAAATCAGTGAGGGAGGGAGGATTTTATTTTTACTTTTTTTTAAATTTTTTTTTCGTGTAAAAGGGTTGAGTATACTCAGTAAATCTTTTTGCTGTCTTTCCACTTGAAAAAGAGAAAAGGTTGTATTTTAGTGTAATTATAGTATACCTTTTATAACTAACTGCCATAACAACAGCTAAAAGAATTGGAATTTTATTGTTCTTTTTAATGGTATAGATCTGTCAAGCATCATGATCCATTAGAATAGGCCCCAGTAACCAATGTTTGGGGTAGGAGTCCTTTAAAATGGGAAACATGGCTCTAAATGATTGGTTAAACTTGAGTTTATATCGGTGTTGCGGCCATTACTAGCCATTGTGCAGAAAACATGACCTTAAACACCAGCAAATAAATAAATAATTAAATCATGATCCAGTATATCAGAATTTTCTTTGTTACAGTTTATGGGAGAGTGCCCCTGGGCACTCTCCCATAAACTGCAACAAGAAAAACCAATTTACTGCTAACACAACTAAATAATTATATGTCGAGAAATGTGAAAAAATGACCATTCCAAGTTTTCACAAATTTTTTAAAAAACATAATAAAAATGTCTAATGAGGAGGTTCAAATCCAATGAGGGAGGGCCTGAGAATCAAAACATTATTTTTTTTTAGCCTTATAGCCACTGACCATTAGCAGTGATAAGAAGATCAACGAAATGTGTGGAATGTATAATACTCATACAGCTCTATATAAGATAAGATAAGATATGTTTATTCAGCAAAAACACCAAGGACAGGCAGATTGCATGATATACATAACAATAACAATAAACGTAAAGATAATACATAGATATGTTTTGATTCGAAATGATAGTATTGACTGTTGTCGTAGTATGTCATATACAGAATTAGCCGTTACCTGCAACCACGTCATGACTGCTGATGGAGCTTCAGTTCGCGTCGTTTAAAGAAAAACAGGATCTTATTACAGATGATGTTACACAGCCTGGGACCATTATTTTCATCAAGAATATGATTTTTTCCTCTGCGTTCATCACAGAGAAGTTCTGCTTTTCAAATTCTAATCTGTGAAAAACGCTATTCCGGATAAACCCATATTGTCGACATTCCATCATGAAATGCAGTTCAGTTTCTATCGTTCCCGAGTCACAAGATCTGCAAAATCTTTCGTCTACGGGAGTCGAAGGCTGCACATGTCTGCCCTTTTCGATCATTAGACAATGATTACTGATACGTAATCGAATAAACATAATTTTTGCTTCAGGCGATGCGGTGTTTGTCAAGTACGTTTCTAGGGTGTAAGCTTTCTTGAATTGTCTATACGTTCTCAGTTTATTTTATCCCTTTTTCTTATTATCATCATGAATATTATTACAAAAGGCGTCGCGATGAAGGTTTTGTAGTTTCTCTTTAACTTTATTAAAGTCATGTGGATGGAGTAGTGGATTGTTATTAACAAGAACTTCCCGATATTTCAGCCACATAGAATCTGGCTGTAAATATTTTTCGGTTTCCAACCGAGCATCCAGTAATAATTTAGATGACGCAGATTGAAATAATTTTGACATAAATTTTACAAGTTGCATCTTTGCGGCAATATATAATGGATATTGTCCAAGTTCAGCTCTAACTGCGTGATTGGATGATTTACTGTTTACGCCAAGTATAGACTTGTAGAAATGAAGTTGTACACGTTCACATGGGGTGGTATCAAAATTGATTTCAGTTATCGCAGAAGCCCAGCGTTCACTTCCATCCATAAGGATGGGTTTTATTAGAGAATCGAACAATTTTAACAAGATGCCAATAGAGGGCGACCATTTCTTCTGAAAGGTATTAAATAAGCTATGTAAGACCTTTAACCCCTTCAGCCTAAGCTCCCTTTGGGCGATTTGTAATTTACCATCGGATGAGAAAACAAGTCCAAGGTACGTATATTCGGGAGTATAGTCGCCTGTTTGTGTGCCGATCTGGAATTTAGGAAGATTAGTCTTTTTTCGAGAAATGAAAAGGATGACCTTTGTTTTATCAACATTAACGATCAGTTTATTTTGATCGCAATATTCGGTTAATTTGTTTAGTGCATTTTGGAGTCCATGTGGAGTGTCCGAAAAAAGGGCTAAGTCATCGGCAAACAAAAGATGATTTAGTGGTGAACCATTAATGATGATAGGGGAGCAGTCGTCATTAAAGCATAAGCCCAAGTCATCAATGAAAATTTTAAAAAGTGTCGGTGAGACAACACAGCCTTGCCTTACACCGGTGGTCGATAACCGGGGTGGTCCTATACCTCGGGTGGTTTTTACGTGGTAGTAACTTGACTGGTACATAGATTGCAGAACTTGAAATATATTATTGCACACATCTAAACGTTCCAGTTTTTCGAACAGACGGGGCATATTTACTGTGCCGAACGCCTTCCTGGCTTTTTTGATACCTTGAATTTGTTGATGATCGTTTTAAGAATAAAAGCACTATCAATTGTACTTCGCCCCGCTCTAAATCCGAAAAGGTTCTCGCTTGTAAGATTGTTGACTTCTAGGAAGGCATCAATCCTCTCGTTAATCACCTTATTAAATAATTTGCCTAACGCGCTACTCACAGCAATAGCTCTATAATTAGCTGGATCGAGACGGTCCCCCTATTGGTATATTGTTGTCAAAACAGATTTGCTCCAATCCACAGGGTAGTGATGTGACTGCAATACTTGATTGAATAATTTTGTCAAATGATCTGTGATATGTGGCGCTAGGCTTTTCAGAAGTTCATTAGAAATGTTGTCATCGCCTACAGCTTTTTTATTTTTAAGTTTCTTTATAGAGTTGAGTATTTCGGTGGCCGTGATTGAATCGGAGGCGCTGAGTATTAAGACATACAGCAGCACGTCAACGATACACGTGCTCTATATATGTAATGCGAAACATATGTGACAGTGACGGGTTGCTTTTAGAGCTACAGTTTTTTATAGCTACCATGACGTCAAAGCTCAAATCGCTGTGTAAGATAAACTGAGTGAACACGTAGACGCTCTCAGTAAGACGAGATTGGTCAACTAAATCTTCGCTTGCTGAGATTTTGTAATTAGCAATGATTTTTCCGCAGACCCTTATATTGTTTGTTGGAGTTTAATGCTACTTTCAATAACCAGATTCATATCGTGTTGAACATTTCTTTGGATGTAGAAAGCCCATGTACCCGGAGAGAACCACGGAGCATTGACACGTAACTGTCGGCCTCTTCACCTTACCATCCCGGAAAAAGCAGAGTTCTCATTCGTTGAGGGCACGTGTATCGTTGACGTGCTGCTGTATGTCTTAATACACAGCGCCTCCGTACTTCCACTTTGGTAATCCACTAAATAGGCATGTCACTGGTTGGATCGAATCCTTGGTCTTTCCATCTATGCGCTAACGAATGTGACCGCGTGTTCCGACATGTCCGTATATAGAATTGCACAACTGAGTATTATACGAGCTGTGATTTAATTGTAGTGTGTAGTACAACAAATGAAATGAATTATCTATCGCTTTATCAGAATATGAATGTGCGTCGAACGTATTTCTATGGCTTATATACATCCTAACAGGCCCTTGACATATCCATACTTGGATAAAGCAACAGATAATTCAATTCAACGGTTATAATTTAATTTGCATCTCGAAATTGGGGGGTAGCCATACAATGGCACGCAACTGCTGATATATATCGGCGGTGATCCATGTGCCTGAGGGGGAAGATAGGAATACAATGCACAAGCTGTGTTTGGGACTCACGTACCTCTACATATTGAACACCCATCCCCCCCCCCCCCCCCCCCCCCCCCACACCCCGCATCAAACCATTCTCCCGATATGGAAATTTGTTAAACATGGGAATGTACATTTTTAGACTTCAAAGGCCAAAGTACAGACAAATCAGACGGGGGGATTTTTATAGAAAGTGAGGACTGCAGTGCAGACCCTTACTACTAAACCCTAATGAGATTGCAATGACGGGTTAGTAAAGATAATATTGACCTAAATTCTCTCCCACACAAACAAAAGCTCAGACAACTATTTTACTTTTCAAGACATCGGATATACAAAACCGGAGGATCACTATCAGCGGATCACTATGCCCCTATCCTATCCATTGTTTTTTCACAACGTATTATAAATTATCACAGGCAACACTTCGCCTCACGGTATTAACCCTTTGAACTCGAGAGACCCCTTTTTGGTTGAAGAATATGATACGTCATAATTTCATTAAGTTGGATGGCTGCTAAGTTAAAGTGTAGGGTGGACTAATCAATATTTTCAAAGTGCAGCCCTAAGGCTGCACGTTGAAAATATGAATTGGCTTACCCCCAAATAACAAATATGGACTCTCCCTATTGCTTCCATCGAGCTGACATAGGAGATACCATCAATGTTCAAAGGGTTAAATTTCCGTATTGCCTGATAGAACAATTTTGACCCGCCTCCTACCACAGGAATAATGCCGAGATGTATGTGTGTTTCATTAAACTCATTTAATGGTGTAACTGGGACTGTAGTGGCTCATTGGTAGAGCAATGGACATTAAACCGGAAGGTCGGCGGTTCGATGCTGACCCGCGCTGTCTGCACTGTGTTCTTGGGCAAGACACGTAATTCCGACTGCGCACGAGGGTGCACGGTGGCGCTGTCTACTTTGGCGTACTGCGCGTCGATGGAACATTTGCATTCAACAGCTGTTAACACTGCTTCTGCTGGTTTAGTATGTTGGCGAGTCTGACCATTGCTCGGAGATGCGCAGTAATTCTCTACGGGTACTCCGGCTTTCTCCACCCGTAAAACTGCCCGACACTATGCGACCCTGGTTGTTGAAAGTGTCGTTAAGCCCAAATAAGCAAACAATACAGATTAAAAAGATTTCATGCATGTTAAAGTGAAACGAATCTGATTCGCTATTCAACGTTTTTAAAAATCATATTAACAGCTGCTGTCGAGGTTTACGGTTATTCTTAGCACATTGTGTACATACATTCCTTGTCTAAATCGGTACACATGTCCATTGAACCAAACTGTCGAAGGCGCAATTGCTCACCGGAACGACTGCTTGGGCAATCCTTCGACTCATCATGACGAGTGGGTTCCACAAGCAGATCCCGAGTGGTGGTTCACTTGATGTGGTTTATTAGTGCACTCTGGTACTGGTACTTCAGTGAGGCTGGGTATTGATAGTGTAACCGATAAATTAGAAACAGATGGCAGCTAAATCATCTTATTCTGCTCTCTGATACTTTGTTAGATGATAGACTGGTCAATATGTTAATAATTCGTTCCTTATAAGAGATATTTATTTCGCTTATCCCTCGCAGCAACTGCCAAATGCAGTCGTTGTCACACGACAGCATAGGTGCGTAGCCGAGAATCTAGATAGAAAGGGGCGGAGATATTTTGGGTGTCTAAGTACTGTTATGCCGCAGGGTTACTCCGAAGATCGAAATAATGAGTTGGTGAAGGTGTGGAGGTGGAGGTGGAGGTGGTATCTCAGATGTGACCAAGAGAGGAATATATTTGAAAAAGATTGCTCTGGGACGCCTCAGGGCTGGGCCTCCCCGGAAAAAATTGTCATCTATAATTTCATTAACTGGTTGAGAGGTAGATAATTTTTGCTGGTGTGATTTTGTTATTCAAAAATTGTTTTATAATAAATTATTGGAGAGTGCCCGCAAGCACATTCAAACAATTTGTCATAAAACTAATTCATATAAACGAAATATTATTTGGATTTGTCTGAACATGAAACATGAGGAAGGAAAATGTCTCATCTTTCTGAAAGCCCCGATAGTGGCTTCTAGCACTCAACCAATTAATTCACGTACCATACAGATCGCAGAATTCAGGGTTTTTAGGGTTACCGTGAATATTTGTGGGGGTCACTCCCTAGCCCCCCCCCCCCCCCCCCCCCACACACACACACACACACATACACAGAGCTACATCACTTCTGCAGCAGGGCCGTTGAAAAGATTTCAGACACGGAGATGAATTCTATTTTGAGGCTCGGGGCATTTGATCTAGCTTAGTCTTTATCTAGCTTAGGAGTCAAATCGGGATAGTGTAGGACATCGACAACTTTTACGATTCAAATCCGAAAATTTCCCAGGATGTAACAACGAAGTAAGTTTTCGAATTTGGTCTACAAATATCGCCAATTCCTTGAATTCTTGCGCAAAGAGAATGAAATTATTTGGATAACAGAGATGGCGTCTTCATGAGCCATCAATGATCTCTGGCTTTTATTCCACATCAACTGGAAATTTGTGTTACTAGTCTTAGGTCAGTCCCGGGTCCCCGAATCCTACGGGTCGGGGTTACTACTCCAGTTTCTCGCGATCTCACTGACCCTGCAGCAACTTTTCAACAACATCATTTCCATTTTCTCTTTGGATTTAACATACTCATTCAAAGAAAATCACCGCAAATTCATTTACTGGAAAACGAATTATGTTGTCTATAGTGATAGCGTAATAACTGTATATCGAAATGATTCTGGAGAAAACTCAATTTTTCAAAACAGATACAGCATTCATTGTTTCGACATCCTGCTGAATATAATTACCAAGTTGGGAATCATTATCTCTCACAATGGCGTGTGCAAAAATATAGCGCCCACGGGCAATTAAGAACATTAGATATGATGCCAAGTCTAAAAAAAAATATTGTGAGTCAGAACGGCTGAATCTGCTATCAGTCAATGGAGCTTTTGCATGTTTTTCTGACACCATAACATAAAAAGATTAGCTCGTACTCAGGCACGTTGTGATGAGAGTGCCTCCATCCTCCCTCCCACACACACATCACCATTTATCTAATTTACAACAGTCGGAAATTCGAAGGTCTAAAACAGTTGGAAATTTCAGACAGGGAGCTAGTGGAATTTTTCCAAACACGTCTAGAATTTTCCAAAATATGGAGTTTTTAGACTGAAAAGTAGTGAAAGTCTTCCAAATATTGATTGAAAAGTAGTAAAAACCACCCCAAATATTGATTGGACGTTGGAATTTGTGCAGTGGGGGTGCCGGGGGAGGGGGGGGCAGGGGCCACGCCCCCTCCCCCATCGGAGAGGTCCAGCCCCCCCCCCCTCCCGTCGAAGATTTTTAGTCAGTCCGTCGGAGAGTCTCGTAAACCCGACTTCACGAGAAATTTCCGACAATCGAATGTTGATATCTCGTCTTGTGTCGATCAAGAACGAGGTATATGGTTCTTCTTTGTAAGGCATTATGACAGTTGTTATCCAACTGGCGTTCCATTACTTTCATACCTAATCATCGGTTATCTATCGAAATCTAAACAACAATGGCGTCCCGCTATAATGTGCGGTGTTCTATTTGCAGCGAAATATTTCCAAACGATTATGCAGTTAGGCACACTAAATCAAAACATAAAGAACTTCACGAAGCAGGTCTATTTTGGTTCGCTAATTTACCAATTTTCACTCATTTTCCTTCGTTTGAGAGGTCAAATATTATAGCTCCCCTGTCGGAGAGGTCAGCCCCCCCCCCCCCCCCCCCTGTCGAGAAATCCCTGGCGCCACCCCTGAATTTGTGACCACTAAGAGCCTCGGTTGGATACTTTACAGCACAATCTACCCAACGAATAGGCCGCATCCGCCTGCGGAATTTACAAATTCAGCAGTTGAAAAGAAATTTCAATAAAATCATATCAGGTGAACCCTCATTGGAACGAGCTCGTCCCAATGAGGGATTACATAATATGGTGTTGTTGAAAAGTTTTCAAAAATCATTTTTTTTTTTACAAATTAAAATAACCAAATTTTACATCGTGTGTAGTGGTTTTTAAACCTGTAGTTTGACTCGGTGGGATGTGGAGGGTGGGGGCGCTAATGGAATTTTCTACTTTCTGGAATTATGCAGTGGTAGTCGGAATTATGCCCATCGGGGGAGGGGGAGCAGTTGCAAATCTAGAGACACCCTATCCCCATCCGAGATCCGTTAACATCGTCCCTGTTCGTACTTGTTATTGACGTTAAGAGCCAAAATGAATCGATACTACGAAATATAAAATAATAAGCATGTGCTTATGTTTTGACAGTTTTTATATCACAAACAGTTTATTCTACCCTAATTACTCTAAAACCAAACTCAAGATGTTATTCTGGGGAAGAAAAAAACATCAGAATACGTCTGAAATGATTGATTTTTTAGTGAGTGGTATCGAATTCCTTCGGTGCAACCTCTTTACTGTCGGAGTATTCAATAGTAATGCGATTTTACATTCCTTGTTATACTGTATACCAATTAGTCCCAGACAGACTTTCTGTTCATTAAAATAAATGACTTGCGGAACCGTCATACCCTTCTAACACAAAAAGGCATAAAATAAGTATCAAATCAGCCTCCATCCTTGCAACTTTTGCAGAAATATTTGGTCGCGGAATTTTTCTGTTCAGAATAACATGTCTTTTCTCTCAGGCTCATTAAAACGGCTCAATGTGTCTGGAGCTTTCTATGACGTCATCTCTATAGTAATACATGGTTCTAGTGCACATGCACAGCGCGTGTTGTTAGGGTGATACGTGTTTTCATCGTCCGCCATTTGTATTCTGGAGACCGCTATCTTGGTTTCTATGGTAGAATGTGGTTGCTATGTGACCCAAAGGCCTACAACAGGAAATGGGTTTCGTTTGAAGAATGTGTTCCTTTGTTTAAGAGTAGTTTGCTGGTTCGTATACTTAGTTGAATTATCCAAATAGGCCCGACAATCCCTCCAAATTACCCAAACCTACCGAAATGGACTTGACAAAATCGCCATCTATGGCTTATTATAGTAGCATGTATTACTAATGGGTCGAGAGGTCTCCTGGGGATAGGTTCGAGTGCATAAGAGTATTTTTTATGGTTAGAATTTTTCCCAAATCCCCAGTTAGAATTACCCAAACGGACCCGACAATCTCCCAAAGCACCATAAACAACCCAAAATCACCGAAACGGACTTAGCGAAGCCACCATCTAGGGCTTATAATAGCAGCACGTTGTGCTATAAGGCGCGTTCCTTTGTATAAGAGTAACTTCATTGGTTCGTATTTGCACCAAGCCTGGGTTTTTTTCTGCCTATCCAGATCTTTTCTGTGACTTATTCTTCTATTGCGTGACCTGTTTTACCTATTACTGACCCTTATTCTGACTACCGCAGCAGCCTAGCTAGCCTTAAATTCTCTTCCATCTGTCTCAGGTTCCGACTTTTACCCTTGTCCAAGTCTTATGATCACCAGTCAGACTGCTTCATTTCCCGTTATCTGTACACACCCATACAGAGTTACCTCTCTTGTGTATAACGAAGACCTATATGATTCTTACGTTCAAGAGTCAATCGAGCAGGGACGACAAATGTTGCTCGAACGACTCCAATCCCACCGAGCAAATAAGTCATAGAGTAATTACTCGAAAGAGTGACTCCACACACGGCTCTTATGCTCATCTCGGTATTTCAAGATACCTATGGCATGATATTGTACAATCTGAGGAAACCTTTGAGAGGATATTTATCGGATGATATCTATCTGAATCTATCTGGCTCCTAGCGTCTGTTCAGTTCCTTGATTATAAATCACCTTTTGACCTTCATAGTTCTTAGCCCTTTTCTGCTGTTTTGTCCATTGTCACCATCGTCTGTCCTATGGACGAGTGTATTCTCCCAATACCATAGTTTTATACCATCCGTACAACCTTGTACCATTACTACTGACTTATAGCACGTCTACAGGCTTGCTAACTACATCATGTTGCTCTTGCGATTCGAATCTAATCGGGCAAATAAGCCATCGAATAATTGCTCGAACGAATAACTCCACATACGACTCTTAACCTCAGCTCGTAAAAAAGGGGATTCTCTGACAGCAGACGTTTTCCAAAAAGGAGTTCAATAAATGGGACTCCAAGCTCATATACAGCTCCTATACAGGTGGTATTATCATCGGCTTCCATCTTGTTTTTAATTATCTGTCCTATGATTGGCATCCACTCTTTAATTTCATCCTTACAGCTTTATACCACAACTATTGGCCAGTGTCACCACGACTCTCAGTGACATTCATTACATTACTACCTTTATGGATCTCAGTTCATAACTCTATCATACTTGGCTTCCACTGCTACTAACAGTCGTATACTTAATTACTCAAATTTTGTCGGGCAAAATACGCTATCGCGTTGTGATTTGAACAGGCATTGCTCAGACGAAACAAATCTTATCGAGCAAATGAGCATAGGAGTTGTATGTGGAGTCACTCGTTCGAGCAACTACTCTATAGCTCATTTGCTCGATAAGATTCGAGTCGTCATGTTGAATTCTCATGGAGTGGCGGGGGGTGCAATACTATAAAACTTTTACAGCTGTATTTTTAAGAATTGTATTTTCTGTTTATGGCAATAACTAATTGAAATGATCCATTAGCATTTTAAACGATGTGGCAATTTGCCAACTGGCAAATTGCCACATCTATGAAAATGCTAATGGTTCATTTCATATCTTTTAAAATGCTAATGATTCATTTCAGTTGCAGAAAATACAATTCGAGAAAATGCAATTGTAAAAGTTTTGTAGTATCGTTCCCAGGTCTCCATCATTATAAATCAACTCAGTGGCTCGCCAAATGATCTCTGGAGGATATCCATGAGCAAAGAATCTTTTGACTTGTCTTTCGAACGAATTTGCTGATGTAAGGAGACAACAAGAATGTCTTAAAAACAGAAGATGCGATGCTGTTTGTTTAATATATGATTATATACATACAATATAGATACAGTTGAGGGCAAGGTGAATTGCCGATCCCTGGGGAGGGATATAATATCCAGGAAAGGGATAAGGTACATGATGCTTATGTACAGAAGGGCAGGTGTTGGTAGAGGACTCAAATATCGGACATTGGACAATATTCTTCAAATATATAGTTTCAGATTACTTTTACCTGTTACTTCAGGCGTGGCTCTGAACGGCCGCAGAGCAAATGGGGTATGTTTAACAGTTAATAAACAGTGCAAGTAGGCATGGGTGTGAATAATGGGGGTGTAGGACGACACCCCCCCCCCCCCAAATAATTTTTCAAATTGGAATATTTTCGTCCAGATTGGAGATGTTGGCAACGATTCACTGTTGCTAGTAATCTTGTAACTTTCTTACGAGACAACGACACGATACTTGGACTTATTTTTACTTGGACTTATTTCACACAAACATACGCGAAAATAAGAGTTGTACACAACGCAAAATTTATAAAGTGCGATATGGACAAAATACTTGTTAAGACAGTTATTATTTTTTGAATGGTCTGACATCAATACATGAAGTCCATGGCAAACACTTTCCAATGATGTATGGTTTAAACCACTTGCGTGATGTTTTTGTACGTCCATTTTCATTTGAAGTTTTGCACTTTTATTTTTTAACAACTCTAAATAAAATGATAGAAACGGCATAATGGGTTTGGTTTAAAGTTAATCTGTTATATTTTGTGATGAAAAAATGATCTAGCAGGACATCGTTTCAAAAGATTGAACTTTGTATCAAAAGGAAAATACAAACTAATTGTTTCTTTGACCCTGAACATATTGAGTTCCGCCATTGTGTGTGTGTATGTGTGTGTGTATGGGAGGGGATGGGGGGGGGGGGGGTAGAGGGCGAGAAGGCCAATAGAATTTTTCGACACATCGTCGCCTGAGTGCTAGAATGTCCTATGTCCCATAGGGGACATAGGACATTCTAGCACGCAGGCGACGACATTTCAGAACGGGCAACCAAATTTCTGCCATTCTACTACCCAAAACGTGTTAGTAATCAGAAATTCAGTCTAAAGACATGTTTTAGCCTCAGTGTCTATATTTATTTCTTCTTCCATCTTGCAAAATGTTACTGACAAAAGGCCTCAAAAGTTTTTCAACGCAGATTTTTATCCGACATGCCTGTATCTACGATATTGTGTCCACCGCAAAGCTGTGCGTGCAGTTAATGGGCTCAATGATTGGTTTTCTGTGTGCTGCGGCGTAAAAAGAACAGTATTGTGAGTCACGTTGACATTTGTGATTCTGGACGTCAATGACTTTGCTGAAACTGTCCCCGCAGAAAATTATTCTGTGGGAACTGATGATGAGGAATGAATTATTGATACGTAACGCGACAGTCAACATTCGGAAAATCAATTTTACGGCGAGCTTTTTTAAATGTCAAAAGACAAATTTAACAACGTCAATAACTGATTCCATTTAAGCCACAAGATGGATGCTGTGGTTATAATTCATTCATTGTTGTAGAAAATTACAGAATGTGTTTATTTGAGTTGGTGGTCAGGAATTATAAATGAAACGTCTGAATCTGATCGATTCATAGTGGGATCCAATAATCAATTCAGTAGTTGGAAAGCTGTGCGAATTTTTGAAATTTCATGTTCCTCGATTGCGGAGAGGATGGACTGTGATGTTAAACACTGATCGAAAGGCCTCCCAAAGCCATTTCCAACAGCGTATAACATCACAACAGTCCAACGACCAAGTGAAAGAATTCCATAAAATAAGCGGCAATATTCAAGGTAGCTCATCCCATATACCATGTACCTAACATTGGTAAATATTTCAGCGTTACATTACCTTTCCTTGCTAAAAAATGTTAGCCCCCCTTAATTTCCGAAAGCTGTCAGTAAATTTAAAACTACTGGTTAGGGGATTTCATTTCAAAATTCAAATTTCGAGAAGTTAACGAATTTGTATCATCCATGTGCGCGTCATTTCACGAACTTCAGACTTTTTCCTGAAGAGTAGTGAAACATGCAGAAGCTGGCTTTTTTACATTTTTCCCCTATCAGTTTGAACCTTTCACTAATATTCTCTGTTGAAACCCATGCAAACAAAAGAAAACGGAATTTTCTCCATTTTTGGAAGTTTTGTAAAATTGTTTCTGTTCATTACATCAGCAGTCTGCACATCGTGACATATAATACAGACCCTGTCCTTTCCATTAATATAAAAGTCTAGGAGCTGAGGTTTGATACTTTTTTTTTTCTCCGAAGAAAATTTTCGAAATAGCCAAAGTGGACGTTTTAGTGTTGGTATGGTTGGTATGTGAAGTACTGATAAATATTCTTAACGACGAATTATCTGTGAACTAGTTGCCATAAAAAGGCAAGATTTCCTTTTGTTACTTTCAATAAACGAAAACAACGGGCAGCTCTCAGAGCTGCCTGTTGTTTTCATTGATTGAAAGTAACAAAAGACAGCTTGCCTTTATTTTCTACTGATGCCACAACTGTTTTCTCAACAATTACTTGCTGCAGAATTGGACCTTTCTCTTTCATCTAATAACGTCAAGGGAGAAAACTTTATCGAAAGTCGATTTTCATGACGATAAGTCAGGAATGGGGTTGCCTTACGAAATAAGATAACCCATTTTCAGGTTGCCATCATATCTAATTTGTCCATGCACTATCGGTCAGAATTCTGGCGAAAGAGGGGATGGGATCAGAAAATAAACATGATTGCGTCCTTCAAAATATATACACAGCACAAGGGACGGTGCAAATCTTCGTCGGAGGTCACCACCAGCACATTTGCCCTACTGTTGCCACTCGCTTCACATGTTATGTAGATGTCATGAGGAAAGTGAACCAAATAATCGTTAAAACTTTAGCTCAATAACTAGATTCCAGCCATCTTTTTGGACGGTGTGCAATAGTCTAGTGGTTTAAGGGCTGCACCCCTGATTAAACTGCCTGGTGGAGCTGTGGAGGGTTCGACCCCCGGCAGGGATCAGAAACCAGCATTCTAAATTCCTCCAAAATATGATTGTGTTCTTCAAAAGTTGCCCACAGGCAGGTACCAGTCTTCATATGAAGCCGACCACAGTAGTTTAGGCGTACCGTAGCCATTGCATTTTACACTTTCGTGTAACTGCCGTAAGGAAAAGTGAACAAAGTAATCACAAGAATCTTTGCTAAAATACCAGTTACCCTATAATACAAGACTAGCATCTTGCATAAGATGGTGACCTTCTAGAACAACGACGAAAATTGCATAAGATGGTGACCTTCTTCAAAATTATTCATGGGGGTGCCCCAAAATACCTCCTGGAACTATTGCCCCAGTCATTCCAAGACTACTCGCCATATAACACACGTGCTCGTTCGAATTTCAAAATTCCTCTGATGCACACTGAATTATTCAAAAATTCTTTCATCCCATCTTGTATCTCAGAGTGGAATTCCCTTCCTATGGATATAAAGAACCTGGAATCTTTAAGTGAATTTACTACGTATTTCAAAAGCGAGGTATGTAGGCCACCATCGTATTTTGGAATCGGTTCAAGAGAGATGAACATACTGCATTGCAGACTACGTAATGCATGCAGTGATTTAAATTTTGACAAATTTCAAAATTATATTCACGACACAGCAAACTGCTCGTGTGGCAACGGCCTAGAAGACGCATCACACTACTTTTTTGTCTGCCCAAGGTATATCAATGAAAGATTAATACTACAACAGGACCTGGCCAACATCACAATTAATTCTGTTACGGATATCCTCTACGGTATTCCTAACATGTCACCATCTGCAAATGACCATCTATTTCGAGTAATACAAAAGTATGTCAAAGCAACCAATCGATTCAATACCTTTGAGAATATTCATTCAGGAGGTAGTTAGTTCTATGTTTCCAGGCCCCCGGAAAATAATGTAATGTAGTGCTGGTCTACTATGGTGGACAGTGCTGCATCTTTGGAAAAATTGCTCTGGTAGCCATTGAGTGGTGTGCAGGTCGCTTATAGTGACTGGCTTGATTAAGCCTTTGCCGGAAGTAGTGGTCTAAATCTGCCAGCGCTTTTCATATAATCACTAATTTCTCTTTTTTAACCTCAAAATATAGCTTGCGTCTCCTAATTGGAGCGAGCTCGCTCAGCTCGTTCCAATGGGGAATCATGAGCTGTGTGTTTGGTACAGAGGATGGAAAAGGGGCAGTTATTCGAGAGGTTTAGTTGCAAATTCCCTCTGCCTTTCTTGATGGGTAAGGTGTTAAATACGATTGGAGGAGATCTTGACTTACCCGTACCGTGTTTATGTGATAGCTGCACACGTTGGATCTGATCATATATATTAATGTCACGAATATACTATTGTCACGTGAGAACCATGGGTTCTATCTTCCGGTGGAAGAGAGAGCATTGTGGTTGTCAGATGACGATATATCGCTAGACGTAGCTTACCTTCTTTATATGTGATGACAAAACACTGTATGCACCTTGCAGTGATGGGGATTTTCTGGAGCAATGCGGCCTGGTGAGTTGGCTGGAGACAGTTTGATGTTTGATATTTGATATTTGTTTGATGAGTACAAGGTATCAGTCCCCCTCTTTTCTTCCTTCTCTTTTCTATCGCTGAATATCTACCATATTAACACCATTGCAATCTTGAATAGCGTATTGTTTATTATGATGTGTTTATATTGAAAAAAAATGCTGCATTTACTTGTTAATCGTATACAAAGGAGAGGACGTGTTTTAAGTGTTGAGCACTTGTTGTCCAATCCTTTTTGTTTATTTTGACAAATAAAATATGTTTAAACTTAAACTTACAAGACTAGCTTTGATGCTTGGGCTTATCTCATACAGTCGCTTATACAAATTGACCGCGGAACCCAATTCCTGCAGTTAGGGGCCCAACATGACCCGTTTGGAGTAGTGTACGCGTTAATTAAGTATCACCACTAATATGTGTATATTTTTGAAACTATGATCCTGATTAATCGATAATCGACGAAAGATGTCTCGATGATGTAATTGGAATGATTTATGAGTCGGAACTTGAGCCATCACAGTCAAGACAAATCAGATCTACACCCACTCTCCTCCAAAAAATCAGTCATCCCCGCATCGCCTCTTATCATCGACTAAATGAAAGACACCCATAAACAGTCCTCCAAACTGCAGCTTTCCTACCAACACTGTAACATTTTATGCGAGGTTCTCACTTTCAGGGTTCGGGGTGCCGAAGCCCACGGTTTTAATCTGTGATTATCCCTGGTGAATCCATTCCGGGCCCGTAGACATGGCCGTGGTGTTCTGGGATAAGCCCTCGCGCTTCCGCTGTCTTGTTTTTCCGTGGTGCGATTTTCAAAATGTTTGAAAATTTAATTTTTTTCCGTCACCAACCGTAAGTGACCGCAGAAAACCGTAGACACTGGGACACAGAAATGGGGTCCCGGTTGACCACGGAAAATGCCGGATAGGCTACGGATATGCTACAGTTGTGTCCCGGTGAGAGAAGTTGGCCTGGTGGGCCAAATATATAGTTTTGACCGACCAAACGTGGGAGACCGTGACATGACCTCACATAACCAAAGAGACCGTAGAAGAACCGTTGCAGAACCGTAGTATATCCGTAACACCGTAGCATGACCGCGACTAACCGTGACAAACCGTAGGACAACCGTGGCTTGTCCGTAGCACTTCCAGTGGTGCCGTAGCATAACCGTAAGAAAACCGTCACATAACCGTAATAATCCTTGGCGAATCCTTGGTACTTCATTAACACAACCTTAGTATATCCTTAGCGCTTCCTTAGATCCTCCGTAAGATTCGTAGCCACACCCTAGTGTCACCGTAGAAATTGTCTGCCGTGGCCAAAACACGCCGATTTTGCCACGGTTCAAAACCGTAGTAATCCGGGGCCCAAACCGTGAAAGTGAGAACCCTGCATTATTCTTCTCTTGCTTCAACAATCGGAAAATGTTTTTTTTCTAAAATGCTTTTTTTTGTTCTTATTGAATTGCTTTAATTTTACTTTGTATGCGAGCCTATCGTCGCTTGAAATTATAATACCGTCTAATATATATATCGTGGTTTTTAACCCTTTCGAAGCCGAAGGCTCTTCCAAATCAGTCCAACGCTTTCTACTAGGAGATTCTGTATTCCATGGCTGACAATTTTCGTCAGAGATTTCCAGGAAAGTTAGCTCCCTTAGTTTCCTAAAGCTGTCAGCAAATGTAACACCAAGGGTGTGGGAATTTCATATAAAAACTGAAATATTGAAATGTTTGCGAATTTAGTAAGTAAGCTTATGTTATTTCATATAGAAAATGATATTTCGAATTGTTATCGAATCTGTATCATCGATGTGCGCATCATTTCACAAACATTGGGCATTTTCCTGTAGAGTGATATAAAAATACAGAAGCTGGCTTTTTACAATTTTTTCCCAACTAGTAAGAACGTTTGAATATAATTCGCCGTTGAAACTCATTTAAAAATAAGAAAACGGTGTTTTTATCATCTTTTGATGTTCTTTTATCAACACTGTTCGTATCTTGACATATAATACGGACACTGTTCTTTCTATTAATATGAAACTCTAGGACGTGAAATTTACTTATTTTTTCCTGTGAAGAATAAAAACTTGGGAAATACTATAAAAACACATTCGCTAAATAACGAAACAAACTGGACACTTACTTTGGAAACAATAGGTGCCGGGTAAGTGGGAACATCCGTTTCCACTTACCCGGCACCTATTGTTGTGGAAGTATATAGGTGTGGTAATCCCCAACATGTTGCCGTCTATAGTCTGTATCGAGATTAGCTGGAGTTTATAGACAAACTAAGATAGACTAATTCTTCTAAAACAAACAATGCTTGCTGAGTGAGAATATTAGTCACCAATAATGAAAACAGACTATAACACCTCTGATCTGATACCTCAGTTACGTGTGCCGGATAGGTGGGAATAAGCCGTGGGAACTTCATGTCTAAAATCCAAATCGTTCCAGATAGGAGACGCTTATCCATTAGCAGTTAAAGGCATAACTTATAAAATATATCGTCCCTTAAGTCCAACAAGGCGCCATCTGCAAACGCTAAAGCATTGTATATGGCACCCTATTGCATTCAATGTCCGCAAGAGAAAATGTAATATTCGCATGCTACAAAGCCATAATACCTCATAGAATTTTTCATTTTGCTGGAAATTCATCAAATATGTCTGATATCCACTGCAAACCTGCAGTCACTCTCCGCCATCGAATATTTTCACAGAATGCGTCAAAATGCCTTACTACATGCATATTGGCTAAAACAACGAAAACAATATAGTGGACCGCCTTGGACGGGTCCATTTGGAAAAAGAGGACCACATACATGTACTCAGGTACTGGGCCAAATCGGACCGCTATGTTTTGAACCGGACAACCAACGGCAGCATCACTACCTCCCACTCAAGAGTTTATGAAGGTGCAATCCTGATTTTAGGCAATCCGTTAAATCATTGGAATATTCCGCAACAAAGAAAATGTACATCCTTTTTCTTTAAATTGCATTGCTCTTTTCATACGGGTCACTGTTTATGGGAGATTCTGATCTGCACTGTTGTGGGTACAATAAATTTTGCTATACCATCATCACCTGAAGCATTAATTTACATATTATATTGCATTGTCCATTGAGTAGAATACATGTAACAAGCTGTAAGGTAATAAAATAAAATACGCATTACACACTTGGCATATCTCTTTGTCAAAAGATGAATTTGGAAATACCCACCATTTTTACACAACAACATTTTCTGTCTTCTTTCAAAATGTAGGTCAAGATACTACAATGGTTGTGGAGAGAAGCGTTCTGTTGTTAAGAAAAACGGTATAGTACCAGTAAGATACGGTGGTGAGGCCAGAAGGGTGCCTGCCCCTCACCAATCTCCACCATTCCCCCCCCCCCCCCCCCCCCCATACACACACCATAAAATCCGGAATTCTACAAGGCCTATTTACATTTCATCAACAAATGATATTAACTTTAACATACCACACGTGACTTTCTTTCGAGTCTCAAAATAGCACCATTTGGGGCATATTTTTTAAAAATTTCCCAGGGGAGTCACAGTTCTAAAAATATATACCCCGATCCATCGAACGCGAGAGGGACACCACGTTGATGCCTTTCTTCGTGATTCATGTATTGCAGTTTAACGACACTTTCTATAGCCAGAATCACCTCGTGTTGGACAGTTTTGCGGGTGGAGGAAGAGAACCATCGAGCAACGGCGAGCATCTGTCAAACTCCCCAACATACTAAATCCACTCCGTCAGGGTTAGCATTGGTTGAAGACAGGTGCACAATCGACGTGCATTACACCTCAGTACACAGTGCCACCTTGCCCACCGTGGGCAATCGGAAACAACCCTGGCGGGGATCGAAACGACGACCTCTCGGTTTGAAGTGCAATACCGTAACCACTGAGCAACCGTGCTCTCAATCTTCGTGATTTGCCAGTGGCATAAAAATGCTTGGACCCACTCCCCCACCACCATTTGCTCCCCCAAATATAGATTCCTGGCTACGCGCCTGGTAAAAACATAGAACGAAACGCGCGTGTGAATGGGTTAATCGATATGGCACCAGTGCCAGCGCGGACGGATAAAACGAGAGGCCATATCGATTAACCCATTCACAGGCCGATGTCGTTCTATGTTTGTTACACGCCTCCCCGTCGATAAAAAAACAGTTATTAGAAGGACACTCAGCAATTCATTTGACGACTATCAACAAAAAGAACACATTTTATCGCCAACCAAATTTGCGAGGAGAATCCGTGTTACTCTTTCGTTCCCTTAGTTCCAATGTGTTCTAAGTGCCTACTGGCACACAGAACACATTGGAAATCAGGGGACGATGTTTAGCCATCGCTAGTGATTCAATTTGTAACTGCGGTGAACGATTTGTAGAACATTCTAGTGAAATTTCGCTTTTATATAAAAATAGTCCGTCAACGATTTCCGTTCCTCACATGTGTGCGGAACGGATTTTCACTTTCCGCATGGTTTGGTGTTGCTGTAGGTGTGGATTTAAAAGAACAGGCGAGTAATAAAGAAAACAAATGAACGGAGAAGTGACTTTTAACTGCATTTAGTATTGTGGCTTAGAGCCAAAAAATCATTCTTAGGAACGTAGATTTTTTCAAAGTCTGTACCAATACCACCAACTCATATGCAAAGTTTGGTGCTTTTCGTCAACGTGTCACGAAAGCGCCACTAAGCCATTGTATTGACAGTAATGTATAATCCCTGAAACAAAATAAAAGAAAAAACTCGTTTGCAAGGAATAAGTTCTGGATGATGAGACCATCCCAGTTGTGTGTCAGAGGTAAATGGGCTTGATCAGCCGAATGTCGGAAGCGACGTTATATCACCGGACATAGTGGGTGTCATGGTAGGTACAATAATTGTCATTTTCAAAGACCTCTACATAGACGTAAAACTGTCACAGGTGGCCTCACATTAAAACTGCTCTTGTTCTGTATCTCAAAATGTGTGTATAATTAGTTTCATTGTTAAGGTTGTTATTCTTTTGGGTTATTTTGCTGTATGTACTCTCAAAACAATGCACTCGTTTGTGAACTGGGTAATACAAGGGGAAGTCTTGAACAATGTTAGGAGACCTTTGGGCCAATGCCGGGGAATGTTTTGACCAATGTTGGGAACGTTTTAGCTTGTGATTGGGGATGATTTTACCAATGCCAAGGGACATTTTGACAAATATAGGGGTACGTTGTGACCAATGCCGGGGAACGTTATGACCAATTTTGCTTGATGGGCGTTTTATTTGAGGTATGTTTTGTTTCCGGGATGATTTGTCCAGGACTCCAATTTTCGCAGATCCTTCGACTTTATACATGCATATTACCCGAATTGTTGTTGTTAGGGTAACACGTGTTTCCGCCGTCCATTTTCTTTACTGAAGGCCAACGACTTGGCTTTTAGGGGGGTACGAGGTTACAAATGAGTCCCAAAGCCTGTAATATAGTGGGGATATATTCGGAAGGAATGTATAGTATGGGAGTATATCTGTGTGACTATATCTATTTATAGGAAACGATCCGACAACCACCAAAATCGACCCGACGCTACCATGTTAAATGGCATGTGATTGCTATCTTGATTACTATGAAGTCCATCGAGTGACATTTTGTATAGTGGGAGTGCGTTATACGGGTATATTTGATTGGATGGGGGCAGTTTTGCTGACGCGAATATCCGTCTAGTTTTCTCGCCTTTTACCTCTCCCGACTCTTTCTAAACCTTATTCTCGCTATTCATAGCCTCTCCTACCGATATCTGGCCACTACTGCCTCGACCAAGTCGTAATACGCCCAATCATATTGATCGATTTACCTAAGCCCTGTCCACCCTAAGTTCAGATACAGTTATGTCTCTTTAGTAATACGTGTAATTTCTAAATGAGTAGAAGGGCAAAGAGAGCAATGGCTTCGAGGAGTAAATGAACTTACGACTCTTCGTCTCGTTTCAGAAAAAGAGGATTCTACAGCCAGATAGCAGAAATGGGTTCTTATAAAGGGATTCTACAAACCGTGTTCTCTAGACTCCTATATAGCCGATGGTTTCTTCGCCCAGTTTTCTACCAAGATTAGTCCCGTGGTTGGATCTAAGTACGTATTACTGCACGACTACCACTACGCGTCTCTGTTCATATCAATGTCATACATGGTTTCCGTTGCTAATAATAACCACCACTGATCAGTATTCTTCGGGTGCTCTCTCATATCCCAGATCAGAGGTGGGAAAAGCTCGATAAAAGTGGAGGGGCACAAATTTTCAAGGCTACAAAGGCCCGGCCCAGTGGGAGAAAAGTTGCAATCCTATACCGGTAAATGTAACATAGCACACTATACTCTCTCGTGTAGATGAGCATGCCGCGGTGTAATCACTGTCCTGTCCATTTCTTCCACTTCATTCATCTTCCAACCCGAAGGCTAGCCTTCGGGTTGGAAGATGTTTGAAGAAGAAGAAACTGACGGAACCGATCGAAGGTGGGATTCTGTGGCCAAATGTTGTTTGGATTTGCAATTAATATATTACACGAATGCCTCTACATTGACACGTTTGCATTTTAACTCATTGTGTAAACGCAACATGTCTGTGGAAAAAAGTGGCGGGCGCGTGTCCCCTGTGTCCCTCTGGTCCCACAGCCTCTGTCCCAGGTATCGATATAAAGTACTGCCGTTATCAGTGAAGAGAGAATGTTTTTCTTTCTTCTATCTATGTCCTTCTTGTGTATCATTGAGGTGGGCATTGAATCAGAAAATAGGGTTCCACTTAATCACTATCAAATAGCTGATTACAAAAATATCTTTCACAACATGTCTAATACGGCCAGGACGTCAGACGTCAGCGTCGATGACGTAGCGTTGTGAGTGAGTTTGTCTCGGAAGTAGAATAGAATTAATCTTCTCTTATATTTCATTAACTGTTTATCTAATGCAAATAGCAGACATTTTCAGAAAACATTTTCTGCATAACTGAATATTTTCTTTTTTCTCTCGAAAACATAGCTTATGATGACCCCTGATTGGAACGAACTCGACGAGCTCATTCCAATGAGGGGTCAAAAGATATGATTTTTGAGGCAAAACTTAAAGAAAAAAATTGGCTGGCGATTTTTTATTGAACAGTGTAGGCCAGTATTAGTCGTTACATTAGATAAAGGGTTTTATCATATGACTCGTCCGTTTTGTTCACTTTAAAACATTTGATATTTTGTTTTCATATTAATCACTAATAAATAAAGCCTTCCGTCAATTTCATTGGTCAATTTCAAAACTAGACAATTTGATTGGTTGAACAAAATTCAACTGGGCCACATTTTCATAATTTGCATAATTAGAGTTGGGCGCTTTCATTGGTCAATTTTAAAACTGGACAATTTGATTGGCTAAACAAAATACAACTGGGTCACATTTCCTTAATTTCAGTATGGAGAATTTACGTTATCTGTCCTATTTAGGGTGGGTTATATTGTATTAATCTTTTACCTACAAGAAAAACGCCATTCATTTTTTTATATTTTCACTTTTTGCTTCCAAAACATAGGTTATGACCCCCTCATTGGAACGAGCTCGACGAGCTCGTTCCAATGAGGGGTCATAACCGATGTTTTGGAAGCAAAAAATGAAAATTTTTAGTTATACGAGGATGTTTTTTCCAAGTGCCGTCTACAACTCAAATTAGGTGATAGGTTAAAAAGTCATACTAAGTGGCTAATTTGTGTGTGTGTGTCATATGATAAATAGAATATGAAATGTGAGTGTTTTTCTCATATAATATTTATGACAGTCGTCCGAATTTTCCGTTTGGGCTCGCCAGAGGCTCTCCAAAACGGAAAATTCTCAGACTCGTTTCATAAATATCATATGAGAAAAACACTCATTCCATATCCTCTATAAATTACACATTATGTGTTAAAAAGAATCTCAAATCGGTTTCTTTTGCTAATAACAACGGCTGCTGATCAGTATTCGTCGGTTGTTTTGAATCAGGAAATTGAGTTTTGGATGAGCAAATCTTACACAGACTTGAACAAAGAACAAACTGAAACTCAGTATGGCTCCATTGGCGAGAGACCTCGTTTACTTAACTCTTTTGGCGCCACGTGCGACTAAAGTCGGCAGCACCGCAGACCGCGGTAGGCCACTATAGTCGACATTTTAGCCAACTGCGTGTGTCCATCTACAATAACTTTTTATCAAACACCTATCTGTCCCTATGTTTTGTTCACGATTTCTGTCCAAGAACAATCAAAGCGTCCCGTGAAACATAAAGGTGCCAACGGCTGTTCGCAAGCACTGCAGTTGGTATTGTTACGCTTTCAGGGGACGATATCACAATATGCTTTGAATAATTTACGTCACTTTGTGTCCCTTTTTAATGCAGAAATACAGAAATCACTAAACGATGGCACCTTAAATTCTACTAAATGCACAAAAATACATGAAGCATTATCAGATATATTGTTACAACCAGGCATGTCAACCAGTACCTGTACCTGTACCGGTACCGCCGGTTCTCTCATGCTCCAACCGGTACCGGTACTGAAGCTTTTGTGCCGCCGATACCTGGACAAAATTATTTTATAGGAAAATTCCTAATTGAACGAGACTAAACGGGCTGGTAATCGTGTATGGCACACTTGCTCGACATACTTTTAACTTATTTGTGAATGAACATATCAAAACACTTTACATGTGCATGTTCTGTCTGCACCACAACTCGATAAGGCCGACCACTGGAAGCGGCGTCATCGACTGCTTCAAGGAAATTAATCTGCGGTGGCAGCAAAGTAATCATAAAGCACGATAAATCGTGCTTTATGATTACTTTGAAGTCACCGCAGAATAGTTGGACGATGCCATGTTTGTTTTGCGAACTTGGCGACAAGCGCGGTTTAAATATGAATTTCTGCCATCTAATTGCGATATGTCATGCCATTGTTGATTTGACTCGGTACCGGTACTGCTTTCGGTGGGACAGGCTCTGTCCCGTCCCGGCACGGGCTATGTTGATCCCGGTGGTACTTTGACATGCCTGGTTATAACCGATGATTCGGACTCAAATTCCGAGTCCGATAACGACAGTTAATTAGAGTCGGAATCACACGGTCAAATTTGTCGTACAAAGAACACGATAGGGCTACAAAACTGATACGATTCCGACTGCTGTCAAATTCCACGCCCAACTCTAATTAGACAATTACATCTACATAGATCGAAGACTTGTTACCATATAAAACATGATTAACCCCTTACGAAAAAAAACTTTCAATGAGATTCCTAGAACGGTTTTAAAATTATAACACATTTGTCTGATAACCCATATTTTGGTAAAATTCCTTAAAAATATTACGCGCCGAGAATTCTTTTTCTCAGAATATTCCTCGCCAAAAGAGTTAATGGTCATTCTCGTTAATATATCAGTCGTACCCGACAAGGGGACAGTATGTCAGCGTAACCCCCTCCCCATCCGTTGAGTATTATAACTTTGGCTGATCCGAAGATAGTGGGGATGTCGGAGTGGGGTCGCCCATGGCTTTGTCGAAAAGTTTTGTTGTCCATCGGAGAAAAACTACCGTGAGTCGCGGGAACGCAAACATTTTCTCTTAAACCTGCTAATTTGAAAAAAAAATCATTGTGTAAAATTACTCTTATGTTTCGAATATTCGTTGTAGGAAATCACTCGTTATATGTGTATGAGAACTGAATATGAATAG
The DNA here is from genome assembly GCA_031216915.1 of Pictodentalium vernedei. Classification (NCBI taxonomy): domain Eukaryota; kingdom Metazoa; phylum Mollusca; class Scaphopoda; order Dentaliida; family Dentaliidae; genus Pictodentalium; species Pictodentalium vernedei. Next base: position 302,189,677 of record CM062293.1, on the reverse strand, counting down.
TCCTGTAAATTATTTCGTGTATTATAATTTTAAAGAATTATATGCGTTAAAAGAAAGTAATTCTTTAAAATAATAATAATCATCGAACGTTTTCGACCTGTTTCGTTTATTGTCGTTTTAACTAGTTCAGTGCTGGAAGCCCATATTTTGGGCTCCGTTCTTAAGTGAAGGTACAACAACTTAAATGTTTCACATTCTGTAGATGGGATTCACGTTATCTTTGAAGTGAATTTATTTCATCTGCTGCATGGTTTTCCCTTGTTACAATTCATGGATGAGTGCCTATGGGCACTCTCCAATAAATTATAACAAGGCAAAGACATGTGAACAAATTGTGGGGACCAAGAAGAAGTTAGCACTCCACGGTTAAAGAAGCAAATTGCGCTATAGGTTTCAAGTTTGTAAGGGCGGTCACCGACCCGGAAATTTCTACTTTCGAACCACCACGAAGGCAAATTTTGAGATCCTAGCTTCGGACTTGATTTCGTAGCTGAGACTTGAAGATGTACATATTTTGACTTAATATTTTCATTCAAACCTGTAAACATATCGGGAACTGGATACAGTGGAAAAGTTTTGTTAAAGGAAAATATGAATCCGGAAGAAAATAATCATAAAAGCAACCTTTGGCCTCTTTACACACAACAGCAAAGGTACAAAAATAGTTTGATTTTACGACGCTCAGAGGCGGCGGAACCAGGCGGGCACATGAGACACGTGCCCCTCCACTTCTTTTCCAGACATGTTGCGAAGTTACACACTGAGATAAATGGGCGCATGCAACGTGTCAATATATAGACATTCCTGTAAAATATTATTTGCAAATCCAAACAGCATTTGGCCAAAACATCTAACCTTCGGTCACTTCGATTCGTTTCTTCTACTTAAACCATCTTCCAACCGAATGCTTGGCCTTCTGGTTGGAAGATGACTGAATTAAAAGAAATGGATATGACAGTGACTAAGCCGCAACATACGCTTCTAAACGAGAGACTATAGTGTGTCATGGTACATTTACCAATATACAATTGTAACTTGTCTTCTATCGGGCCGACCCAAGGTAGCTTTGGAAATTTGTGCCCTCCGCTTTTATGGTTCTTCTACCGCCTCTGACCACGCTATAATGGCCAAAGATTCTAGATACGACATGCTTAGAAGTGGGTGCGTTTCATAAACTTCCTCTTGATTACAAGTATTTATTCCACTTGAAATGGTATTATAGATAGAAGTATTCAGACAATAGCGTGCTGTGCACAGATGTTTCAGTAGAAGCTCAAAGTAAAAATTCGGTCAGGCCAGGTTGAATCAATGAATTTGAAAAGGGAAAAAAGAGCGACGCGAAGCATTATAAATTATTATACCCATCCTGTAATGCCATGGATGGCATATGCTGCTTACTGGAGTGATAGCATTTATCAAGATGCCATAAATGTCTGTCCTTTTGAACAAAAACGAGCACACATTCAGACTAACTCGGTTAAGGTGCCAAAACATATTGGGAAGCCTGGCTTAAAACTAGGCGACAGGCTGTTTTTGATGCCGTCAGAAATCTAAACAGTGTAATAATTTGCCATTTTTTATGAACAAATTTTCAGGATTTTGTCAAGACGAGTCGTTGCGATAAAAGTATAATCAGGTATTTGTGTCTGAACACACTGCTCTAAGTGCAGCCAATATTTGTCTTTGTTTTTCAACGAGGATTGAATCTGTGACAAGAGTGCGAAATGAGATAAAAAGATATATATATATATCAAGAAATGTCTACTCGTCATTTTATTGCTTTGCGAAACACTAGCAGTGCCTTCAATATGCAACAGCCTTAATCCACTATCTATTGTTTGTTTCTTTATTTTAGGATGTTTAACGCACTTTCAACAGCCAGTTTCATACAGTACGCGGATCGTGTATTATCGCTAGATCACCCACAGAGTGGAGATTCCACCCAAGCAATAATTGAAAATTTGTTGCAAAGCATAACAAGCACAAACAAAGTTCCAGCCAAGGGTGTCCGGGTTAAACCCGGAGGTCCATTGGCTGAAACATTTCTTGTGTTTTTGTCAACATGTACAGAATTTGAAAGTGATACTTTGGGTGATAACTACACTCCACTGGAGATTTAATTACAATCCGCTCTCCACGTACTGTATAGTGTCAGACAGCTTCACGGGTGGAAGAGGCCGGAGTACCTGGAATCACCGCGCAGCATCAATCAACTGTCAGACTCTCCAGCTTGACAAACCCGACACAAGCAGAGTTAGCTGAGGATGAAGGGAAGTGTACCATCTGCGCATTTAAGAACACAGCCACATGGTGCCCCACGTGGTTCAATCGGGATTGAGTGTCTTTCCCATCCACAAAGCGCAGATGGTGCCGGTAGAAATCGACCTGTCGACGTTTTCTCTTAAAGCCCATTGCTCCAATTATTGAGCCATCACTCTCTCGTCCATTGTTTAGTACTTTACCCCAAAACGGGCAGAGTTACTTACGTAGATCGCCATTCAAATGTTATTACAATATTCAGCCTTTGGCTTCCAAACATATCCCATGACCCTCGCTGGAACGAGCCCGACGGGATCGTTCCAACGAAGGTTTTGGAAACAGCCAGGGTCACATCGTGTCGGATATTTTTACGGGTGAGGAAGCCGAATTATCCGAAGAGAGTCACGAGCAGTGGCAAGCAACCATCAGACTCTCCAGCGTTCAGACGCTCCAACGTACTAAGTATGCACAAGCATATGCACAAGCAAAGATAGAGCGGTTGAAGGCAAGTGCACGCCTCAGTACACAGCGTCACAGTGTCCCACGTTAACAATCGTGATTAAGCATCTTGCCAAAAGACAGAACGCAATAGCCACTGGTTAGGATCGAACCAGTAGACCTTTTGGTTTAAAATCCAATGCCCTAATCACCGAGCCACCGCGCTGCCTGTCGTCCTCCAGTGGATGATGTGTTAAGAAAATGGTTAACACAACTTTGATATGTACGCTGTCATCGTATGACACCCCCCCCCCCCCACCCTCCCCCTCTCGAATAACAATTACAACTGCACGTGCGATTAAACTGATATCATTCGCGATTCGCATGCCTAGGTATAGTATTTTAACTGGTCGGGTGCCAGAAGCCACTATCAGGGCTTTCCAAAAATGGCGTACTAGAGCAAAAGCCAACGTTTTACTTGCTCATGTTTCATATTCAGTCAAAAGCAAATACTATTTTGTTAATATAAATATGTTCTATTACAAATTATTGGAGAGTGCCTGTGGGTGCTCTCCAATAATTTGTAATAACAATTTTTTTAATAAAATATTCAAACCACCAAAAATATTCTAGCCCTCAACCAGTTAAAATATAAAAGTTCTTCATTTTATCGCGTCAGTAAGTCGACAACGGTTAACATATGGCAATGAATCTACACGGTCTCGCAAGCTACATTATTAACTTACCTTTCCATTAGCCGAGAATTATTCCACACACAAGCTTCCAAGTCGAAGTAACTGGAACGAGGCGACAAAGTCTTGTGTTGATCGGAGACTGGTGACAAGTGATACAACCCATTCTCATTAGACTAGATCCTCGATCGACCTGATGATTAGATGGAAATGGAGACACAGTTGCTAAGCAACAACCGCAGATTCCCGTGAGTTTTCCGTGTATCTCCAGGCTCGGATGTGCCTTGTCGGAATTCTCGATCATATGTGATATCCGTCAACACGCAATTAGACAATTTGTCCGTTAATTATCTTGATTAGGAGCAATGGAATACACACAATCATTACATCTGACATAAGAGACTGCGAAATTACTTTATTGTCATCTGTTCCAGGCTTAAAATACAAAGCTGATTCATAGAATAATGTTATCAATAAAAATTATTGGTTTATCGTTTGTTGAGTAGTAATAAAAATCAATCCGATCGAATGCCATGGAGTTAATGATAGAAATGAATGCTCTGTTTAATCAGAACACACAAAAATTTCATAAAAATATAAAAATAGTTAGAAACACAAAAACCACCAATACAAAGATTATGATAATTTTCAACATATTTATATGGGCAATGCCAACATATTAAAGTTAACAATAGTGTGTTTGGCATTATGTGGAGATTCGGAATGCAAATGTAAATTTTCTTTGATTCAGCGAAAATGTATTGGCTGAACTTTATGTTCGTAAAGCCAGTTTGCTTTTGAAGCATCAGCATGACAGTTTCTGTGAACTAAAACTGACAAGATGTGTCATACAGTACGGCCGTCGTGGACTGGTCACTTTCCACGGGTGGACAATATTTCCACGGACGCATTAACCCTTTACCTAACATGAAAAGCAGACGACACTTGCAAAAAAAATTCTTGAATAACTTATTTTTTTCATTTTTGTCTCAAAAACATAGGTTATGACCCCTCATTGGAACGAGATCGACGAGCTCGTTCCAATGAGGAGTCAAAACCTATGTTTTTGAGACTAAAAATGAAAAAAATAATGAAAATTAATTGGCGATTTTTGAGAATAGCGCTGGCCGGTTTTGGCCGTTACGTTGGATAAAGGGTTAATAATAGATTCGAAACACTAATTATAGAAATAATCATCAAAAAATTAATTAATGAAGCACCGGGTCAAACCGGTGTTTCGTGAATTGAAACTTTGTTGATGATTATTTTTATTACCTGGTAAACGCAGACGTGGGCATTGCTGCCCACGCATAGATTACAACCAGTCCACGGAGGCTGTACTGTATTTCAGCTGCAACTATCTGTGTACCGTTACGAAGCCGGGGACGCGGTGGCTCAGTTGTTAGATCATTGAACTTGAAACCGAAAGGTCGATGGTGCGATCCTAATCGGCACTAACTGATTGTTTGGATGGGAAATATAGTTAATACTGACTGTCCATGCGGGGGCACGATGGCGCTGTGTACTGAGGCGTACTGCACGTGTATGATGCACTTGCTTTCAACCGCTGCTAACTCTTCTCATGCCGAGTTAATAAGTTGAAGAGTCTGGCAGTTGCTCACCGCTACTCAGTGGTTCTCTGTGAGTACTCTGGCTTCCTCCATCCGTTACACTGTCCTATACGATATGATCCTGACTTTTAAAAGTGTCGTGAAACCCCAATAAACAAACAAACCATCACAAAGCCACCCTGTGTAGTACTTCTTCATTTGCAAACCAATATCCCTTGAGAGTTACTGTTAAGTTTGGAATCATCCCTACAGCATTGTGATTACAAAAGAGGGAAGAAAGTTTCGACCTGATCGCGACTTGGCAGCGATTGGTAGAAAATATCTGAACGCTTTCCTCCTCACATCGCTATAAATTCTTACCTGTCGAAAGAAATAGTGCGGGAACATTAAATTACCTGGGAAGTTTTCGCTTGTGTTTCTGACATCTTCATTCTTCGATGGTCAGAACGTAAATGAACATATTTCTTCTTCATCATTCTTTGATTACATTTTATTTCGAGCCACATCTAATGTCCTTACAGACAGAACCTTGACATTTATTAACGTAACGGTCAAAACGGGCCAGCGCTCTCCTCAAAAATCGCCAATTAATTTTCCTTATTTTTTCATTTTTAATCTCAAAAACATAGATTATGACCCCTCGTTGGAACGAGCTCGTTCCAACGAGGAGTCATAACCTGTGTTTTTGAGACAGAAATGAAAAAAATTAGTTATTCAAGAATTTTTTTGCAAAGTGACGTCTGCTTTTCACGTTAGATAAAGGGTTAATGGACATGGTCACATTATGGTTCCTCATCTTTATCTTTGGGTTCGCCTTCTATTTCGAATGAGTATTCTACCATAAGACTGCCGGACAGAAATGTTCTTTACTCCTGCCAGAGGCCAATACTGTATAACTTTTGCAGTTGTATTTTCTGGAATTGTATTTTCTAGTTAAAACTTCAAATGGGTTGAAATGAACTAATAGCATGTTCAATGATGTGGCAATTTCAAAGTTGGCAAATTGCCATATCTTTTAAAATGCTAAGCATTCATTTTAGTCAGTTATATTAATAGGTAGAAAATACAATTCCAGAAAATACAATTGTAAAAGTTTATAGCATTGGCTCCTGGACATATGTCTGCGATTCTTCAGTCATAGTCCTCTTCTTTACGGAGACATTCAGCAGTGTCTTTATTTTCTTGTGAATTGATTCCTTGCGCAATTCTACTATTTATACCAACGTACTAAGATATCTAGCAGCGATGGCCTCCACGACGCTGTTTTGTCGAGTTTGGGGGAGGGGTGCTGTTTCCACGGCATCTACTTTCTCCATTCCTTCCTTAATATACTACTCAAAGTTTGCTAAGCACCAAGTATATCCAACTACCTGTTTTACGTTTTGTTTGAAAAATTGTTATGAAAAGTGTATATATTTTATATTTAATTATATCTTTAATGATTTAAGCACAGAAATTAAGATTTTGTCTGTGTTTGAAATTATTTTTTTAGCTTTTGAATACGATAACCATGGAAATGGATATTATTGTTAAAAGAGGAAGTTTTTCAAATTTGCCAAAGAGTTGACGGAGCGAACTGATATGGGTTCAATATCGAGTATGAGACCCTTTATTGTTAATTACAGCTTGACAACGCATTCTCATGCTCCCAATCAGGTTCCAGATTGTGCTTTGTGGGATGTTGTTCCATTCTTGGACCAGCATGGCACCAAGCTCCTGGACACTACTTGGTTGGACTGGACAGACTGAAATTGCAAGCTGCAACTCATTCCAGACATGTTCGATTGGATTGAGGTCAGGGGATATTGCTGGCCAGGCCATAAGCTCAATCCCCTCCCTCTGTCGGTACTCCCGGACAGCATGGGCAACATGAGGACGGGAATCATCGTCCATCAGAATAAATCTATCACCCACTGCACCTGCATACAATCTGACGTGGGCATCCAGGATCTCATCAATATACCGGTGTGCAGTCAATGTACCACGGTCAAGGATACAGAGCTCTGTACGTCCATCCCAGCTGATGCCGCCACAAACCATTATTGACCCTCCACCATAGCGGCCATGCTCAGCAATGTTGGCTGGATGGAGTCGCTCTCCTGGTCTTCTCCAAACCCTAGAACGCCTATCTGTGTTGACTGGGCAGTACCTTGACTCATCTGTTAAAAGGACAGGTCGTCAATCTTCTCTGGACCATCCAACGTGATCCATGGCCCATTCATATCGTGCCTAGCGGTGGTTCTGGGACAACAGCTGAATGCGAATACATGGTCTTGTCGATCGTAGACCACCTTCGTACAACCTTGCTCGGATAGTCTGCGTCGAAACATTTACCCCGGATGCATTCTGAAGGTCACTGCGAAGCTGGGTTGCTGTGTCAAAGCGGTTCCTACGGGCCTGAATGATCAAAAACCGGTCTTCAGCTGCAGATATTGCCCTGATTCTGCCACCACCGTGTCGTCTGACTGGTATGCCATACTGCTGAAATCTTGCCCAGGCTCTGGTGATCACCGTATGTGCACACCAAGGGCTTCACCACCCTGACGATGGGTAGCCGCTTGTTCCACCATCCCTACAACCCACCACATTTCTGCTTCAGGCAAACGTCTTCTTACATTTGCATTCGTCATATTCAGTCATTAAATCACAAGGGTTTGTGTTGAAATGAAGACTGAATACCCTACACATCTCATGTACATGTATACAGTACACGAAAACATCATGGAAATCAAGGGGTACATGCTTTCCCTGACTGTCACGAAAAGTCTGCCTGTCAAGAGAGCTAATGTAAACACTGGGGACCATCTCAATACATTCCTCAATCATATCCACCATAAATATCGCAAATGCGCCACAAGAAAATTCCACAATGATGTGTCAAATATGTGGTGCCTAGCAAACTTTGAGTAGTATATAACTGTTCGTGTGGTTTTCGCAATCTTCTTGATAATCGTTGTAAGCACATCTAAAGATAGTTTCCACTGGATCAGCAGAATTAATCATTGCTTCTTCTTCAGATTTCTCTCCTTCTTCTAATATTTCAGGTTGTTCTGGCTCTTTGGTTTCCGAGTCTTCCATTGGTGAATAGGTTTGTTGTGAATAGTGTCAATACATTTGCAATTGTGTCTGCTCTCTTCGATAATCGAACAAAGCTCTCAGGCCGCCGGTGAAATTCTGTGAGGGATTCAACGCGGTTGTGGGCTGTTTGTCTACCCATTTTATTAAAATTATTGATTTAATGTGATGCTCCTTCGCTCACAGAGATATACAGATGTTCTTTCGTGCTTCAGTTGTATATAATCCAATCAACAGTTATTTAATTCACCTTTAAACCATCAAGATATAAACACAGTTAGTGGAACTATTTAACGCAACCACAATACCACGGATGTCATGAGTATTCATTCCTAATGGTAATGTCTTCAAACTTCGGACAAATCAGGTCTCGACTGAGCAACATTTTTAGCGTTGATTCAAAGAAAATGCATGTTTATGGTATTTTTAGATTCAATAGTCTGGAATATATCAGTTGGACAGAAAAGCGAACCTTACGTGAATGCAATCATAAGCGATGAAACATTCAAGGGCAAAGACTGGTTCTAGGTCACGGCAGCATCGAATTCCACACAGAATTGGACTGATCGTCCCTTGAGTTCCAATGTGTTCTATGTGCCAGCAGGCACATAGAACACTTTGGAACTCAAGGAACGTGGTAGCCTGAGAGCTTGGTTCGAAACGTGAAGAGAATGTTGTGGTGTGCTTGTTCCCTTTAGGGGATTTCTTCTTTATCTTTGGGTTAACCTACTTCAAATGAATATTCTGTCATAATGTCCTTTACTCCAGGGCAAATGCCTGGAATTCTTAAGGCATAGTCCTGTTCTTCTGGGAGACATTTAGCAGTCTTTTTATTTTCTTGTGAGTTGATTCCTTGCGCAATTTTACCATTTATACCAACGTATTAAGGTGTCAAGCAGTGACAAGTTTTAGCATCTCCCCTAAAATCTCCTTTCTGTCTGGTCCGTCTTGCCTAATGTTTGGATAATTTATTTGGCGATCTTCCGGATTTTACATCTAACCTTTCTCGGATTTCAATGAATCAAATTGTAAGTTGGCGTCTTCATCGTGGTCCTCGCTTCACGTAGGTCTGTTTGGGCTAGATATCGCAACACATTTCTATTTCTTTTCAGTTTTCTATTGCAGTGTCATTTTGTAAGTAACTTTTCTCTTCGTTTTCTCGTGTGTTCTAGAACAGACTTCTTGTTCGTGTCTCTTCATGTTAGTTAATAATTTCCACCACAGTACTCGCAACAATGGACTTTCATGTCTACTATTTGACTGTTAAAACTGAGTTGGGCGTTTCATGTCGTATACATCTCTTTATACTTTCGTTGTCCCTGTCTAAGACAGGCGTTACGAATGACGAGAGAAAATCACTCAGGTGCTATTAAGGCAATTGCTCGAAGGACCAAACGGTGGAAGCCGTAGACTAGTATCCCCTGACAGATATTCTCCAATAGTAGACAACCCTGTTGTAAATGTCATTAAATTCCCAGACAAGTCGAAGTGTGAGTGCGTACCGATCATTGCTCGAATGACTCTTCAGTCGAGTCGTCGCTCTTCAGAGAAATTGCTCTCGTCGCTGTTTAGTCCACAGCTGTAGTAGTAGTCAACCGAACAACCAGTAGTGTTAGTACACTTGTATACAAGGGGTGGCAAGGCTGGTAGCAGGGCAGTGGTCGAAGACAGTAGTCCTGAGGCAAGAGAATGCAGCTTACAGAATCCATTTCAGACAATCTTTTTCTAGGATACGTTCGAGGTTATAGAATCATTTTTTCCGAAGTGTGTAGAAGAATCATACGAAGAGTCACGCTTTCGAGGAGTTGCTCGACATCTCATTTGCTAGATAAGATTCGACTGTGCAGAACACTCCCTCCGAACACATCTTAACCATATTAAATGTCACTCGAACCCACAATAACCAACAATGTGCTCGTTTAGGAACCAAGACGGCGGCTTCCAGTAAACAAAACAGGCGACAGAAACATACAACCCACGTGGCACTAGCAGGCAGAGAGGTATGACGTAAGTCCCTAGGTCATCCACTACCATTTCCAGACTTGGGCTAATCTCTTCCTGATATTCTACTCTGATACTTTCTTGTGGCTGCAATGAACTAAATATTTCCGAATTAGATTACAGTCGACGATAAATTTCCGAAAACCCAACTGTTCGATATAATCAATTATTATACGCCTTAGACTATTCTCGGTCAGTCAGATCCAAGATTTGTGTGCCTTAATTGTGAACCTTTTTTCGGACGTTAATTTTAAGCGTCACTTAAACGTCAACACCAAAAGCAAACCAATGAAGACGGAAGCGAGGCTTTTGGGACCACATGGACAGTGTGGGATCGTTCGACCCCTTTCACTCCCTTTTGGATGTGAATGGAAACGCCATGTCAGCAGAAAGCCGACGTGCCACATAAGCCGCGGAGACACAGTTCGCCACCAACAAGGATAACCTTTTTGTATCTTCTATTCTTCTTATTTCACCCGTTGCCAAAGTGGGTATACGCTGCGGTCGGACCACATAGACGTTTATTTCAAAGTATAGCTAAAATGCGACACTCCCTTCACCGCACAGGCCCATAATCTCAATTGATCCCGGCCAGGCATAGAGAGATATCTTCGATTCTCTACCAAGTGGTAACCTATAAGGAATTCCTTAACAGTTATTCTTAGAGAAAGAGAAGAGAAGAAAAGAACTCAAACAGTAACGCCCCTCGGACTCACAATCTTCTCCAAACAAAGTCTTTAAATACTGAGTAAATACTCGGAAATAGTACGCTCAAAATGTCGACACCAACCTGATACCAATTCAACATATGAAAAATACAACCATTTTTGTTCACTGAAAAAAATGTAGCTGAATTGTCAGTGTTTAATGCCTAACATTTTAGCTCACGAGACGCACATAGCGCTTCCCATGCAAATCTCAACACAAATTTCAAACGTAGCTTATCCCTCACCACTGGGACGAGCTCGTCATTGTGACATCTCGGGAAATTTTCAGAATTCCAACTGAAAGGGACTGGAGTAGCCGTAGTGTTCCTGGTTATCCCCTTTCGTGAACTCTTCCTCTCGCAGCTTCGAATCTCGGACCATATGTTCCACATCGTAAGACCAGGAGCCGCCAATACTATAATATTAAAAAAAGTAGGGGATATCCAAACTGATGTTGATATTTTCTGAAAATGGTATTGGATACACGTGATTGGATACATCAATATGTTACCAAGTTTAGTGTAGATCATGAATGTCACCGGCTCACGAAAACTCCGTGCAGGCTTTAGCATTACGTAACCGCCATCAAAGTGCCTCAGAAATTGGACAGCAGCTGCACCGAGCGACAGATGTGCGAATCAGTGGTCAGACTATCCGCAATCGCCTACAGAGCTGGAATTTGTACGATCGACGACCTCGAATAATTCTACGTTGACTGAATATCACATCGCAGCAAGGCGTAGTTGGTGTGAAGCACGACAGCGCTGGGACAATCGTCGATGGAGTAACGTCATATTTTCTTATGAATCGAGGGTTACTCTCGACTTCCACGACAAGCGAAACAGATTGTGGCGATGGCGGAACGAACGATACCATGACGTTACGTTAGGCAGCACGGTCGTTTTGGTGGTGGATCGGTTATAGTGTGGGGACTCATAACCATGACAAGCAGGACAGCATTACATGTCACCCGGGGGGGGGGGCGTGTCACAGGGCAGTGCTACCGTGACAACATGTTAGCTGCTCATGTGGTGCCATCTGCGCGACGTCACGGCCGTCGATTCATTTTCCAAGATGACAATGCAAGAGCACACAGGGCCCGTGTCGCTACAGAGTTCCCCCAGGAGCAGAATATCACTACATTGCCTTGGCAAGCACTAAGTCCAGACCTTTCACCAATCGAGCGCGTCTGGGATATACTTGGCAGGCGCCTATGACAACGCCAACAGCTCCTACCAATGTCTGGGAACTCGCCGCTGCACTGCAGGGAGAATGGAATAACATCAGTCAAGCTGATATTGGACGTTGGGTGAGGAGTATGCCACGTCGGATCCGCGCTTGTCTCGCGAACCGAGAAGGATTTACACTGTATTAAGGTCTTGGACTGAATGTGGTAAATTATCTGACTGATCTCCCACGTCTTCTACAGGTCAGTGCATGGAATGTGTGCATGTCAGACACCCGACTATCGCTAAAATCTTTTACCAGATGTCACAGTGCAATGCCTTAACTGTCCTTTTGATGAAAACATAAATATATTTCTTCATATATCACTTTTATCAAGAATCCCCTACTTTTTTTTAATATAAAACTTTACAATTGTATTTTCTAGAATTATATTTTCTACCTATTGATATAACTGTCTAAAATGAATGATTAGCATTTTAAAAGATACGGTAATTTGCCAACTGGCAAATTGCCACATCTTTGAAAATGCTATTGGTTCATTTCAACCCATATAAAGTTATAACTAGAAAATACAATTCTAGAAAACTTTAAAAAGTTTTATGCAGTGACGGAAAAAAGAAACGCAAGTTCAGTTTTGGTAATATAACTTTTTTATCCGTAGACCAAATGTAGTAAAATTCGACACATAGCTACTTCCGTATACTGTCAAAAGAGACTTTGGTTAAAATTCAGTCAGCCATGACCATGTGCGACGCTGCATGCTTTCAACAGATTTTTCGACAAAGCGTGCATCCGGAGCGCTCCCACGTGCTATGGGCTTGAAAACCATACCAAATCGAAGTTTTGAACAGTACACGTCGATTGCACAACATTTCAGTTCAACTCAATTGAAAAGCAAAATGCTGCGAATGTCCGAAGTTGTAGGGGTAGGGATATTGCTCTAATTATGCAGGAACAATCGCAAAGTCTCGTCGCCTAGCTATTTGGGGCCCATGAGTCAACGATAGCTCATGTATTTGGGGGTCTGAGAGCGACGGGAAGATTAGCTGACCGTCCCAGGAGCGGACGTACGCGCGTTACGTCGCCATGTCAAGATAGAAATATACGCCTCTCACACCTCCGTAACCGATTTCTGACGGACACGGGGACGGAGATGGAGACGGAGACGGCGAGTCAGGTTGCAGGCACTCATGGTCGCCGAGTGTGTCCAAAAACAGTTAGGAATCGGTTGCATGAGTTCAATTTAAGGCCACGACGTCCCTACGTTGGTCCGCAATTTACACCCAGGTGACGTCAACATCGACTGCAATGGCTGCAGACACATGCAGCAAAGAGGTTCCACTTGGTCCTCTGGAGGCGTGTGTTATTCACTGACAGGTCTCGGTTCACGCTTTACAGATCAGATGGACGACAACGTTGGACGACATGTCTGGAATGAGTTGTAGCTTGCAATTTCAGCCCGTCCAGTCCAACGTCGAAGTGAGCGATATTCTGACGTGTGCGTTGAGGAAAACGACAGATTCGGGGGAGGGTCTGTTATGGTTTGGGAAGATTTCGCATGGCGTGAAAACACCTCTCGTGGTCCTCCAGGCAATCTTACCGCCGCAAGATATCGGGATCAGGTCCTCATGCCTCACGTCCTTTTAAACATGCATGTAACCTTATGTTGCAGCGGGATAACGCGAGGCCGCATGTTGCTAGGGTTTGTCGTGATTTCCTCAGCCAAAACACTGTCCCAGTTCTCGATTGGCCACCCTACAGTCCGGATTTGTCGACGATCGAGCATTTGTGGGACGAGCTGGATATGAGGGTCAGAAAACGCGTCAAGGTCCCAAACAACGTCGCTCAGCTCACGCAGACCCTTCTTCAGAAGTGGAATAACATCCTACATAGGGCCATAAACAATTTGATGGGGTCAATGGTAAGGAGAGCAGCGACTGAAGCCCGGGGTGGGCACATCCGCTATTTATTTTGATTGGGAAATGGTATAGGGTACCCACATTTGAACGTTATCCATACAAGCGCCGTCTATGTTAAGACAACAAAACTCGTCGAAATTTTATCAGTAATGAAGAAATAACATCAAAATCCAAACATTGAAATAATCATCCATAACACACTTGAAATATTTACTGTAAGTTTTAAGGGGGCATGCCCCCTAACACCCCCCCCCCCCCCCCACCCAACACCCCCCCCCCCCCCGCCCCAACTCTTGCTACACCACTAGTCACAACTATAGTCGGTCAACGAAATAGGCGGTTGTGGTTCCCAATTCGGGCAGTTTGTAACCTCAGCATGAGCAGTGAGGAGTACGGTGCTTGTTAAATAAGAAGTTGCGTTACGAGAACTAAATGCATATTTTATATAAAACATTCTGGAGTTTTGTAACTACCACCTCGCCTGGCTAATATTCTAGTTATATTATCAAGGCCTGCCTTTGTCGAAAGCATGCCTTGGTGATGCAATTGGAACATTTTTCAATAGGGACTTGAATCATTATAGTTGGGACAAATCGGGTTGAACCCCCGACCCCCCCCCCCCCCCCCACCCCACTCCCACCTCCTCTACTGGGCATCTTCGCGCCAATGAGTTTTTAAAGAGTTCTTTTCCTTAGCTGATTCAAGAATCTGACTGATAGACTGATATCTACTGAAACTGAATCATGTAACATGAATGTGGTTTTTTTTTTCCTTTACAAGATGAATTAATGTGTCAGTTATTCACATAACTCGAAAGTTCATTTCGGTAAATTGTCGTTTCGCTTCCTGAGCGGCTTGAACATACTCTCGTGCAAATTACACATAACTTATTCGTCGTTATATGAAAATCCAGATGTCTGGCAGATTCTGGACTCCGGAGGGAGGATACTTTCATGGCATTTAATGTCTTTCATTATAGCGAAACACAAACATTTCTTGCCCTTCCCGGTGTGTGACCTATACATGACATACGGGTCTGGGATGTGAAGAAATGATAAATCGTCCCAAATATGTGTAAATGAGCTCCTTGGTCAGACAGCTTGAAAAAAATACGTGGGTTTCCTTTGAGAACGCTTGCGTAATAAAAACGCTACGCGGCGTTTAGTTGGCGAATACAGTGAAAGATGAGACTCAGCGGGAAGAACATTAGGTTCAGTTCCACAACATTGAATATCTTACGTTCTATGAGAATTTCACGGAACAGAAGACTCCAAGTGCAAACCGTATTTTACAAGATACTGTCTGCTGACATAAAAAAATCGGTTGTCATAATGATCTCCCATCTATCAAAATGACCGCAGACGATCATGGGTGGATTCACAGGGGAGCACCCGGCACTCGCCCTTCTTGTTTTTTTTTTTGTTTTTTTTTGTGTTTTTTTGTATTTCCTGGATTATTTTTACAAGCACGGGTACCACGGGGCGCGATGTCATCGGTGATACAATATGGACAAAAGGTAGTGGATGTCCATGTTGTATCGCCGATAATACCGTACCCCATGCTTACAGTTGTGCATGAGGTACGGTATTATAGTGAGCCGATATAATATGGCTCCGTCTCTTCAACATTTGAATGCTGGAATATCTTGGTTGGAAAATATTGAGGCAATGTGCAAAAAAGCCAGCGGAGGGCCACATTGGACTTCCTTGTTCCAACATTTTCCCACGAGACCCCTCTCCTGGTCCCCTCTGACAAAAGTGGGATATCCCAGCCCGTGCTCGCTACAAACTACGATCGTCGAGTTATGCCTTCCATCATGACCCTTGATTGAAATGTGACGCCCTTTCAAACCACAAATCACGAGTAACCGCTTCACTTTAAGCAAGTAATCATTTTATTATGCATTAATCATTGCAATGGTTATTCATTATAGAGAGAAAATGGACGACAAAATATACTACTCAAAGTTTGCAAAGCACCAAATATTTGACACATCATTGTGAAATTTGCTTGTGACATATTTGCAATATGTTTGGTGGATATGATTGAGGAATGTATTGAGATGGTCCCCAGTGTTTACAATAGCTCTCTTGACAGGCAGATGTTTCGTGACAGTCACGGAAAGCATGTACCCCTTGATTTTCATGATGTTTTCGTGTACTGTCTACATGTACATAAGATGTGTAGGGTATTCAGTCTTCACTTCAACACAAACCCTTGTGATTTAATGACTGAATATGGCAAATGCAAATGTAAGAAGACATTGGTCTGAAGCAAAAATGTGGCGGGCTGTAGGGATGGTGGAGCAAGGGGCTACCCATCGTCAGGTTGGTGAAGCCCACGGTGTGAACCACATGGTGATTACCAGAGCCTGGGCAAGATTTCTGCAGTATGGCACACCTGTAAGACGGCATCGTGGCCTAGACAGGGCACAATCTGCTGCTGAAGACCGGTGTTTGATCATTCAGGCCCGTCGGAACCGCTTTGCCACAGCAACCCAGCTTCGCAGTGACCTTCAGAATGCATCCGGGCTAAATGTTTCGACGCAGTCTATCCGGGCAAGCTTGCACGAAAGTGGCCTACGATCGACAAAACCGTGTATTCGCATTCCGCTGTCCCCGAAGCACCGCAAGGCACGATATGAATGGGTCATGGGCCACGTTGGATGGACCAGAGAAGATTGGCGGCCTGTCCTTTTCACAGATGAGACAAGGTACTGCCTAGACCACACGGCCACACAGATTGGCGATTTAGGGTATGCAGAAGACCAGGAGAGCGATTCCATACAGCCAACATTGCTGAGCATGACCGCTATGGTGGCGGGTCAGTCATGGTCTGGGGCGACATCAGCAGGGATAGACGTACAGAGCTCTGTGTCCTTGACCGTGGTACATTGACTGCATAATGGTATGAGATCCTGGATGTCCACGTCAGATTGTATGCAGGTGTAATGGGTGATAGATTCATTCTGAAGGACGATAATGCCCGTCCTCATTTTGCCCATGCTGTCGGGGAGTACCGACAGAGGGAGGGGATTGAGCGTATGGACTGGCCAACAAGATCCCCTCACCTCAGTCCAATCGAACATGTCTGGAATGAGTTGTAGCTTGCAATTTCAGCCCGTCCAGTCCAGTCCAGCCAAGAAGTGTCCAGGAGCTTTGTGCCATGCTGGTCTAAGAATGGAACAACATCCCACAAAGGACCACTAGGAACCTGATTGGGAGCATGAGAAGGCGTTGTCAACCTGTAATTAACAGTAATGGGTCTCAAACTCGATATTGAACCCATACCAGTTCGCTCCGTCAACTTTTTTGGCAAATTGAAAAATTTCCTCTTTTACCAATAATATCCATTTTCCATGGTTATCGTAATCAAAAGCTAAAAAATAATGGCAAACATAAACAAAATCTTAATTTCTGTACTCAGATCATTAAAGATATAATTAAATAAAAAATATGTAACCTTTCCATTACAATATTTCAACTAAAACGTAAAACAGTAAAACAGGCAGTTGGATACACTTGGTGCTTAGCAAACTTTGAGTTGTATATATGCGATGGACGGTTTGTTAGTCAATACGGCGTCAGTTAATTCCATATTGGGTGAGATTTCTCGCCCAATATGGCATTTAATGAAGACATATATACCATATTTCAAACTTTAAAACTATGAATATTGGTCTCAAACTGGTTCATAAGACACTGCATCTGCCAATTGAAGGCCATGTAACTTGTTGTATTACCTAAATTAACCCTTTACCAAATAAGTATAGGAGACGACTCATGCCAACAAAAATATATTCTTAAACAACTAAACATTTTCATTCTTCGCTTAATAAAATCGCTTAGGCCTAAGCAAATTAACAATCTGTCCCCCCCCCCCCCCCCCGCAAGGTCCTTTTGGCTGCCGCATACTCTCTTTTTATAATCAATGCAAACTTAAACAAATAAATATTAAATGGTTTATGTCTGATATTTTATCCAACTTAATGAAATTGATCAATTTGTCCCTTGAGAGCAACAAGGCTTTGCAGTGCTTTAACATTGCAAAGCCTTCTTGCACTCAAGGGACGAAATACACTGCCATCAATGCTTTTCTGTACAAAAATGGCCTCAGAAACAGAAGATCTACTTTGTGGGGTCTTATGACATATCATTGTACCGAGGCAACGAACTCGTTCCAGTGAGGTGTCATGGAGTAAGTTTTGGGGGCAAATACTGAAAACTTAAATTTTTAAGGATGATTTTCTGTGAATAGAGGCATCTGGTTTTGGCATATACAGGGTTAAAATTATGAAAATTATAAAGGTTAAAATTATCCAAATTATAACGCGATGTGAAAACACCCGGGCAAAATTAACCCTTTACCTTTATGAATCGGTCGCATCCACCGCGTAATTTACAAACTGAACCGTTGAAAAAAATCGAAAATTTTCAGCTATACCATTTAATGTGACCCTTCAGTGGAACAAACTCATCGAGCTCGTTCTAATGAAGTGGTGACATGAAATGGTTTAGTGGAATGTTTTTTTTTTAAATTTGACAAAATAATTAAAATAACAAATTTTGATATCTTGTGCATTGATTAAAGACAAAACGCACTTTTGAATACCAATACCGGTAATCATTCACAGGACCTCGGGACGAAGCCAGTGGGGTACAAGAGGGGCGAAACGCCCCCCCCCCCCCCCACCCCATTACAGTCTCAGCAGGAAATTTTCAATAGCTGCCGGGACAAAATAGCTGACTGACAAAGCCTAGTCGTACAGATGTCCATTTCTGACAGATTCTCTCAATCATTCTCGATATTCTGAATATTGCCGAAATATCGAGAGAATCTGTCGGAAATGAACATGGAACATTATTTTCCTCTTCTGCATAACAGTCTAGCTACAACACACCAGATTCCTCGTTCATTCTCAGAGGCGCCGAAAAACCACCTTATCTCAACCATGCCCTATTGAGCTGCTAGAAAAGCCGGATATCAAAATCCAAGATACTCTAGAATCGTTATCAGAAGCTTCTCTTTAACAAAAGTTTCTCCGGGGAGGTCCACCGAACCCCCACCAATGGGAGGGAGCTACGCACCTAGGTGGAGGAGAGTATGGGAGGGGATCGCCCCTGAGGAGGCGATCCCCTCCCATACTCTCCCCCATCTCGGCGCTAAGCACCTCGGGTATGCCTTCGGCATGCAGCTGCTACTTCGCACCCCTATGTCGGGTGATTTTAAATCTCCTAGCCCCAGGCCTGACTGCACCGTAACTATCTTCAGATAATTTTTCTTTTTTGGGGAAGGCATGTTTTCCCGACAATGACACGACTTTACCCAACGGTTCTTGTGTACCATACTCATGCTTATGTGTCCCGGCGAGCTTTTAAGATGCAGGGTCAACTACCAGTGAGATTAGTTTGACAATCGGCAATGTTGTGGTGAAAACTGTAGGTAACTATCACGTTTTATATCCCGACATTGCCGATTGCCATGGCCAAAGGTTGACACTAGTCCGACTCACATATCACCAACCCAGAAACCACCTTTGACAGTTTTATGCCTGTGCGTGGGTCTCTGAATATGCCTACTATCTGGGATCCTTACTCTGGACTACTACTGCCCGACGAGATAAACATTTTAGGGGGTTGTCACCCTCCGTCCGTGGGGTGAATTTATGCTTCTGATGACCTATGATTGTGTGACTTTAGATATTATGAGGTCTAAGAGCAAGATAAAGTTACATAAATTACATGATAAGGTCAAACGCCTTGGGTTTTGATACTGTCCCCTGCCTTTTACATAAATAATGTGATAACATTATACAGGAATAATGTGATAACATTATTCTATAAAGACTTTTCTATAGTTTTGTTTTAGAAATCGTAAAATTATGTTATTTATTATTTATTTATTTATTGGTGTTTAAGGTCACATACTTATGCACAATGGCTAATCGTGACCGTGACAGTTTTACGGGTGGAGGAAGCCGGAGTACCCGGAGAGAACCACCGAGCAACGACGAGCAGCTGTCAGCTCTCCAACATCGTAACTCTGAACTCTGCACCGCAGCACAGGCAGGGTTAGATTGGTTGAAGACATGCGCACCATCGACGTGCAGTACGCCTCAGTACACAGCGTCATCGTGCCCCCATGTAGGCAATCGGGGTGAAGTGTCTTGACCGAGGACACAACGCGGTTGCCGCAAAAATTATGTTATAAAGCAATTTTAGGAAAATAATTGTTAAATTATGTTATAAAGCAATTATAGGAAAATAATTGTAACTTTGAAAACTCGACGAATACAATAAACTTAAAAAATGTTTATAGCTGCTAGAGCACAAATTAATAATCTTTCCGAATAAATATATTATCTCTTTGTGCAGTGTTTTATTTCTGTCAAAACGATGCGCGTAAAGAAATAGGGCACCTAACATTATTAAATATTTTGTTTGCGACATGAAAGTTTTGTTACACAGTTGTTCAAGACAGAGATGGTGCTGATGGTGGGGGTCGACGGGGTCTATCCCCTTGTCGAGGAAACTGCCTCCTAAATCTATTGTAGGTTTATCGGGAAGCATGTCTGGGAAATCCTGGCGCCACCATTGGTTCATGTCAAGTCTTAAAAAGTATATGTTATTTTCTTCATACGAATATCTTTTATTGATGAACAACTTGTTCGCTAATCGCTGAAAAAGGTTACGCTGCATGCGTGCATTCTGGGCTCAGGCATAGGCAAGGATTTTGAAGTTAAAAGATGGGAATAAAATGAAAATGTTTCATCCAATTCAAGACAGCAACATCACTTTGCCTGCTTCAGTAGTTGGCGATGTGAGACTGCGCCCCGCCGGGGCGTCACGAAGATGTCAGACTGAGTGGTCTTAAACCTGATTTATCTCAACTGTGATGCCTGAAGTTCCAACTGATCAAATACTCCAACTATATCACCAACGCATGCCGTCGTTGAAGACATGCCTTGATGATGTAGTTGGAATATTATAGGGATTATAGTTAAAAAAACCCCTCAAGACTCTTCTTTGAAATTAATTTTTGGATTTGTAAAATATATATGGTATAGTCGTGACGCAACTTCTTACTTAATTAGCACTTGTAATCCAATTTGGTCATGCTAGGTCAGCCCGGATCGGGAACTACAGACCTCGATTTGTATGATCGACTGCGTGTGTGACAAAAGTCCAAGTATCAAATCTACTCTCGTACGAAAGAACATGATTACAAGCAAGATCGTATCGATATCCATGTCTCCAATTCAGATAAAAAATGTCCACGTTGAAAAAATATTTGGGAAGGGATGGGGGGGGGGGGGGTATTGTCACATACACACTCTACCCCCCCCCCCCCCCCCTTCGTGACGGTTCTGTGTCCCACACCAGGCCGACCTGTTACAGCTAGGTATGCGTGGTGTAACGTAGAAAGTGGAGGAGCGTCCTATTGGCCAGTGTGACCGAAAGCCAGGGGTCCCCACCCCAGAGGGGTTCTATTCAATGAATGTTATTTTTGTTACGGTTATTATTCTATTGACATACAGCGAGTGTATCTGTGCGTCAATAAATAATAAAGAGAAATATCACTGAAGATGATTAATACTCCCACTTCTGGCTTACTAGAATGCACCTCTGAATGTTGAGCTTGAAAAACCAATAATAAAAATAAATCTAAAGTTTGTGGGAGATAATCTGGTTAAAATTGTCGCAGATCAAACATTTTGGAATATGCATTAGTCATAATGTTTGAGTTCATGGGAGATAGCCTAGTTAAAATAGTTGCAGATCAAACATTGTAGAATATGAGCATGTCCACTTGTTAGTTATAATGTTTGATCCAACTTGGTTCACAAATGAAGGAAGAGTTACAGACACAACTAGACTTTATGATTCTGGAGAATCATGGCTTTTCCCGATTAGATTCCATGATTTGTCATGACCCCACAGTGCCTGATGAATTGTTTTTAACTGTCTCACTGAAGTTCTTTCATTGATGTTATGAGAAAGGTGAGTATAGTCGTCTCAAATGACTCGGTTTGGGTTTGGTAAAAAAAATGTTTAGGTAAAACCCATCATTAACGGTAGAATGGGTTAATATCAATATCAATGTTTCCCTATCAGTTTTGCGTCCGGTAAAAGAAGTTACGTTTCTCGGTGGCATTTCCTTTTGATGTTGCTGGTGTCCAAAAACAGACTATTTCTTCATTTTTTTTACATTTAGCAGCCCATTGAGAGTTAACAAATGCCTACCAGAATAATTTATCCATGCAATTGGTCATATGACACCAAGACCTATCAATGGCCATTTTCTCTTGAAAACCCCACAAAATGTTTGTAAAGAAATCCAGGGAAAACGATTTTTAAGCTTTTGATGGGTATCCCTGTTAACCTCCCCTCAGGGGTTAACGCTTGGTTTTTTGAATACCTTTATTACTTACAAAAATGGTCCTCTGTGAATTCCACTTCCAACAAAGGAGACTATGTTTATCTCTCATGTATACATTGGGTGCTGTGTGTGTCTGAAAACAGCCCCATGTTAACAAAATTACGATGCTTGGCAGCTTGTAGATGGTTAATAAACGCTCACCGGAGTATTTTGTCCATGCAACTTGTAATGTCACATAAAGACCTACGAATAGTCCATTTGTCTTGACACCCAACAAGTTACCGTTAGGGAAGTTCACAGAAAATGGGAATTTAAAGCTTTCAAGGGATATCTCTCTTTAGCCTGCCCAAAATGGGTTAAGACGTCGACTTTTGAATACCCTTACTACTTATAAAAATGTTTCCGACTAAACTGTGCGCTCGATAAAAGGAGGCACTTTTCTTTGTGGTGTACCCTTTGGGTGCTGTTGGTGTGCAAAACAGCCCATTATATCACAATTTTGACCTTCAGCAGTCCGGGGAGGGTTAACTAATGCTGACCGGAATATTTTGTTCATGCAACTTGTAATGTCACACCAAGACCTGCAAATAGCCGATTTTTTCTTGAAAACCTACAAGATGTTGTTAGAGAAATCCACAGAAAACGGGTATTTTAAGATTTTAATGGGTATCTCTCTTTAACCAGCCCAAAATGGGTTAAGACATCAAATTTTGAATACCCTTACCACTTTCAAAAATATTTTCCGATCAATTTTGCATCCGATAAATGAAGGCCCCTTTCTCTGCGGTATACCGTTTGGGTGCTGTTGGTGTCTAAAAACAGCCCACTTTATCACAATTTTTACGTTTAGCAGCTCGGGGAGGGTTAACTAATGCTGACCGGAATATTTTATCCACGCAACTTGTAATGTCACACCAAGACCTGAGAGTGACCAATTTTTCTTGAAAATCTACAAGACTCGTTTAGAGAAATCCACGGAAAACATGAAGTTTTGAGCTTTTTGGGGGTATTGCTGTTTAACCAGCCCAAAACGGGTTAACACTTGGTTTTTTGAACACCCTTATTACTTCACCCTCCGTGAATTCCACTTCCAATAAAGGAAGTTATGTTTATCTTTCGTGTATCATTTGGGTGCTGTGGGGGCCCGAAAACAGCCCATTTCATCAATTTTTTTATGTTTGGCAGCCTGTGGAGGGTTACCATATGCATCGCCTAATATGTCATGTGTATCAATGGTCGTGTCACAGGCAGTTCTAGCAATGATGAATGTTTAAAAAAAATCTACAAGACGTGTTTCGAGAAAGTGCCGATAAACCCCCAAATTTGGCAGTTTTTTTGCCAATTCTGACGAAATAAGGGTTAAATCGAAAATTCCGCCTCGATACATTTTTAGATTTTGTGTCTCTCTAAGTGTGCAAAATTTTGTGAAAATCGGTTTGAAAATGGCTTCTGAATCGTACGGACAAAGTGTGTGGAAAAAAAAAAAAATAAAAAAAAAACCCCCAAAAATAATAATCCGTACAAAAACAATAGTCTTTTCCAGAGGAAAAAGCCTACAAATCTCATATACAAATCTATGTAAATCTTTTAAGTTGAAGGGGAGATAACCTGGTAAAAATTATTTCAGATCGAAAATTTGGAAATATGCGTATGTTCACTCATTAGTCGCCATGTTTAAGAAGTTTCAACGAAATCGGTTCAGTAATGTAGGAGGAGTTGCGAACACAAGAATCTTATTTGAAAATCCATAATAAATCTAAGTTCAAGGGAGATAACCTGGTTAAAACTGTCATTAGTCATAATGTTTGAGACGTTTGATCGAAACCGGTTAGAAAACAGGAATGCATGCACAAAAATCTCATATACAAATCTATATTAAATCTTCTAAGTTGAAAGGGAGATAACCTGGTAAAAATCATCACAGATGGAAAATTTGGAAATATGCGCATGTTCACTCATCAGTCGCCATGTTTAAGAAGTTTCATCGAAATCGGTCCAATAATGTAGGAGGAGTTGCGCACACAAAATCTCATTTGAAAATCAAAAAAAAAATCTAAGTTCAGGGGAGATAACCTGGTTAAAACTGTCACAGATGAAAAAAATTAGAATATGCGCATGAAAACTTGCTGGTCAAAATGTTTGAGACGTTTGAACAAAATCGGTTATAAAATATAAGAGTAGTTGCATACACAAAAATGTTTGGACGGACGGACGGACGTTGCGTCGATAATATAGCTCCCACTTCTCCGAAGTTGGGGTACAATGAATGGTTTGCTTATTCACTTTTCCCACCGCTCACCAATTAACTGCCCATTTGTCAGAGACAACTGATGCAACGCCAATTATACACTGAGGCAAAAAAGAAAGTATAATAGAAACAAATGTGAAAAAATAGCATAAAGGATGAAATATAATAGTTCTAATGTTGCATGTTTATGGACAAGAAGTCGTGCAAAGAGTTTAATAGCATGTTGTCGTTTTGTCCACTCAACCGTATACAATTTTGCTACGGATTTCGAAATAGCACGTGCTACCCGAGAATGTCAAATTGAATGGGTGACCGACGATTTTCTTTGTGCTGTGTTGTGCTAGAGAGCCTGGGTTATTGACAAAACACGCTAGTTGTTGTCTTCCGACATTTTAAATAAAGACAAGGTTAACCGAAAATCAGGGGTTGCGTGCCATTGGTATGCATGAGGCCGGGATACCTCCAGATGAGCTCGCTGCTGAGTTCGGAGTCATTGCGGCCACTATTTACCGTCTCATTGGAAGGTATAGAACCACTGGATCTACTGCCGACCGATCGCGTTCAGGTCGACCAAGAGTTACGACCCCTGCACAAGACCGACACATCAGGACGTCTCACTTGCGGGATCGTTTCTGTCCGGCGACGAGGACAGCAGCAATTACTCCCGGTAGAAGTAACAATACAATCAGTGCACAAACTGTCCGCAACAGGCTCGCTGAGCACGGCATCCGAAGTAGGCGTCCATACCACCGACCAATCCTTATCCGGCTTCATTGTACCGTCAGAATGGAATGGGTACGTCATCATGTTCGCTGGAGACAGCGGCGTTAGAGCACAGTTCTTTTTAGTGATGAATCACGATTTTGTCTACGTCGCGCCGATGGTAGGGCAAGAGTGTATCGCCGACGAGGAGAACGGTTTTCTGATGCTTGCGTGCGGGAATGCGACCGTTTCGACGGGGGTAGTGTAATGGTTTGGGCAGGAATTTCCTTGTACCATCGAACGCAGTTGATTTTTATCGATGGTAATCTGAATGGACAGCGATATAGGGACGAAATTATTAACGCTGTTGTTGTCCCGTTGTTCAACGCTAACGTCGGATTACAGCTATTCCAGCAAGACAATGCCCGATGTCACATGGCGCGTATCTGTCGTGACTTTCTTGAGGAGTAGAGCATCGAACTTCTTCCCTGGCCCCCACTTTCGCCAGATTTGTCGCCGATCGTGCATCTGTGGGATCAATTGGGCCGTCGGGTACGACTTCATGATTTTCAGACGTTAGGCGATTTACGTGATGTTCTAAGGCAGGAGTTGAACGCAATACCACAGGGGGCATCCAGAGACTTATCAGGTCCATGCGCTGTCGATGTCTTGCCATCCAAGAGGCAAACGGTGGACATAATAATAATAATAATATACACATTTACATAGCGCCAAAATTATAGTTCAGAAGATATAGAACCATATTCTAAGGCGATGTACATGTTACTGAGCTCATGCAAATATACAAACGGAATATATACAGTATCTTACAGTCAAGAATATCACTTATAGGCTTTTTGAAACAGGTATGTTTTGAGATTTTTCTTGAAAAGGTTGACATTTGACAGTCGTTTTTGGTGTTCTGATAAATTATTCCACAAGTGAGGGCCAGCAAATGAGAATGACCTATCTCCAAATGTCTTACACCTATGTTTTAGAACATGTAGCAGCATTTTACCATCGGACCTCAGGTTGTATTGACACACATTCTTGGCATTAAGGAGTTCTTCTAAGTAGGCTGGTGACATGTTGTTTTGTGTCTTAAAAACTAATAATAAAGTTTTGAAAATTATTCTGTACTTGACTGGCAGCCAGTGCATATCCCTCAGAACAGGAGTGATGTGTTGAGATCGTGATATCCTACATATCACTCGGGATGATGCATTTAGTACCATCTGCAGGCGAGAGTACTGATATTGTGGAAGGTTGAACAGTAAGGCATTACAATAATCCAAATGTGAAGTTACAAAGGCATGAACTAGGGTTTTTGTTGAGTCTTTGGTGAGGAACTGTCTTATCTGTTTAACTTTGTATAGACCTCTGAAAGCCTTATTGCACATATCTGTAACATGTCTGTCCACAGACATGGTAGAGTCGAAGAAGGCACCAAGATTACGTACACTGTTACTTGCAATGATGGCGGAATCTCCTACCTTCACTGACTTGATGTCAGCTTTAGTGAGTTGTTGTCGTGAACCAATTATTAGGAATCCAGTCTTATCATCATTTATCATTAATTTGTTTGAAACCATCCATGTGGGAATGTCCGAAATACATGATTCAATAGTTTCTAGAGCTTTAGTTTGATCCTTGATTGATGGTCGAAAAGAGAAATAGACCTGTATGTCATCAGCATAACCATGGACATCAGGCAGGTGAGATTCAATGATGGTGAACATTTTTGAAATATAGAATAGAAACAGGACAGGACCAAGGCAACTGCCCTGTGGGACTCCACATTTAAGATGGAAGTCTTTTGACAGATTACCGTTCATTGATACACGCTGCTGTCTATTCTTGAGGTATGATGATAGCCAGCTAGCAGCAACACCATTAAGTCCAAAATCAGAATTCATTGTCTCTAGCAGAGTTTTATGACAAACAGTGTCAAAAGCAGCACTAAGGTCTAAAAGAACAAGCAATGTTATCCTTCCAGACTCCATATTAAGGAGAATGTCATTCTGAACCTTGAGTAATGCCGTTTCAGTCGAGTGAAATTTTCTGACTTCAGGCGTGTTGACCGGTAACGGAGCATGCATATCACTATGTAACATTAGTTGGTCAATTGCGGCTTTTTCACACAGCTTAGAGACGAACGGTAAGTTACTCACTGGTCGGAAGTTTTTAAACACAAGTTCTGCACCTTGTTTCTTCAGAAGAGGATTAACAATTGCTATTTTCCACGCATCAGGCACATATCCTTCCAGCAGAGACGTGTTGATCATTTTTTTTTTGATTACAGGAGCCAAATTTCTAAAGGTCGAAAAGGTGAAAGCTCTATTCCTGATGGTCTCTGTTTGATGTCAATTTTGTCTACATTTATGTTCATAATTTTTTCCTGAATT